>LR750035.1:576149-751921 GCA_902729485.2 Mus minutoides | reverse complement strand
TTGCTGGGATTTGAACTCAGGACCTTCAGAAGAGCAGTCAGTGCTCTTAACTGCTGAGCCATCTCTCCAGCTCCCCAGTCTCTATTTTTTAATTGACAAGATTAAATCACCTGTATTTGATTACTGATGTGCTAGGGTTTTGGTTCACTACTTGTTGTGTTGTGGGATTTTGACCATGTTCTTCATTTCCGTGCTTTCTTTTGTGGCCTTCACATGGACTACTGAAACTTTTCTATTTCAGTTACCCAGTATCTTCTTTTTTTTCAATGCTGAGAATCTGATCCAGAGCCCCGTAGATGCTACGAAGGTCCTCTGTGTTAGAGTTATAGCCCTAGTCTTAGTTTTATATGTGTGGTGTATACATGCATGTATGTGTGTTTACTCATGTGTTTTTTCGTGCTTATGGAAGCCTTGGGTCCATGTTTGATGTCTTTCTCAGTCACTCTCTTCCTTATGTGTTAAGACAGGACCTCCCACAGAACCCAAAGCTCCTCCTGTTCCACTAGTCTGACTAGCCAGCTTGTTCTGGAGATCACCTGTCTCTGCCTACTGCACACTGGGATTATAGAAGGGTGGTCACTCCCAGCAGCCCTTGTTACATCCATTCTGTCCACTTGACCACATCTGGAACCTACACCAATGCAAGCCACTCAGCGCTCCTACGAGGGATTTTCTCAATCAGATTGTTTGAAGCAGGAAGTCCCACCTGAATACGGGCAGCACTTTCTGGTAGCAGCTCAGATAAAAGGACACGAAAGAAGAAAACTGCTATTTGCCTGCTTGTTCACACTCTCCCTGGCAAGTTCATCTGTCCTGTAGCTGAAGCATCTTTCTCTGGTATTAAAAATCAACTTCTTCGAGATTCCAGTACAGACTATAAAAATCAGCAGCTGTCCAAGAATCCTCCCAAACTCATACATAGAAAATAAATAAATCTTTAAAAAGGTTTTTTTTTGAAGTTATAAAACTTGGGGTTGGAGAGATGACTCAACATTAAGAGTGTTTGCCGTTCTCCCAAAGGATCAGAGTTCAGTTGTCCGCACGTACAGGAAGGTGGCTTACAACTCCCTAAAACTCCAGCTGCAGGGGACTCAATGCCCTCTTCCCTGGCACCTCCAACAAGACCTGTCCACACATATGGGTGAGCCCATGTACACACACACAGAGATAAGCAGGCAAGGTATGATGGTACATACTTTGATCCCAACTCTCCAGAGACAGAGGCAGGTGGATTTCTGTGAGTGTGAGGCCAGCCCGGCCTACACACTGAGTTCCACGCCAGCTGGGGCTACATAGTGAGACCCTCTTCTAAAATTAGATAAAACCAACAGGAAATATTAATATATAGCAACACATATCTGTAACTTGAATTCATTTAATACCTACTTTTTTTTTTTTTTTTTTTTTTTTTTTGGTTTTTCGAGACAGGGTTTCTCTGTCTAGCCCTGGCTGTCCTGGAACTCACTTGGTAGACCAGGCTGGCCTCGAACTCAGAAATCCGCCTGCCTCTGCCTCCCGAGTGCTGGGATTAAAGGCGTGCGCCACCACGCCCGGCCCATAATACCTACTTTTTATGATGGTTCTTAAATGCTTTAAGCTGCATTGTAGCCCACCACCCACCAGAGGAAGTGGAAAGGAAAGGATACAGGGGAAGTGGACCTATCTAAAAATGGTTCTTTGGAGCAACTGCTACTTGTGTTGTCTGGAAGTCAGCAGTTCAGTTCACAGGTTAGCAGCAGCCGTTCCATCCACTCACAAACACTTCCCAGATGCATCAGCAGTTCAGTAGTATGGAGATAGCAGCAGTGGTGGCACGTCGTAACAGAGACAGGCAGGCCTCAGCCGAATCAGCACAAGTCAGCAAGAGGAGCAGGACCAGTAGGGATGCCAGGAGAAGCTCTCTGTGGTGCCTCTCTTGACAAGGGAAGATCAGCAAAGCTATGGGACCACAAAGCATTGCAGAGCTCCACCAGCAAGCCCAGCCTCTGTCCGTTGATTCGTATTTATACTCCCTCTAAACACCATGCGTCCTCCACCGGTCTTAGCAAAACTCCACATGAGTCTGTAGCAGCTGACATCACTCTGCCAATCACCCGGAGTCTGTGGAAACGGCAAGAAGTCACAGCACACCACCAGAAGTTTTTTTTGTATGTTTCTCTCTATGGAGTCCTGATAAATGGAGCTCAACTATGCAATGTAAGGTGAACCAATACATACGTGTTGTTAGCAGAGAATCCTACATCATGTGTCCTTTCACACGCTTGCTTTAGCAGAACATCCTTTCACCTGTGTCTGCTTCAGTGAAACAGTCCTTCACGAGTCTGCCTTAGTGAAACATTCTTTCACCTCTGTCCGACTCAGGAAAACACTCCTTCACATGTTTGCCCCAGCAAAACACCATCAGACACAACTGACTTTCCAAAGGACCCTTAAGTTTCCACTTCACATATCATTATATATTATTATTATATACTAACATATAATCTGTAAGAGTAGGAAAGCCATTCCTTTTCCCATGTTAGTTCCCAGGCTCTGTGCACCTCCTGTTGTCTATGGTATGCTATTTCCTTGCTTGTTTGGAGAATGATGATGATGGGTAGAAATTGTTAGTTTGCTTTTATGGTAAAAACATGAGATTTGCTTTGTATTCTGGAAGATCACTCTCCCTGGACATAGGATTCCGGGCTGACAGCGCTTTTCTTTCCCCATTTGGAAAACTATCATTCCATATCTTTCTGGCCCACATGGTTTCTGGAAAGAGATCTTCTGTCACCGGCATTGCGCCCCATAGGTAATACATCCATTTTATTTTCCTGCCTGTCTTCAAGGTTTTCTTCTTTGGCTTTGAGTCGTTTAATTCTGTTGAGTGATAGATTTGGCGCTGTCCTCCTTGGGGTCCACTTGGCCTCCTGAATCTGGAGGTTTGTCTCCTTTAGCAAACCCCAAGGTTTGCCATCAGCCCCCTGCTTTGCATTTTTCCAGGGGACTCTACTGACACAGTTATCAGACCGTTGCTATCCTAAAGGTCTCTGATGCTGTGTTCGCTTTTATTTTATGTTTTATGGCGAGTCCTGCTGTTCTCTCTTCCAGTTCAGAGAGTTTTCTCTTTAGTTCCCGGTTTCTGCAGCTCAGCCACCCACAGAGCTGTCAATGGCAGTTACTGTAGCTTTTCAGTTTTGAAATTTCCATCTGGAGCTCTTTTGTTTCTTCTGTTTCTTTAAAAGATTTTTTTTTTTTTTGAGACTGGGTTTCTCTGTATAGCCCTGGCTGTCCTGGAACTCACTCTGTAGACCAGGCTGGCCCCAAACTCAGAAATCCAAGTGCTGGGATTAGAAGTGTGTGCCACCACTGTTTGGCTAAAAGAATTTTTAAAAAAATGTATGAAGCCGGGCAGTAGTGGTGGTACATGCCTTTAATCCCAGCACTTGAGAGGCAGACGCAGGCGGATTTCTGAGTTCGAGACCAGCCTGGTCTACAGGACAGGATTTCTGAGTTACAGGAAAGCCAGGGCTATACAGAGAAACCCTGTTGTGTGTGTGTGTGTGTTGCCTACATAGATGTCTGTGCATTACATGTGTACCTGGTGCTTGCAGGGGCCAAAAGAGAGCAGAAACTAATCCCCTAGAAACTGGAGTTATAACTGCGAGCCACCACATGGGTGCTGGCATTTGAACCCCTGTTCTCTGGAATAAGAGCCAGTGCTCTTTGCAGTTCTTTTTTTTTTTTTTTTTTTAAAATACAATTGCATTTCTTTTTTTTTTTTTTTTCTTAAGATTTATTTTATTTATTATATATGTGAGTACACTGTAGCTGTCTTCAGACACCCCAGGAGAGGGAGCCAGATCTCGTTACGGATGGTTGTGAGCCACCATGTGGTTGCTGGGATTTGAACTTATCACCTTCGGAAGAGCAATTGGGTGCTCTTACCCACTGAGCCATCTCACCAGCCCCTCTTTGCAGTTCTTTATTGAGATGTTCTACTTTTGCGTTTGTCTCCAGCACCTCTGTAGTTGCGCACTGGAGCATCTCATGATGACCACTTTCTTTCGCTTCCTTACTAGAGAATACTGACAATTCTGTCATTTTAGCATTGGAATTTACTGATTGTGCTAAAAAACAAAAAAAACACAAACAACTCAGTTCAGGGGTCTTTGGTTCTCTAGATAGGTGCTTTGGGGAGCCTTTTTTTTGTAGACTCCAGATGTCACTTATGCCTTCAGTGTCAGCTGACATTCCCTGCTTCCCTGCTGTGCTCTGGTAGGGCACACCTGAGCTTGGTGGAGCACAAATTCCTCACTTGCCTATGCTAACACATACCTGTTGTTCATCCCTGTATAGGCCAGGGCGGTACAGTCCCATTGACACCACTGTTGGGGGAATGGCTACCCTCTGACCCCTGGGTCACAGGAAAGTCCCCCCTATCCACTGTGCTTCCTCTGACAACAAGTACAGAGGGGAAGAATTGAGACAGCTCATAACTGCCAGGTTGGACAGCTCCACATACATAGATGTCTGTGTTTCTGCAGCAGGAGGACTTCATTATTAGCTGGTAAAAAGTTGGGGTTCTTCAAGGATAACCTAGCAAGTACAGAAAACTACAGGGTTCCCTGCTCTACTAAGGATGGAAAATAAACTCCAGATTTTTTTTTTCCTGCGCTTTTTGTCCAGAGAGTAAGGCGATGTTAAGTAAGACATGTTGTCTCTCGAGGAAGCCTCTTTCCTGGTACTTAGACTAGAGACAGGCTTTGTGTGTTTGCTCTGTTTGTTCTTGCTCTTATCCAGGCCCACAGCACCTCAGGGCTGTTGGTATCATCAGCTCCACGTGCCGAAGACAGAACAAAAAAGCCAGAGAATTCCCTGATGTGCCGTTGCCTAGCCTGGGAGCCTTCTCTCTGCCTTTCAGCATCTTCTTGGGGTTGTTCACGTATCACTTCTGGTGTTATTAGTTGTACTTAGTAGAAGGTATAATGGATACACTGGCCTGTCCACCTTCCCAGAAACAGCTCACTCAGGGGTGGGGGGTGAATGGAAACACCATCAGTGATCTGACCTTGAATCAAGCAATTAGTGTCTATTAAATCATGAGTTTAATGGTGCTGGATTGAGTGTACGTGTGTGTGTGTGTGTGTGTGTGTGTGTGTGTGTTTGTGTGTCTGTGTGTGTGTGTCTGTGTGTGCTTGTCTGTGTGTGTGAGTCTGTGTGTGTGTCTGTCTGTGTGTGTCTGTGTATGTGTTAGTAGTTGTCATTGTTGTATCACTGACATGTAATAAGCCACACATTTCAAATGTGTTGAATTTGACATAGGTATACACTCATGAAACTATCAACACATTCAACCCAGTGAAGAACATCTTCTTTTCCTCTGTTCCCTTGTTTGGCACTCCCTGGCCTTGCCATGCCCCAAGTTATCCACATGTTTGTAAAATTGAAAAACCAAGCTGGGTAGTGGTGGTGCACACCTTTAATCCCAGTGCTAGGGAGGCGGAGGCAGGTTGATCTCTGTGAGTTGAAGGCCATCCTGGTCTACAGAGTTCCAGGACAGCCAGGGCTATGTGGAGAAACCCTATATCGAAAACAAAACAAAACAAAACAAAACAAAAAGAGCCAGGAAATGTTGGCTCATACATTTAATCCCATCACTTGGGAGGCAGAGGCAGGTGGATTTCTGAGTTCGAGGCCAGCCTGGTCTACAGAGTGAGTTCCAGGACAGCCAGGGCTACACAGAGAAACCCTATTTCAAAAAGAAAGGGGGGCTGGTGAGATGGCTCAGTGGGTAGGCGCACCCGACTGCTCTTCCGAAGGTGATGGGTTCAAATCCCAGTGACCACATGGTGGCTCACAACCATCTGTAACGAGATCTGGCTCCCTCTTCTGGAGTGTCTGAGGGCAGCTACAGTGTACTTACATATAATGAAATAGAATAGATCTTAAAAAAAAAAAAAAGAAGAAAGGAAGGAAGGAAGGAAGAAAGGAAAAAAGAAATTGTGGTGCATGATTTTAATTCAAGCCTTCAGAAGGTAGAGGCAGAAGTTCAAGGCCAGCCTCAACTGTGTAGCAAGGTCATGGTCAATCTGTGCGCTCAGTAAAATCATCAACAAAGGTGACTATTTCTAAATAACTATGAAAGAAACGAGTCCAAAAAAAGCCCCAACATAAACTGAATAATTCCATACACATGCATATAGACAGACATATGCATACAAAATGCATAGGCACACACATGTATAACCTATATTGAATATACATGTACATAGCATATCTCCCTATGGAACTGTTTCATTCCTATACTATCTAACATTACATATTCCCAAACAGCTATTTGAAAAATCTTCCAACAAGGCAGGTGAGATGGCTCAGCAAGCAAAGTCACTTGTCAAGGCTGGTGACTTGAATTCTCTCCCCAGGACCCACACAGAAGGAGAGAATGATCTGACATTTGTTCTCTGACAAATAAACAAACTGTTTTTAAAAAGTGTAAAAAAACTGTTTTTAAAAAGTCTTGTCCAGACATGGTAGTGCACACCTTTAATACTAGCGCTTGGAAGGCAGAGGCAGGTTCATGTCCCTGAATTCCAGCCAGCAGGGCTACATAAGTGAGACTCTTGTCTCAAAAGAAATAATCTCCCCAAGGTCCACCTTTAGAGTCTGCACTGTGAAGTTGCACACCCTAAGTGAACTCGTAGGGATTGGAGAGATGATGAAGGGTACTGTGGATGACTAAGGATAGACTTCAAAGGGGACCAGAGGGTGTGGCCAGCCTCAGCCAGCTCATCCTCTGTTTACAAGGCCACTGGCAAGTCTTTGCCTGTCCCAGAACCCCAGGTCCTCTGGTTTACAATCACAGGTGAAAACAGGGCTGGCTCAGAATCCAGGGATGAGATTGTAACAACCCCAGAGCTGAGCAGGGGAGGACGGTGCGTGCTCACGGGTTGGGTAGTCCACTCTAGTTTCAGTTCAGTGTCAGTGCTGGGCTAGGCTGGGGTTGAGCTAAATACCTGGGTCCTGGGAAGCTCATGAGGCCACTCAGCCCCGTATGCCCCTTTTAGAGGTCTATCCGCCCCACCAGACTGACCAACTCTATGGTACATATTTCACTCCTGCCTCCATTCCATTCAGGCCCTGTAGCTCTCCTCTCTAGCTCCCCCAGCCCACGTTGGCTGGAAGAGACCCTAGGGATAGGAAGCAAAGCCCGGGGGACTGAGGCGGTGAAGACGGTACTCTCAGGTTTGTGCCTGTATTTCCCTCTGAGTCCGTGGATAATGAACTCTTGTTGTCCGAAGAGAAGCTGTGTTCGGGAAGCTAGGAGAACCCATGAAGAAAAGGGTTGTGTTCAAGCGCATGGGGTTGGGGAGTCAGGGTGTGGTTCCACCCCTGAAAATTCCTCTTACCCCTCTGCACTTCAGTTTGTCATCTGTGAAGCAGAGGGATGACGATGATGATGACGACGACCATGACGACGATGAGGATGGAGTATTCTCTTGAAATGCCAAGAAAATATATCCAAAGGCCATGGGACGGGACCTGGTACCTGTGAGAGACCCCCCCCCCCCCAAATACTTATTTAATTATTTTTATGTATGAGTGGTGAGTGAATGCCACATGTATACAGGGCCCACAGGAGATGTTTTCAGATCTCTTGAGACAGTTACAGGTGCTGTGTACTGTCTGATAATGGGTGTTGGGAACTGAACTTGGGTCTTCTTCAAGAGCAGCAAGGCTCTTAACCTCTGAGCCATCTGTCTCGCCTGTGTTATTTTATTTTATTTCTGTTTTTGTTTTTAGAGACAGGGTTTCTCTGTGTAGCCCTGGCTGTCCTGGACTCACTCTGTAGACCAGGCTGGCCTCGAACTCAGAAATCCGCCTTCCTCTGCCTCCTGAGTGCTGGGATTAAAGATGTGCGCCAACACTGCTCAGCTTATTTTTTAAATTTTATTTTGCTTTTTAGTCATGTGTGTGTGTGCCTGTGTGAGTGTAGATGTTGGATTCCCTGGAGCTGCAGGAATATGTGTTATGAGGTGCTGGGGACTGAACTCTAGTCCTCTGGACCATGGGAAGAACAAGCTCTTAACTTTTGACCCATCTCCCCACCCCGCTTTGGTTTTAGTTTTTGTTTTGTCTGAAACAGGGTCTCATTATGTAGCCCTAGTGTTTCTGGAACATGCTATTTAGAGCAGGTTGGCTTTGAACTTGTATCAGTGACTTGCCTTTGCTAAGTGCTGAGATTACAGATCTAGACCACCCTATCCCGCTGAACTGTGCTCTTTCTCCCCAGTACATCCTCCCGCTCCCTGCCATGGATTATTTGGGGGTTGGGGTGGGGAGAGTGCCCAGTGAGGGACTCCTTACCAGACTCTGACCAGCTCTGTGTGCAGCAGGCAGCCCACACCCGGGGCTAAGCCAGGCATTGTGCTGTGACAGGGTGGGGAGAGGCATCAGCCCTGGGCACTGGGAAGTGTCCCTGAGGATGGATGGAGGTGTCCAGGGCCAATCCAGCCCTGTCTTGGAATGGACACCATTAGGAGCTCAAAGGGGGTCTCTCACCCTGCTGTGGCAGCACTGAAGTCACCGAAAAACTGTTAAGAGTGTGTGGTGCCTGCATGTGCTGAAGGCAGTCATTTTTATCCTTGTTTGTTTTTTTGTTTTGTTTTGTTGAAGGGTTTTATTTAATTTTTTTGTTCTGCCTGCATACATGTAAGTACATCTTGTGTGTGCAGTGCCTGAAAAGGTCAGAAGAGAGCATGGCCCTCTGGGGACTGGAGTTACAGAGCATCCAAATAGCGTTCACAACTCTCTGAAACTCAAATTTCAGAGGATCTGACCCCTCTTCTGCCCCCACCCCTCCATCAACCCCAGACATGCCTGTGGTGAATATACATACATAATACATACATACATGCATACATGTAAAACATTCATACACTAAAAGACAAAAGACTACAGCAAGAGTTAGAGAAGTATGAAATCTTCCCAAGACTTTCTCCTTAAAGACGGTCCAGAGAGGGAGAGAAGTGAAAAAAACAGGTGTGGTGGTGAAGGCCTGTAACCTGCTAACAAGAAGGCTTGAGGCAGGAGGATTATGAACTTGAGGCCATTCTACATCACACAAAGAATTGAAGGGCAGCTTGTGCAACTTAGCACAGACTCCCCCCCCCCCTTTCTTTTAAACTCACTATATAGGCCAGGCTGGTCTCGAACTCACAAAGATCTGCTGCTTCTGTCTCATAAAGGATGGGATTAAAGGTCTATACTACCATGCATGGCCGGACCATATCTTAAAATAACTCTCTGTTTTTAAAGGACTGGGGCTTATAGCGTAGTGAGAGCACTTGCCAAAAACAAGTCCTGGATTCAAACTTCAGTACTACAAGGGGACAACACAAGAGAACAGCAAATGTCTTTTCAGAACTTGGACCTGCTGATGGATATTGTGTCTCCCCAGGCAGTCGTGAGTTCATTGTGGAAACATGACTCTGGTTTCCTGGGCCTCCCAGCCTCTACCCTGAAGAGGCACGACTGGTCCCATTTCACACAGAGAAACTGAGGCCCAAGAGTATAAGAATCTACCCAAAGGGAAATGGCTCAGTCAGTAAGGGGCTCAGGGTCCAGGAGGATCACATGATCCCTAGAGCCTACTCGAAGAAAGCCAAGACAGGAGTGGTGGCACATGGCTTGTAATCCTGGTGCTAGAGAGGCAAAGAGGGGAAGCTCCCTGGGGTGTGCTGGCCAGCCAGTCCCGACTGCTCACTAAGATCCTGGCAAGTGAGGTACCCTGTCTCAAAAAACAAGGTGGATAGTGTTCTTGGGGAACTGAGTCTGAGTTTGACTTGTGGCCTATATGTATGCTTACATTTACACACCCACACATGAAACACACACACACACACACACACACACACACATGAGCACTCGCCTAAAATTATAGTTGCTCAGAAAGTGAACTGGTGACCATGAAGACTGTCTCTTGGGGCCCCAACATAGTCTAGAAATATGGGGGCCATTGCTTGAGTCATTCCCACACATGGGCCCTCCTGCAAGGCCCTTACTCTCTCCCAACAGCCCAGCTCCACCACTGGGCAAAGAGCAGGCTTGGCAGAGCCACACCTAAGAGATGAAACTGGGAGCCACAGAGGAATCTCCAGCTCCCGGCCACC
Organism: Mus minutoides; assembly: GCA_902729485.2. Lineage (NCBI taxonomy): Eukaryota > Metazoa > Chordata > Mammalia > Rodentia > Muridae > Mus > Mus minutoides. The sequence continues at coordinate 741,770 of LR750035.1, read as the reverse complement.
CAGCACAGCCCCCAGCTTGGTGAATTCCTTGGAGCCGGTGAATGGCCAGTGTCTTTGAGATCCCAGGCTCCTCTGGGCAGGAACGCTGACATTCCTTTCCCTTGGCCAGTTCAGATGAAGCCCCTTGTGTTCCCCAACCCTAGCTGACAGTGACACAAGCCAGTCTCCTCAGGAAACTTTACATCAAAGGAGACGGACGGACCAGGAGGGGTGGAGAGGAAAGACGTGGGGCCCCTAGCTGCTTCTGCTTCCTTCCTCCAGGAATGCTGGTGAGGGGCCATTTCTATTTCTGATGGGGCCAGGAAAGCAGTCCTCAGGAAGGAGGCTCAAGACAACAGCCCATCCGTCCCCCAGCCCAGAGCTCAGTCTCCCAAGGTTACTGCCTTGAGCATATGTGTGAACAGAACAGCAGGAGGGACAGGCTGGGGTGAGCATGGCCAGCAGTCAATGCACACCTCAGCACTGGTTTGTAGGCTAGGTGCGGGGTCCTAGGGCCATTGTGGTCCATAAGTACAGCACATATTCGGAGTCCATAGTCTAGGGCAAGAAATAAGCCTTGATCTAAGCACCTACAAGTCACAGGCATGACTCAAAGAAGGGTGAAGGAGAAGAGAGGACTGTGGTGTTGATAGAGATACAGGGAGGCCAGACTTACAGTGGAAGAGTCTGTTAATGGGAAAAGAGCAGTTAGTGACCCACATGAAGAGAGAGGTGTTCTGGCTTGAAGGAACAGCACAGGTAAAGGCCCTGTGTCGGATATAGCATGGGAGGAAGCCTGAGCCAAGCATGGAGCTTGGTGAGCCTGGCCATACAGGATCTCAAAGGACGGTTTAGGGCTCCATCTGAAGAGTAATAGATTGCTCATCAAGCTGCTCCATAGAGAAGAAGAACCAACTCCATTAGCATCTTGGAAGACAACCCTGTGGCTGCTTCTAGAGAATATGCTGAGGAGCCTGCGGAGAGTAAGACAGGAAGTGAAGACAAGCCTGTGGAGAAGGGGTGTTGGGAGGGCACAGCAGGGAGATCTTGACTCTTCAGGAAGACAAGACAGAATCAGTCCCAAAGATAAGGAAGTGTTTGTAGTACTGGTTCTTCGTTCAACCCCTCCTTTCCCAAATAAGTCGAATGTGAAGGTATGACGACAAGTAGTGGTTCCTTCAGTCCTGACCTTAAGTTAGTTTGTCCAGTCCTTCGTCCTCGACTACGTCTCCGGTACCTCCCTACAAGAAATGACCGAACGAAGGGGTGGCTTGCTCAGCCTGCTCTCTTATAGAACTCAAGACTGCCAGCCCAGAGATGGTCCCACGCACAAGGGGCCCTTGATCACTAATTGAGAAAATGCCTTACAGCTAGATCTCATGGAGGCATTTCCCCAACTGAAACTCCTTTCTCTGTGATAACTCCAGCTGTGTCAAGCTGACACAAACCTAGCCAGTACAACAAGTATACCTGATCGTGGAGATTGGCTCCTGGAAGCCAAGAGATTAAAAAAGAGGTCAGAAAAGCAATGACCTCAAGACTTCCATTGAGTGTTGGTCTCTCTGCATCTGTCTCTGTCTCTTTTTTTTTTTTTTTAAAGATTTACTTATTTATTATATGTAAGTACACTGTAGCTGTCTTCAGACACCCCAGAAGAGGGTGTCAGATCTCATTACAGATGGTTGTGAGCCACCATGTGGTTGCTGGGAATTGAACTCAGGACCTCAGGAAGAGCAGCAGTCAGTGCTCTAAACCTCTTAGCCATCTCTCCAGTGCCCCCCCACCCCCAAACACATACACACACTCACACACATACGCTCACACACATACACACAGAACCCAGCTGTATGCTTCAAGTCTAACTTGTCCCTCTGGCCTTCCTCCTCCTCCTTCAAAAGGAGTCTTTGTGAGTGTCTGAGTGCCCCACAGAGGACACCGACACTCCATTTCTCCACCCCCTTGTGGTCTTTTTGCTTTTGTAAACACCACCACACTGAGCACTTGTGTGGCTGAATATTTGCTCCCACGATTATAGACTATAACTGCTCACACATGTCCTGGGGTGATATGCCTGAAAGTGAACGGTCTTTGTTCTTGCTGCATTTTGCTAGACTGCCTTGTTGCCATCTAAGGATAGGTATCACCAATGAAGGAAACTGCTCCAATGCCTAAGGTCAAAGCCCTTGTACCTTTAATATGGATTCCTGGATGATAAAGAGCCCAAACACAACAAGCTGACCAGAAGCCACTGTGATATTCCTGGGCCATTTAAATTCCTTCACACTCCTACTCTGCATTTCACATGTGCCTTGGCCAACAGTTGAATGGATGAAGGTAAAATAATGTGTATTTGGTTCACAGCTGAGTCTTATGACCATGGGGATTTGGGAGCACCTACAGAGGTCTCTCCCCACTAGTTAGCAATTACATGGTGTCTTAGGGTTTATATTCCTGCACAAAGCATTATGACCAAGAAGCAAGTTGGGGAGGAAAAGGTTTTTTCAGCTTACACTTCCACATTGCTGTTCATCACCAAAGGAAGTCAGGACTGGAACTCACACAGGGCAGGAACTTGGAGGCAGGAGCTGATGCAGAGGCCATGGAGGGTGCTGCTTACTGGCTTGCTTCCCCTGGCTTGCTCAGCTTGCTTTCTTATAGAACCCAGGACTGCCAGCCCAGGGATAGCACCACCCACAAGGGGCCCTCCCACCTTTGATCACTAATTGAGAAGATGCCTTACAGCTGGATCTCATGGAGGCATTTCCTCAACGGAGGCTCCTTTCTCTGTGATAACTCCAGCTTGTGTCAAGTTGACACACAAAACCAGCCAGTACAGATGGGGACTTAGAGGGCTGTGTGTGTGGGATTGTTTGATTGATTGGTTCCTTGGTTGCCTGATTGATTGATTGGAGGCTCTTTGCAGAACCAGCGGAACTGTGTTGGCATCACCCCAAAGCTGTTTTGCATATTGGTTCAGTCCTGGTGAACCTGGGGTCAGTACTCAGAGCCAACCCACCCTCTTGGTACTAGAGCAGTGCTACCCACTGGACCTGTGAGCGACAGAGGTAGGGGAGGGGAGAGGGGCAGAAGTAGCTGCTCTTACCTCTCAGCCCAGAAGCCAGAGATGGCAGGGGAAGGGAACAGGTGCCAGGCGTGGGTGTGGCTCTGACCATCAGTGTGGCTAGGGAGGATCCAGGGTCTCCATTCAACCTATTCCTTGGGGCTTTCTGCTGCTCCTGCCTTCCCAGAGCTTGGCTAGGTCTGGGAGAAATGTGTGAGAGCAGTGTGCTGGCCTCACGGGGACTTCCCACCACCTTTTAGGGAGTCAGCCCAGCCAGCTAGGATCCAGAGCTAAAGCGGGCATCACGGCCACGGCCGCCAGCTGTGCCCCCCTGGCGCCTTGGCTGGTGTTTCTGCATCACTGTGTGGCAGCCCTTCCACTTTACCAGGGTGTGCTTATCCATAAAAAAATTAATGGTCCCTGCGAATAAAGAGGTACGACAGCAGAGGAAGGCTTTTTAGACAATCAATTAAAAGCCTAGAAGAGAGATTATCTCATTGAAATATCAATTTTTAATAGCCCTGCATCTTTGAGTTTCCTCTAAAAAAAAACTTTGCCCAGGCCATTAGCCTGCTAGCTTCTGACTTTGACTCCTGCTGCCTTGACAGAGCAGGGGGCACTCCCCATAGCTGGGCCCCGAGCAGAATGCAAGTGCTGGCTCACTTGCTCAATAGCTTGTTCGCTTACTTACCCACCCGTTCATCCTGGGCAGTGAACTCAGCTGGGCTGGGGTAACCTGGTATGCCAAAAGGAGGAGTCACAGGTGAGTGAGGGACCAGGTGACCATGTCAACAGTCACAGAAGGTGAAGCCAGCTGGAAAAATGATTATCGAGGGGAAGAAGGGGAGGAGACATGGAGGACTGGAGCAGGAGTCTGGGTGACTGGTGTAGCTGAAAACACTTATTATCTCCTTGTCCTTGGGAAGTGGCATTTGAATGAGACTAGAAGCATGTGAGGAAGGAAAGGTCCTGTGCAGAAGGAATAACACGCCTAGTGGCTCTTAAATTGAAAGGGGTTTGGGGTGTTGCAGGTCGCAGAAAGGAGGCTGAGGCTGGAGCGATGAGGGGTTGGGTTGGAGCAGGAAACCTGGAAAGGGATATCATGAACCTCCTGGCTCTGCAGGCCCAAGAAGGGGTGTGTGGTACACTCAAGTGCCCCATGAGCCTCTGGGACAGTGATGTGAACACACCTGCTTTGAAACCCCAGTTCGAGTTGTGCTCCAGAGCTGCTAAGATGCCCCAGGAGGTTGCTAAAAGCCTTGACTTGAGTTCCTCACCTGCAAGGTCGAAGAACAACTTGATTGTCCCCCTGGGCAGTCATGGTTGTGGCAGATGACCGAGACAGATGGCCCCACCCAGAACCTCCTCTCTTCTGCCCTTCTTCTCTTGGCAGCCTCTTCAGTTTACCCCTCAGGGGCTTTGGGAATCAGATAAGCTCTGCGTGATGACGGGTTCCCACCAGCCAAATTCCCAAGAAGATAGCTACACCCCCAAACTCCAGCGCTCCAACCGGCAAAGGGGGCCGCAAATAGTCAAAGCTGATTGCTCCCGTCCTTCCTCATGGAACTAACCTCCAGACCCCTCAGTAACCATCAGGCTGGGGGTCTGAGATTGCACTGAGAGGGAGAGACTGGGTGGGGCCGGGTGGGGTGGGTCTGTCTTTGCTCTTGGTCAGGACTCCAACCCCAATATGGATACTTGTATGTTCTCTTTTTGGACAACTGACTTTCCACACAAAGGGGACAAAGGTTGAGAGGAGACACACTGCTGAAGGCTTGTCATGTGTGTCTTCTCTTTTCCCATAGGCTATTGCCAATGTGGAAACTGAGGCTCAGAGACTTGATGCTTTTTGCCTAGTCAGCAGCAGAGACAAACTTCATCTACTTGATTGCTATCTTCCTACTTTATTCCCCACCACCCCTAATCTGTGTGTGTGTGTGTGTGTGTGTGTACACGCACATGCGTACAAGGTCATGTACACGGAGACTGAAGATCAACATCATCAATCACTTCAATCACTCTTCATCTGTTTTTGTTTGTCTTTGTTTGAGACAGGGTTTCTCTGTGTAGCTCTGGCTGTCCTGGAACTTCCTCTGTAGAACAAGCTGGCCTTGAATTCAGAGATCTGTCTCTGCCTCCTGAATGTTGGGATTAAAGGTGTATACTACCCCTACCAGACTCCATTTTATTTCTTGAGACAGGGTCTCTCACTGAATTAAGAGCTTACTGGTTCAACTACTCTGGCCGGCCAGTAAGTCATTAGATCCTTCTGCCACCCAAGGCTAGAAGTGCAGAAGTGTAGTCATACCTGTTTGTTTTGGGTTGTCATTTATTTGTTGTGTATGCGTGTGTGTGGTTTGTTTGTTTAAATACAGGGTCTGATTATGTAGCTCAGGCTGGTCTTGAATTTTCAGTGTGACCTCTTGGCCCTAGCTCTGGAGTACAGGAATTACAGCCTGGAGCCCCACACCTAGCTTGCCCTCTATCCCTTCCTTGCTTTTATGTCAACTTGACACAAGCTAGAGTCATCAGAGAGGAAGGAGCCTTCGTTGAGGAAATGCCTCCATAAGATCCGACTAAAAGGCATTTTCTTAATTAGTGACCAATGTCGGAGATGCCCAGTCCGCTGTGGCTTGGGACATCCCAGGGCTGGTCATTCTGGGTTCTATAAGAAAGCAGGCTGAGCAAGCCAAGGAAAGTAAGCCAGGAGGCACCACCCCTCCATGGCCTCTGCATCAGCTCCTGTCTCCAAGTTCGTGAGTTCCTGTCCTGACTTCCTTCAGTGATGTGGAAGTGGAAGCCAAATAGACTCTTTCCTTCCCAACTTGCTTTGGTCAAGGTGTTTCATTCAGCACAGCAGTACAGGTGTGAACACCCATCCCCATCCCCCCCCCACTAAGACAGTGTCCCCCTTCTTTGTGGTGCTGAGGGTGGAACCCCGACTAAGACAGTGTCCCCCTTCTTTGTGGTGCTGAGGGTGGAACCCAGGGCCTTGCACACAACAAGCAAGTGCTCTACCACTGAGCTCAACCCCTTGAGTTAATTGAACGTAGGATCAGGAACTGGGGATCAGGAGCTATTTGGAAGGATCTGTGATTCTCAGGATGGAGCTACAGGGTTAGAGATAACCTCGCTAGACCTCAGCTTCTAGATGATGAAGTTCCTAACTCAACGTTCCTAAGTGAGAGGATGGAGTCAGGCTTGGGATGAGAAAGGACTCTGCAGAGTACCCAAAGCCTGGTTGGTGGCTGTGGTGGCATCCTTAGCTCAGTCCCCCTCCCCCATCCTTGCCTCCCTTCACCAACCAGCAGTTGGTGAAGTTCACCAGCAACTACTCAGAACCAGGCTTCAGAATCTCCTGGATCCTAGTCCCGACCTGTCACCCACCAGCTGGCCCCTCCCCTCCACGGTCTCAGTTTCCCCATCTTACCCACCTTCCAGGCGCTTGTGAAGGTTAAGATTCAACAGCACAGGTAGGAAGGAGCATGATTGCAAAGCCTCCCTCTCCTCCGCTGGGGCTGACCCAGGAGTCCTGCAGCCAAGACCCCCTCGGAGATGGAAGTCCGGTCCAGCTAGGGATAGATCAGTAGTTCTCAAACCCTCATGGTTCAGTCTGGAATCCAGCATCCAGGCCGACCTGTGTCAAGGTTACTCTGGTCTCAAGGCTAGTTTGGTGTTGGTCTTTGGGAAGTCAGCAGGGGAGGGGGAAAGAGGGACACCCCAGCAGGAGGGCTGTCTAAGTGTCAGGGTGCTAAGAACACTTAGAAGATGTGCTCAAGGTGAGAGCTGGTTCCCCGGAGTGTGGATGCAGTGGTGGATAGCCATGGCTAATTACTTCTTGGGTGGGGAGGGAACCCTGTCCCTGTGAACCAGCAGCTCTGTTTACACCACGGAGATCACCAAGTGCAGCGTTTGCTCTGGACTGGAGGAGGGCTGGAAGGCCTTTCCAGGGAGCCCCTGCTCCCTTGAGAGGCACCTCCCTGGGGCCAGGGAGGCAGCTGGCATCTCACAACCCTGCAATTAGTAGATAAGGTCGCAGTCTTCTGCTGATGGTGGCGGGGAGAACGGTGGGAGCGGCAGGTTGAGCTGCAGCTGGCTCCTGGGCGCTACCTCTACCTCTGCCTCGAGGCTCCACCCCATGCTTCAGAACGATTGGCTGGAATGGCTGTCTGTCAGCCTCCCAAGGTGGGCTAGGCAGGCACTAGGGTTTTGGGTGGCTGTGCAGAACAGTGGAGGAAGGCAGAAAGAACTCTGGGCCGTGGTCTCATAGGAGGTGGGCTTGGCCAGCCCATGGGTGTGTTCCCCTTTGTACAGAGAAACTACCAGAAGACAAGAAGACATGTAGCCAGTGGGAGTGTGGGATGGGCTATACATATGTCATGCAAATCTGGGGGTGTCCCAGTGAGAATGCCTAATAAAGTCCTGGCTGGAGAGCAAGGGGTTCCACACACAATGCCGAGGGATGAACCAGACCTGGGATGCAAGCCCAGCCTGTCTGGATGAGGGGGCATTGAGGGTCTGGGTGGCTGCTGCATAGAGTCCCTGGGCTGCAGCTCTCTCCAGAAGATACCCCCCCCCCAAAAAAAAACCCCCACAAAACACAACAAAACCAAAAATCAAGTAGCTGTGGTGGGCCAGGTTCTGGCTTCAGTTATCTATTACCTAGTTCTCCATTCTCCCCCACCCCACCCCACCCCACCTCCACCACCACATTTTTCAAGATAGGGTCTCACTATGTAGCTCTGGCTATCCTGGAATTCACTGTGTCAAGCAGGCTTGCTTTGAACTCATAGGTCTGCCTCCCTCTAGGATTAAAGGCTTGCAACTCTACACTCAGTTTATCCTTCCTTTCTCTATCCCTCTGTCCTTCCTTCCTCCCCTTATCCCAGGACACTGTGGTTGCTGGGGTGGGGTGGGGGTACCAGACAAAACAACCATTCGCACTAAGAGAGAAATGGGGAGGCTGAGGCTGTGAAGGGCTGTTGGAGGAGGGTAATTCTGGGCGGTGGTGGGGATTCAGCCTGGCAAGAAGTGGGTAAGACCACAGGCTCCTTATCCTAGGTGGGTAGCCTGGGCAGGCTCTGCACTGAGACTGCCCTAATCAGGATGAGACCATGGCTACTCAGCTGGGTGGTTGCAGTTGCTCTCTCTGAGCCCCTGGATTCCTGAATAAATGGGACAGGGATAGTGGTATACCTGCCTCACTGGCTGGTAGGGAAGCCTGGGGAGAGCTGCCTATGAAACTCTTGGCAGTCACCCTTCCAGCAACCCAAGTGACAAGTGTCCTTGGCATGGCTGCACCTCACACTGGCTGCCTTCTGGCTCCCCCTTGTAATGTTCAAAAGGGACCCTGCCCTCAAATGGCTTCCCTCCCTAAGAGATAAGGCTGCAGGGGCTGGTGGGGACTGAGGCACAGAAACGCCTCTTTACCTCCCGAGAGCAGCTGTAGTAGCCACATGGGAGCAGGGGATGGTGTGGTCAAAGGTGCTGATGGCACAGGAGAGGGAAACCCACATTTGGATGGGCAGACGTCCCATGACTAATATTAGCAGCACATTAAAGATTTTCCTTAAGGCACCATGTGAGCCAAGGCTAATGCTTCAGTGCGCCATGACCCCTGGATGACTTTCACTGAAAGTAGCAGTGACCCACGAAAGGCGGTGAGCAGCGCCCAGCCCCCACACTACACACACACACACACACACACACCCCACCCCACCCCCTACATTCCCCAAGCCTTGCTCCGGAGGCTTCCCTTTCCCAGACCAGATCTTCTGTGCACTGACACTCTCCGAGCAGCCTGGTGGAGAGATATAGACACCGTGAGGAGGCCCCTGCTCCACACTATCTCTCTGGAGGTGCCAGGGAGTCTGGGGGACCCAGGCTCTGCTCTGTGTCTGGGAATGGCAGCTGTCAGTGAGGGCCTGGCTTCTAGCTCCTGGGGGGGGGGGTCAAAGGGCAGCACTCCCAGTCTTTTCTTGGCCTATTTCCTGTTTGAGAGAGGAAGAAGAAACCTCCCTGGCAGGAGAGGGTCCTTTCCTGCTGGGCTGCCTCCTGAGGACTGATTTCCTGCACAGGGTGGGGGTGGGGACGGCCTCTTTTTCCTTTTCTTCTTCACCTGCGAGCCCAGGAGGGGCCTGGAGCCTCTGACACCCACACCAACGCCATCAGCTAAGCCGGCTGAGGATGGCGCTGGGCTCTGGCTCCCTGCTGGGCCCCTTAGCACCTTAGCTCCCAGGACTCAGGGCACTCTGGATCCTAGCAGTGTCGCCTCCAGGGACCTTCCTGACCAGATCACACAGAGATAAAGTCTCCACTCTGAACAGGGAACCCTTTTCTGAACTCAATTTAACATCTCTTTGTACATGGCTGAGTCTCTTAGAAACACCCCCCCCCCCCCCCCCCCCAGTACAGGAAGCTACCACCTGCCTGTTGGAGCTATCCTCACATATCCAGAGCCTGTGAGGAAAGCAAGATTCCTGAATTCCTCTTGACTTTAGAAAAAAAAAATTGGGTGTGTGTGGGGGGGGGGGGGGCTGGACTCAAGACAGGGTTTTCTGTATAGTCCTGGCCTGTAGAACAGGCTGGCCTTGAACTCAAGAGATCTGCCTGCCTCTGCCTCCAGAGTACTGGGATTAAAGGCATGCACCACCACTACCTGGCTAACTTTAATAAATAAATAAATTTAATAAAGTGTCTGCTGCTGTGCCTCCAGTTGCCATCTCCTTCAAATTCTATATAAATTCTATAATACATATAAATTATATATATTATATAAATTATATATAAATCTGCTAGTTAGGTTTGGAAATTAGATGTACCTTCAAACTGAAAGTACCTTCTGGGTGTGGTGGGCATGCCTGTAATCCCGCTACTTGGAGACCGAGGGAGGACTGAATTCAAGGCCAGTCTGGGGTTCAGGTTCAGGCTAGCCCAGCTCTACAAAAGACTTTACCTCAAATAAACAATCAAAGAAGAGGGTTTCGCATCTCCTGTGAGTGAATTTCCACCAGTCTCCTAATCCTACTGCAATCAGCTCTCCACCTTGCTGGCAAATCCTCCTGCCCATGGTAGGCCTCCAGGGAGAGTAACATAGTTTTGCATTTACAAAATCGATTACTATTATTACTAGTGTGTGTGCACCTGTGGAGGTCAGAGGCCTTTACACGGAGTTCATTCTCTCGGTCCACCTTTACTCGGGCTCTGAGGATCGAACCCAGGTTGTCGGGCTTGCATTCCAAGTGTTTTTACCCAGTGAACCACAGAATACTAACTTCCAGATGGGAAACCTGAGGCTCAGAGAAGGTAAGGGATGTCTCCGTGGTTGCAGTCAGTCAAGGGTAGAGCAGAGATTTGAACCCATGGACTGAAGTCTCCTTATCCAGATAAGAAGGGTACCACATTTCCTTGTTTCCTGACAGACTGGACACCAGATCCCTCAGCTGCACCGCTACTCAGTCATTCCCTCAACAATCTTGGACTCTGGTTCAATGTTAGGTGTAGGCTGATGGCGACCACCCAACCCCCACCCACTCCTCCTTCCCGAGTCTCCTGCACTTTCAGGACTCTACCCGGAGAGCTTGAAGTCCATTTATTACAAAAGTCTGAGTTCATGGTATCTTACTATGAATAGCCCCTTCCAGACCACCAAGCCTCTCTCACCATGTTCCATCTCTGCACGAAGTCCTGTGCAGATGGGGTCTTAAGATCTGGGTGCTGGGCTGTCAGATGGGTCCAAGCAACCCTGGGCATATGTACAATATACATATCCGACAGGCTCCCCCTTCACGGGGGTGTGAGCAGGTGAAACTCCTGCCTTCCTGGGAGAGAAGGAAGTGGTTCGAAGCAGGAGGGTGGGGTGGTGGAAACCCAAGTGAGTACAGACAGCTAAGATGGCTGTCGGGGTTTTAGAGGATGCTCCACTGGTCATCTGTGCTTTGGGGCTGGTCCTTGTCCACCCTAGATGTCCTAGGCCACCTGGATTTGCAGGTCCTCATCTTCATCCAGGTCACTGGCTCCGTCTCCGGCTTCCTCGGTGCCAAATCGGGTACTACGGATCTTCCCAAAAAGGGGTGCGTTTTGCTGCTGCCTGCGGAGCCTGAGGGGGTGGGGTGGGGTGACAGGTCAGAACAGGAATCATAGCGCATCTGTGCCGGCGGTGGCTGTGCCCTCCTGAGCTGCAGTGTACTCCGAGGTACCCGTGCTCAGATGGGGAAACACTATCGTCAGTCACCTCAATTTACTTATGAGGAGCACGAGGGAATTAAATGACTTGCCCAAAGTCACTCAGACAGGAGTCAGTGGAGACTGGGCTCTGAGCTGCAGTGCCAGTTCTGGTATCGACTGCAGACTCAAGAGAACTGACTGAGATCGGTCTGGTTCCTCATACGGATGCAAGAGATCAAGGAATAGAGCGCTGAGCACACTGAGTTCTAGTGTCTGCTCAGCCCCAGTTCCTCACATTACGATTTCCAAAGCCAAAATGTGCCAGACAGACCTCACCCGTTTGAGGAGGGGGGGGAAGGATGGAGGAAACACACTACCCCCAACAAGGCAGTAGCTCCACGCATCTTACTGGAAGGCATGAATTATTAACGCGGCAGGGAGGGGCGGGAGCGCGGCTCCATTACTGCGCCGGTGATTTAATGCCCTGTCCCGGAACATTAAAGCAAGAAAAGTTACAAACTAAAATGAGGCAGCAATCCTGGGTGGCCCTGCCCGCCCCCGACAGAGGTGCTGGCGAGGCTGAGCAGAGCCAGGCTGCCCATTTTGGGAGTTTATGGCTCCCCAGGAATGTGGCTGAGACTTCTGGAAAGCCCCAGGCTCAGTGAGTGGCCTGCTGAGGAGGAGGGGGGAGGGGGCGATTGACAGGGTTGGACCTTGCAGAGCTGGGCATCCAATAATCCTGACTCAGGTCCAGGTCTGTGCCTGGGCCCTGTATAAATTTCAGATGTTACTTAAGCTATGGGGAAACTGAGACCCTATAGATTATGCCACACAACCATGAGGCCTGGCACCAAAACCCATGTTAACCACAAGCTCTCAGCACACAGCAGCACTAAGTAGATGCTAAATAAACCCGTTGCTGATAACCAGGAGATCCCACCACCTACATCCCCAGTCGAGTGCAAATGATGTCCCGGCGTCTGTGGGCTCCGGTGCCTTGTAAAGATTCAATAAGTTCTCTCCACTTTCACAGTGACAGATCTCCATTTTACAGATGGGGGAGCTGACCCAGGAGTGTTCAGTGTCCTAAGGTCACCCAGCCTTTCCACATACCCAAAAAGTCTGGCTTCAGGCCCCGGGTTCCTCCATCTACAGGTTAGAAGGCAGGTATGGGTGTAGCCACGCTGGCCCCGTGGCTCTTGGGGCTTCCCAGCTATGACTGTGCAGGGCTCTGTCTGAGTGCTTTGCCATGACCAGGTCATCTTGGAAGTGGAAAGTGTGTGGAGGAGACAGGATTTAGAGCTGGGACAGTGGGACGGGGACAGGAGAGGTGGCAGTGCACCACGAGGGAGGATCTAAGCGCCTCTCAGGGGCTGAGGGTCCCAGCCATAGCTGAGGGGTTTGGCTAGTCACTGTGCTATTTCCAACCCTTCACCTTTTCGTATTCCTGTTGTCCCTGGGGTTACCCCTCCCCAAGACTGGGGAAGATGGTACTATTTCTTGTCAAGGACTCGCAACATCACTAGCCCTGTCCAGAGCCTGGCCTCCTTGGCAGGTGGCCCAGAGCCTCCCTCCTTGGCAGCCCTCCACATACTCACACCACCGCTAGCCTGCCCGCCCACCAGAAGGAGACAATTCCAGAGCCCACAGCTGGGCCGTCTTCCTGCAGCCACTCCCCTCCAGCTTCCTGGCCCTGGCCCTTCCTGTTTGGAGGGGACAGGATTCTCACCCCAAGAGCTCTTCCTTCTTGGTCTTCCCCTCCAGCTCTCCTGAGGGTTCTGGCCCTTGCCCCATGTGTGCCCTTAGGATCCCTCCCCGTTCCCCTAGCAGAGCATCCTCGCCTACCTGGACTGCAGGTGTTCCAGCTGCACCTGTAGGTTCTCGCTCTGTTCTGTCTGCTCGTCCAGTGACCGTTGCAGCTTCCGTGCCTGGTTGTGGGCCTCGTCCAGCTGGGGGGTGAGTGGGGCAGAGGACATGAGGAATGGCTTGGGCCTGGCTCAGCCACTTCCCCTGTTCTGTTCTGGAACCGTGTCTGATCTCGCTCTTGGGCTTGAAGTCTTGCCTTAGGACCACTTCCATTCTGATATCCATCCTTGCAGGCCACCAGCCTCCAGATCTACCCAGCACACACCCAAATGCCCGGCCACATAGCCTTTCACCCACACTCACCTGCTTCTCATCAGATGCCCTTCCTCCTGTCCACTGACCCACCCAGTCACCAATCTGCGTGTGTACCCATCATCCACTAGACACCTGCCACTCTACCTCATTCATCCACTCCGCTCTCTGTCTGTCCATCTAGTCCTCTGTGCGTGGGGGAGTCCTCCTGCCTTCTACCTAACCATTTACACCACCACTTACCCCACTGGATCACCCACTCAGCTCACCTACTTTCCTTTCTCTCCAGCTGTCCTCACTTCCTGTCTCAGGTGCCAGGGTCCCAGCATACAGAAGCATAGGTGGGGGTGAACGACCCGTTCCTCTCAGGCCTATTGATACTTACCTCATCCTCTGCCTGGGCCAGCTCTTTCTTGAGCTCTTCCACCCGCAGCCGCAGCTTCTTGACCTCCGTCTCGTGCTGCTCCACGCGCCGATTGGCGTGCGCCAGCTCGGCCACCTTCTCTTGGAACTGCTTCTTGAGTTTGCCGTGCACGTGTTTCAGATCTGCCAGCTCCTGCGGGGGTGGGGAGGCTCAGGCCACCAGGGCCCCACCCACGGGGGGCCTCGTGTCTCCTCTGAAGGGATGCCCCACTTGCTGGGACGTTCTGAGTGCTAAGGCTTAGTGATCTACCTGGGGGCTGGCAGTGCCACCTAGTGAGGTGGGTGTGTGACTCAGTGGCTCCACCTGCATGTGGAACTGTAATGAGCCAGGAGGGTGTCCAGTGGACTGTGTGGAGCTTCAGGTCAGGGTTTGGGGGAGCAATGAGGTCTACAGTCTTAGCGACAAGCACGTGGCATGAAACTTCTGGCTCTGGGGATGAGCTAGACAGGGGAGTGTGGCACAGGAGAAGAGCAGAGATCAAAGTGGGACAGCCAAGAAAAGAGATAGCCGACCTACTCTGGGATGTCTGTTCCTACTGAAGGGCTCATTGGTCCTGTCCAGTCCACCAACCCCAGCAGGGTCCATTGTCTGGTATCCCCTGTAGCCTTGGGAACCGCAATGGCCTCCCATCCTCTGTCCTACCATGGCCTGCCACCTAGCAGTTTCCTGCTTTACCCCTGCTGGCTGCTCTCACACTGCAGCCACGGCTCCTGTTTTGTCTGCCTGGGCTCCCTTGTCACCCCTACCCAGACAGAGTCCTCATTTCTTCTGGGACTCCCCTGTTCTCGCTCTACCCTCTGGAAGGTCACTTTACCACCAGTTAACTTCTGCTTCTCCAGCAGACCTCAGCTCAAAGTCGCTGTCCCCCCCATCGACCCCCACCCCCGTCCCCAAGTCCCCAAGAGAAACCTGTTCAGGACCAGGCCTGACCATGTGATGGAGACAGCACTCTTGTTCCTTTAAACCATCATTCGTGGAACAGGTAGACACACCTGTCTGCTCATTGCTGCCAGGATCGCATAGTATATGTGTTCAGCATATGGAGCTACCATAATTATCGACTGCTTTTTCTTATAGGAGTTTAATAAATGCAGTTACAGGTTGAGTATCTTTTATCTGAAGTGCCTAGGCTCAAGTATTTTGAGTTATAATAATAATATAAAAAAGAGTCTCATGTAGCCCAGGCTGGCATTGAATTCTCTCTGTAGCCATTGATGACTTTGAACTTGTGATCCTCCTGCCTCTACCTCCTGAGCACTGGGACTACAGGTGTGAGACATCACACTATGTTATATGATGCTGGGAATGGGACTTGGGGCTCTGTGCATGACTGGCAGGTACTTTACCAAACTTTATCTTCAGCCTAGATTCCACAGTTTTTGGACTTTTGGGGCATTCACACATACATCATGAGGTCTCTTAGGGACAGGCCCTGGGTCTAAACATAGAACCCACAAGTTGAATATATGTCACCAGGGCTTGAGGGCAATTTTCTTCAGCATCTTTTCTGCCCTCACATTTTGATTGGTACCGACCACATGTAGGTGTGAAACTTTCTACTTCTTTAAGGCATCATGTGGTTTGGGAGCCTTTTGGATGTCTGGTTTGGGGATCAGGGAGGCTCAGCCTATACTGCGCAGTCATTCACATGCAGGTCATACAGTAGTGTGCTGACTAGCTGGATGGCCTGACCCACCTTGTTCTTCTCGAAAAGAGCGGCCTGGCTGGCCCTCAGGTCACAGTCCAGGGCACTGGCGTTCTGCCGCCGTCTGCGGGCCAGAGCCTCCTCCAGATCTCCAACCTGCGCACGCAGCTTCTTGTTCTCCCGTTCCAGGCCCAGCTTCTCAGTCTCCAGCCGCTCTCTGCGGCCCCACTCGGCTGCATTCTCTGCCTGGAGCCTTTCCATCTGCAACAGCCAGGGAGGTAGTGAGACTCTGGGGGGCTGGGGGGCGGGGGACAGGAGTCGAGAGACAAACTAGATGCACCCCCCTCTCCTGAAGCCAAAAATGGCACCAGGAAGCAGCTCCAGCTGCAGCAGCTATAATTACGCTGGGCTTTTATTTTTTTTTCACGGTGTGCAGGATGTGGGGGCGCTTCTGGGTTTTGTGTGGGAAAGGGGGTGCCTCCTGCAGGCTAGGCCCCTGGGGTGTGGACGGGCCCCCTCACAGCACAGCTGGGACTTTTATTTTATTTTTTTCCTACAGACTGCTGGATCAAACCCCTGAGCACTGCCCTTCCATCCTGCCCACCACTGACCTCACCCCTCAGCTCAGCCATCTTGCGATCCATGCTGGAGCGCGCACCCAGCTCATCTTCCAGGTCTTCTGACATGCGGCCCAACTCATCCTGGTGCGTCTCCTTTAGGATGCTGAGCTGCAAGGACATCAGCCAGCCTGGTCATGAGATCCACCGGAATATATCCCAGAGGCCGTACTAGAGGTGAGTAGCAGCCAAGGTAATGAAGGACTTCTCAAAGTAGGCTGATCATTCTGAGAGTTCTTGGTGCCTGGAGATAGCACCCAACTCCTACGCTCTCACAAAGTCCTGCAATATCTTGCTCCTGTGTTCTCCTCCCATCCACCTGGCCTCTTCCCACTGCCCACAAGACTGCATACCCAGAGGGCAGAGAGCTTGTCTGTCTGCCTTCCCCACGGCTCTCAACACCAGTGTGTATGCACAGACATCAGAACCACTGTGGGCACTTCTCCCAAGCGAGAAGCACTTCACTCTTGTGCTGGTCCACACAAGCACACAGTGAGCCTCTAAGACAATACTATGGAAGGAAGCCAGGCACAAGGGCATTTTCTACTCAGCTGCACATCGGCTCTCCGTTAGTGTCCTTCCGGCAACTACATTTGGCAGTCTGAATAGTGTGGGGCCAGGTTCCCAGATCCCCAAAAGAAGAAGGGAGATTCAAGTAGGTAGGCAAGGGTTCTGGGACTCTTTATGAACTTGAAGAGATTCCCAGGTCTGGGCAATTTTCCAAGGCAAGTCTCTGGTCCTTGACCTCTGTGAACCCAGAGGATCCAGCAAGGCTTTTCCAGGATGACTGCGCCCCCTGGTGGCCATACCCAATCTGTACAAGAGGGAGAAGATGTAGCCTGCTTTGAGCACATCAGGCAGCTTCTTTGACTGCCAAGAGGCTTCAGTTTCACTGGACACACACTAAATGTCACATCTGACACTTCTGTTCTGGTCACAAACCCTCTGAAATGTAGCCCCTTGATCCTCCCTCTGGTAGGATTCTCCAGCCACTCTACCTTCTCTGCTAACTCCAGGACTGCTGCTGTGAGCTGCCAAATGCCCTCTATGCTCAAGAATAGCTCCATCTAGCTCCTTTAGGCCTTGATTCAAACGACATCATGTAGGGAGTGGAGGAGGGATGCTGAGCCAGGGTGTCCAAATTGGCCTTGAACTCAAGGCAATCCTCCTGTCTCCGCCACCCAAGGGCTGGGATTCCAGATGTATCCCACCAGACCCTGCTTATATGTCATCTTATAGAGGCCCTCCTTGGCCTCCATCCCATCTCCGTCATGCTGTTTTGATGACTTCACAGTTCACAGATCTTACCTGCTGGGCTACCATTACCCACCTGTCCTGGAACTACTACGACTGAGTGTGTGAATTCCATCCTAACTTGTCCCCTAGGCCGGAACCCCCCCATGGTGCAGCCACCCCCACCAGACAGTCCCAGCCCCACCCCCACTCCCAGCCCCACCCCCACTCCCAGCCCCACCCCCACTCCCAGCCCCACCCCCAGCCTTACTTGCTTGAGCATCTCCTGCTTGGTCTTGCTCAACTCCTCGTATTTGATCTTCCATTGGCTAAGCTCCCCCTCCAGTTTCTCAATGTTTTTGCTCAGAGCCAGCTTATCCCTGGGGAGTGGGGAGAGGCGAGCACAAAGACGTTATTGGACTTCTTTTGTTTTGACTTCATATTTCAGGGAATATATTAGCTTGACTTTGTTGTTGTTGTTTAAACAATAGACCGTGTTCTCCCATGTTCTATGGCTAGAAGTCCGAGATGAGGCGTGGGCAGGGGATGCGGTCAGGAAAAACCTATGTCATCCTCTCCCCAGCTTCCGCTGGCTACCTGGTCCCTTCGGCTTTCCTTAGCCAAAGATGCAATGATACCCACAGAAGTATTAGTCCACCTGTCGTCAGAGGTACGCTTTCTTCCTTCCTCCCTTTCCTCCCCTGTCCCATGGAACCAGGACTTGATTCATGATAGGCACACACTCTACGATTGAGCTAATCCCCTCTTGCCCAGTCCTTATGTGATTTTTTAAAAGTAAAATCATACATGTAAACCAAGTATATCATCTATACACTCATTCCCTAGACACCAGAGCTGTAGAATATTCATGAACATCATCAGGTCAGACCCTCTAATCACCTTCCCCAAAGTCCCTGATGACCTCCATGTTCTAAATCCATCCGTCAGCTAAGTCTCAGTCCAGCCCCCCACTCTCCTGTTAAACAGTCTCTCTTGGCTCCTTTTCGCTGCAAATGGCTCCCCCTTCCTCTTCGCTGCCCACCTCCTCTCCCCAGCTTCTGAACTTGACAGAACAGGATCCCACCCCATAACCTTCTCTTTGCCCATCCTCGCCACTGAGTCTTACATTTCTATATTTCAAGGCCACCTGTTCATGACCTTTGCACCTCTCACTCAGACTCCTCCGGACCTCCAGACCCACCCGCTCACAAACTGTCACTTTGCTGCGCCAAACACAACTCCTCTGACCCTAAACTTTCTAACCCCCTTTGTACTGGCTAGTTTTGTGTCAGCTTGACACAGCTGGAGTTATCACAGAGAAAGGAGCTTCAGTTGAGGAAATGCCTCTATGAGATCCAACTGTAAGGCGTTTTCTCAATTAGTGATCAAGGGGGAAAGGCCCCTTGTGGGTGGGACCATCTCTGGGCTGGTAGTCTTGGGTTCTATAAGAGAGCAGGCTGAGCAAGCCAGGGGAAGCAAACCAGTAAAGAACATCCCTCCATGGCTTCTGCATCAGCTCCTGCTTTCTGACCTGTTTGAGTTCCAGTCCTGACTTCCTTTGGTGATGAACAGCTGTATGGAAGTGTAAGCTGAATAAATCCTTTCCTCCCCAACTTGCTTCTTGGTCATGATGTTTGTCCAGGAATAGAAACCCTGACTAAAAAAGGTTGGTTCCTGGCATCCAAAATGGCAGGTTATAAACATTTGTAATTCCAGTTCCAGGGAATCCAATACCCTCTTCCAATACCCATGAGTGCCAGACACTCACATGGTAATATAGATACAAACATACACTCACAGACAGAAGGATGGACAGATACACACACAAACACATAAAATTACAAAATCTTTATATTAAAAAATGAAAGGGCTGGCGAGATGGCTCAGTGGTTAAGAGCGCCGACTGCTCTTCCGAAGGTCCAGAGTTTAAATCCCAGCAACCACATGGTGACTCACAACCATCCGTAATGAAATCTGATACCCTCTTCTGGAGTGTCTGAAGACAGCTACAGTGTACTTACATATAATAAATAAATAAATAAATCTTTAAAAAATCTTAGATTGTGGGGTTTGGGATTTAGCTCAATGGTAGATAGAACACTTCCCTAGTAAGCACATGCCCTGGGTTCAGTCCTGTAGTGGGAGGCTGCAGAGGGAAAGGGAGAAAAATAACCAAAAAGACCAAAACAAAAATCCACCCTGACGTAAGTAAAACCTGAGATTGTGCCTCAACGGCTTTCATGTGTTATCACTTAGGATTCTGGGGGTGCCAGGCTCCAGCCCCCACCCCGACCCCACTGCCCATAACTCACTCTCGCTCCTTGAGGAGAACCTTCTGGGATTCATCTAGCCGTAGCCGCAGAGCAGTCAACTTGGAGGCATCCTCCTCTGTACTGGCTGTGTCCTCCCAGGGCAGGCGGTTGCGATCCTGGCGACCCGAGCTCACCCGAGGACCCCCGGCTGCCACACTGCAAGCATCCCAGCAGCCTTCGGGCTCCTCTGGTCTGCTCTTCAGCAGGCTCTCTACCAGGTCCAGCTCCTGTAGGGACCAAGGTAAGGAACTGCCTGGTCCAGGGCCTTGCTTTGGCTGCCATCCTCATGGCTATCTGAGGCCCTGCTCTGGAATGAGCTTGCTAAGTGACCAGAGGCAGGTGATAACAGTGCCTCCTGGCTCTGGTTTTGTCTTTTTCATTTCGATTCATTCTTCTCTGGGCCTCCGCTTTCACATCCTGGAAGAACATTGCCAGCTACCAGGGTTTCCTGTTTCCTGGAACATTCCCCGGGGGGGCCCCCATCACCCTAAGTATGCAAACATTGGGTACAGTGGTTGGCACTAGTGAAGCAAGAATTGCCCCCAAGGCTCAAGATCCCAATTCAGGGACAAACCTGGGCACAGGGAGGCTGGTGGCTCTGAGGACTTGTGGAGGACTGACCTCCCATCCCCCTGACCTCGGATGGTCCTGTGGGGGCACTCTGGCTGCCACCTGGGACAGATAGGAATGCCAGAAAGGAGGGGGTCACACCTGAGCTGGTGTGTAAACTCAGACTGTAGACCTGGGGCTCTAAACTGTCTCTGGGGACTCTGGGGCTGTGATGACCACCAAACAAGAGGGCAAAGAGAGCACAAGGCCCTCGTAGCTAGGTTAGAAAAATGCCTCCAAATACCAGGCCATAGGGAGAGGGCTAGGCCAGAGAGGAGGGGAGCAGCTAAGAGCCCCATTGCTGGGGTCTGGTCCTCTGGGGACCAAAGCTGGGTCCTTGCCTGTGTGGCCTGCCTTTGTACCTGTCGTTCTGACCAACTATAGTGTTAGCATTCACCACCAGGGTACAAACCCAGCAGCTGGAGGAACCAACACAGAGCTCAGTTCTGAACCTCCCTGTGTCTCAGGATCTGCTATAGGAGATAATGTGACTGTAGGCCTTGAGTGATGGGTACAGCTACCTCCACTGCCCAGGCTCAGCAGGCCCCCAGCCTCTGGGCTTCTGCAATGACTGTAGATTATGGATTCTGGCACTTCCTGCAGCTAATTTGTATGCCTCCTCTCAGTCCCAGCTTAACTAACTTTTTGTTTTGTTTTGTTTTGTTTTGTTTTGTGTCAGTCTTTCTGCCACCTCTCCCAAAGGCCTGGCTCAGGGACCACATCCCTTTAGGATGAAAGAATGAGTCAACTCTATCACTAATCTAAGCCAAGTCCACGGATCTCTCTTGTGCTTGTTATGGAAGAGTCTTTGATTTTGATGACTTCTAAAGTGGGGAGGAGGGACGGCTAGAACTTGGGAATCTCCAAATCAAAGTGAACTTTACCACCACCACCAATAAGTGGACATGGGGCTGACCATCACCACACTGGAAACCAGATTCTTACTAGCTCTTGTCACTGCTCCCTCCCATCTGGGCCCCTGTGCAACACTGGCCCGAATGCCAGCCTTCTTCCAAGCCGTGTAGCAGGGCGCACCTGGCTGCCAGGCGGCCTCTCCGCCCCGATGTCGCGCACCGGCTCCTGCTCGCGTTCGGGCTCCGGACCGTCGTGTGTCTTATCGGCCGCACCGCGCGCTCCCCGCAGCCGGGCCAGCTCGCGGCCGCGCGCCTCGCACTCGCCCTGAGCCTCTTGGCGCTCGCGGCGCGCGCCCGCCAACTCCTTGGTGAGCGTATCCAGGCGCTGGCGCAGCTGGCGCACCTCTTCCCGCGCACGGTTGCGCTCGGCGCGCACCTTGCTCCACTTCTCGCGCCAGTTGGCCGTGCAGTCCGACCACCAGCGCATTGTTTTCTCCATCTGCAAGGCTCGCGCGCGCGCCTCCTCCAGCTCCCGCAGCCGCAGCTCCTCACGGCTCTCCCAGTCGCCGTCGGCCAGCAGAGCGGGCGCAGTCAAGGGTAGTGCGGGTGGCGGTCCTGGTGACGGCGTGCCGCTAGGCGGCGTGGGTGGCAGTGAGTCGGCCGGGCCCATGCGCTCCGGGGACGGGCTGCCCAGGATGGTAAGCAGGCTGCTCTTGGACAGCTGCGGGGACTCAGCCAGCCGTGGGCTCGGACCGTGGCTCATAGTGAGGCTGGGCTAGCCTTGGGTGCGAACTTGCAGCTGGGCTCAAGGACGGCGCGTTGGACAGAGATCTACATGATCTCACTGCGTGTGATGGACGACTCGATCCACTGCTCTCTAGGATACTCTGGAATGCCTCTTCAGACCTGAGGAAGAACAGAACCATTACTGGGCTGTGCCTACCACCGACAGTCACCCAAATCAGCCCTGCGCGTGCTCAGGGGATGAAGGGGGCAGTACTGGCGGGAGCAGGAGGAGGTGTGCTCCAGGGTGCCCCAAGTCCAGTAGGGACCTTCAGCCCTGGCTCCAACGCCCCTCATACTTTCAAGGCTGCTTGTTGTGCTACTGGGCCTTTCTGGGTTTCTGCCTCTCCACCTGTACATTGGGGGCCTGGCAAGGAAGCCCTTCATCAGGGTGTGCTTCGGATTCACCTGGACCCTCGCTTAATTAACAGTTAACAGTTCTATGGGCCAGGATGTTTGGTAGGGACGCAGCAGAGACTCTACACTTCAGAAGTCCATGTTTGGGGCATATGAGTATTCAAGTAACATTCCCGAGACGTCAAGT
This sequence comes from Mus minutoides, assembly GCA_902729485.2. Classification (NCBI taxonomy): domain Eukaryota; kingdom Metazoa; phylum Chordata; class Mammalia; order Rodentia; family Muridae; genus Mus; species Mus minutoides. The sequence continues at coordinate 719,425 of LR750035.1, read as the reverse complement.
CTCTCGGGCTCCCCATCCCCTCCGTGCAAAGCCACCCACAAGCCCTCTACCCCTGAGCCCAAACCAACCACCCTCATTACTTACAGTACCATACATATCTCAACCCCAAAGATGCTTGTGTAGACAGTCACCAGCCAGCCACACAGACCCCGGCTCTAGTTCCTAACAGGCAGTGTGTCTGTCCTCTCTGACTCAGAGTCTCGGCCTGTGTGATGACTTGGTAGCCTTGGCGCCCACAAGCATCTAGACATTTCTGCACACACAGACACATCTGGGAACATACAAGCCATCTCATCCACACGAATCAGGGATAAATGACACAGTCAGAGATGTCTATAGGCACATGGCTATACAAATAGATAGAGATATACTTGCACCAGCACAAGGATGGGCCCCTAAACATACACTCCTAAGAGAACTCTGAACACATATATACACACACTCCTCCTTCCCCATTTTCCTGGCCCAGTTCCATCAGAACAGACCTAAGAGAAGCAGTACTAGCATCTGCAGGGGAGAGGAGAGGGGTGATGGTTGGCAGGAAGCCTAAGTACCAGTCCTGAGGGCAGGCCTTTCCACAGCCCCACAGAAGTGTGGCAGCAGGCACTACCGGCTTGGAGCTGCCAAGGGCTCTGCTTGGCTTAGAGAGGACTCCAACTAGATCCTTCTAGAAAGGCCAAGCCCATGAAACAGGAGCAGGGCAGACATTATCCAGGCCCCTAATGGCTTCCAGGTTGGGGCCTCCAAAGTCAGCCCTGGCCAGTCTGGGTTGCTGAGGGGGTGGGGGATGTGGGGAGGAAGGAACAGGAGGCCAGGAAGGCTGTGAACACCTTCTGCCTTTCTCCTCAGGCCCGGGACAGGTATGCACACGCACGGGGTGGGGTGGGGAGGGGGTGGGGTGAGGCGCATCCGCCCCTCCCCCACGAGCACACCTGTGCAGACCCCAGTGCAGCTGGCCTCTGCCTAGCAACACCCCCCTCACCCCTATTCCCACCCTACTCACATAACAGCCGTGGAAACATTCAAGTAGCTTGAGTAACCCGGGTACACATGCTTCATGCTATAGATAGGCAGACAGGGCCCAGCTGCCCGTCACTTGCCCCTTCCTCCCCAGGTTTGGTGCCTTCTTTGGTGACATTATAGGGGGTAGGCTCCCAATTTATCACAATGCTGCCACTGCTCTCCAAGCTCAGGGCAGGAGCAGCCCCCACAGACCTAGAGAGTTCCTTTCTGTCTTCATCCTTCCTAAAGCCAGGCAGCCCATCCTTCTAACTCAGGTGCCGCTACTAGGAAATACCTGAGATGCCCTGTCCCATCCCACAGCCAGCCATACCTGGCCAGTGGCCTCTCTTATAGCACAGCCTCCCACTCAATGGGACATGTATGCCACTTATAGCTTGCGTATAGTACTTAAAGTCAGCTGGAGGGATGGAGGATGGAGAGCTGTACCCTTGTATCTGAGCTGAGCCGTAGGTCTCAGAGCTCCTGAACCCCAGCCATAGCTATGTCATTCCCTGTTCTCAGAAACAAGGAGGCTTTGACTGGACACTCATTTCAGGCCACAGATTCAGTGCTGCCCATAGGAAGTGACCGACGTCGTATTTGTTCACAGACTCATTGGGAACATCTCTTTCCTTCTACATCCGCAAACTCCTACACACCCTGCAAGACGGACCTGCAACATCTCGCTTGAGAAGACTTTCCTAACCTCTGGATACTTAGTGCTAATTTCCCTAAAACACCAGTACCACCTCCTTGGGGGTAGCGGTTCTCAACCTGTGGGTCACAGCCCCTTTGGAGGGGGCTCACAAATCAGACATCCTGCATATCAGATATTTACATTATGATTCATAACAGCAGCAAAATTAACTATGAAGTCACAAAAAAAATTTTTCTGGCTGGGGGGTTACCACAGCATGAGGAAGTGAATGAAAGGGTTGCGGCATTAGCGAGGTTGTGAACCTCTGCTTTAGGGATTGTGCATTCTATGAAGTTCTCAAAGGCTTCTTGATCTTGCTAGCTCTTTGAACAGGGCTGAACAATGTGCTGTATGAATGTGTCCTGAGCCTATGGGAGATGGATAAAGCTCCTATTAGGGGGACCTCCTGTGACCAGACAAAGTTTGGGAGAGCTGTGTCATCCTAAAAATCAGAAGTCTGTTTTCAGCCAGGCGCTAATACAGGTTGGTGTCTAAGCCCATCTGTGGCTAAGGTCAGAGTCAGGGGTCTGAGCTCTTGCAGGAGGAACTCTCTGATGGGGAGAGGGAGGAGATATTCAACTTTGTATTCTGCCCTCGAGGTTCGGTTGGTTTTCTCAGAATCCACTGAGAGGAATGAGAAACACTAAGCCCTGGATGGGGACCAGCTGAGGGAATGGGAAACCCAGGACCTCCACAGCTTGGAATCCTCTCGTATCCTCTTAGAATCTTTCAGGTGGACTCTGGGATAAGCCCAGGGCCACAGGCCTAGCTGTGGGTAGGGATTAGAGCCCAGCAGGAAACCACAAGGGGACTGCCTGATTGGATAAGTGCAGGGCCCAAGGCTGGTCAGCCCGCAGACTGTGGGCTGTCTGTCCCTCTGACCATGGATTCTGAGAGAGCCCAGCTTACAGCTGCTGGACCTCCAGGAAAGAAACGGAGGGATGGGTAGGGAGGAGAACAGGGTTTCTATGCTAGAACAGAGCTTGTGGCTGGGTCGTGACTACCTGAAGAGCATCATGCCCCTGCGAGCACCAACTAGGGAGATCTTCAGATACTAGGCCCGCCAAACAAACATGATTTGGAAAAGTGGAAGCCTTCACCTATTCCAGCACCAGGACTCTCAGCAACTCTTGGCACCGCACATTCTATAGAACAGACATTAACCCTGGCGTTGCTATTACACACCGTGTGGTATGTGCAGGTCCCTGGCCATCGGTTTCCCTATGTATCGAATTGAGAGGCACCAACAAGATTCTTAATTCCTCCAGCAGGTGGGTAGACTCTGTGCCAATAAGAACCCATCGTACTCCTACAAAAGCTCAGTAGTCCGGGCAGAATAAGGGACATTCACTTACGCAAACTGAAGTCCCGGGATAGGGAAGAGTGCTACCCCTCGGCACAACCAGGGTAGTGGGCCTGCTGAGGCCCTTCCCTTCTCTTAACATCAAGCCCTTGCCCCACTTGCCCGCATTCCTTCCCGAAATTAAGTTTTCAGCTTTCCAGGGCCCAGTCCCTACTTGATAGCCCCTTCGCGGGCCACCAGCCCCGCTCCCCCTAGCGGCTGGAGGGGGTGCGGGGGTCCGGTCCTGCAAGACGCGGTCCCGCCCACCCCACCGCTTGGTTTCCATTGGCAGCGCAACGGGTCTGGGCGTAAAGCCGTGTTCCGATTGGCCAGTACTACCCGTCCGTCCGGCACTCGCCATGGTGACCACGTTGGGTCCCCCGGGAGAGTTCCACATTCCGCCCCCGCCTGCCACCCCCCCTCCTGGCCCTGCCGGCATTCCAGGGGCGCCCCCTCCCCCACTGTCCCGCCACGGGACCCGGCTTCCACGGGGATGGAGACGGGCCGGGGGACTCCAAGGGAGGACTAAAAAGTTGGGCTCAAGTTTGGGGTGCGGCGGGCGCCGCCCCGGCTCCTATCCCTCCTTGCAAAGTTCTTTCCTCGCGTGAGCGGCTCCGAGACCGCAGCGAGTACCCTGTCACGATGACCTCCCGCCCCGCCGTCCCCACTCACCTCGGGCCGGGGCTGTGATTCCGGACGTCCGAATTGCTGCTCTGGGTGGAGCGGGCGCGGGGCTGGCTGCGGCGGCCGTCGGGAGGCCGGGGGAGGGCCGCCGAGTCTCCTCCTCCTTCCAGGGGAGGGGAAGGGGAGCGGGCGGGGGCCCCTCGTGGGGCGCGGTCTGCTGCGGGCTGGGGCCAGGCAGACGGACCCCCCTGGCCCGCCCAAGCTTGGGGTCGCCCAGGCAGGATCCGCGACCTCGGCTTTCCCGCCAACCACGGTCTAGGTGACCCGGGACAGGAGTGGGCACCATGACCCACGAGGAGCTTCACTAAGTCCGAACTTTGGTTAACTGCATTACTCCCAGTGCTAGCGCTGACACCGACTGGACCTGGGCCAGAGTCCATGTCCTCACTGGGCCTCAGTTTCCCTTTTTTGTACAAAGCGACTTCAGGCCTATAAAGGAGCGTGATGGGGGACCTACTCCCACTGTGTAGTTTTTCCCTCTGGTGTGTGATAGTGCTTGACAGAGCCCTCTGACCTTGTTCACACCCATTGAGGCTCTCTCTCTCTTTCTCTCTCTCTCTCTCTCTCTGGGATAGGGTGTCTGTAATCTTGTCAGGGAAGAAGAAGGTCAAGATGGTATCTCCCCTTCACATCCTGTTTCGAGGTCCGTCTGTCTTGCCGACAGGACCAAAAGTCACAAAAATGCGTGGGCAGCTAAACTGGGTTAGGTTATTGTCCAGAAAAGATAAAGATTATGAAGATAAAGGAATCACATACCTTTTGGTTAGGAGTGTTTTAATTCTAATCATGGTCACAAGCATAGTGGCTGTGAAGAGTGAACCACATACCGAGTGTTGAAGTTGGTTTTTTTTGGTTTTTTTCCCCTCTTATGGAGTTGGGCAGTAGCGTCCTTCCTATTGGTTTGCTGTAAGAGATTGTTTTGTTTTACAAAAATACCGGGTTAGCTGGATATGGTGGTGCACACCTTTAATCCCAACACTTGGGACCTCTGATCCCAGTATTAGGGAGGCAGAGGCAGGCAGATGTCTGTGAGTTTGGGGCCAGTCTGGTCTATCTATGTACATAGTGAATTCCAGGAGAACCAGGGCTAGTAGAAAACCCCTGACTTACAAAAGTAAATAAAACAAACAACCAAACAAACTAGGGTTTCCTCAAAAACAGGGATCCTTTGACCTCCCCCCCTTTAAGGGGATCCTGTGTGTATTTGGTGGCCTCCAAGGTCAGAAGAGGGGCTCAGATCCCTTGAGCCACCATGCTGAGAACGAAACTGGGGCCCTCTGAAATAGCACCAAGTGCTCTTAACCACTGAGCCACCTCTTCAGTTCTCCTCCCCACCCCCACCCCAAGTCCCCCACTGAGTATTCTGAGAACTCAGTACATCTTTTTGATGTCATACACTTCCCAGTACATGAAGGGGCAAGTGAAACCATAAAACTTGCAAAATCTGTGGGACTTCACGAAGCTGGTGGGGGTGGGGCAGAGAAGGCAGCAGAAGACCACAGAGAAGGATGTCGGTGGGGAAGTGGTCCTTGCTTGGCAGCTGTTATAATCTGCAGAAGGCCAGTTTGGGTGGGAACTTTGGTTAGCATCTACAGATCACTAGCCTGCAGACGCTCCAGTGGCTGTCCTCTGCTTCGTGTACAGGGAGAATGTGTGAGATTCACATATTGAGAACTCAAGACAAGACAAAAAGAAAACAACAACATATATATTACTATTTACTGTAGTAATAGGAAGCAATGCCTTGAAATATACTTACAATCTAAAAAAGTAAAAAAAAGATGCCAATGTGGTCTGGAGAGATGGCTCAATGATTAAGAGAACTGACTGTTACTCTAGAGGACCTGAGAGAACACAAGGCAGCTCCCCCCTTGTCTGTAACTCCAAGATGTGACACGCTCACACAGACATAACACATGCAGGCAAAACACCAATGCACATTAAGTAAATCAATCAATCAATCAATCAATCAATAAATTGAAATGCCCATGTGTTGATGGTAATAATAACAGCAAGGGTATAGCAGCGACATACTAACACAGGTCCCACTCAATCTCCAGTGTCTTAAGTCTGAAGACAAACCCCTTGCCCTGTCCACAGATGAGGGCTAAAACCAGATTACCATTTCACTAGCGGCGAATAGAAGAGGGTCAGTGACCAAACTTGGGAGATACAGGCTCTGCCACTTCCCAGAGTGAATCTAAGCCAACCAATGGGTTTCAGCCTTGAGCTGAAGGGTCTCCAGTGGAGTCCTGAATGCTCTGTTTGCAGGACTGTGCCTACAAACCATGCCCAGCTCAGGTAACTTGCTTTTTTTTTTGTTTGTTTTTGTTTTTTTAATAAGAACAAAGAATGGGTGGGGGTGGAGGGGAGGGAAGAAGAGGAACAAAAGTCTGGGTTGGAAAGAGGCTAAAGCCTGCCAGGCACAGAGTATAGTTCCAGGCTATACCAGAAGGATTGCTGGAGCCCAGAACTCCTGGCCTGTGCTGTGCTGTTCTGACTGAATGTCCCCTACCTAGTGCTGTATCAGTATGGCAACTGCCAGATTGCTTTAGGAAGGGGAACTGGCCAAGATCGGCAGCACAGAGGGTCAGAATTGAGAGTATAAAGATGTTTTGTCTCCTTTAATTGGAGGCTTCAGATCACCATCAAGATTGGGGAAGATTTGGAGAATAGATGACTCCCTCTTGGTGTTAATCCTTGTTCTAATATCCAGTCATGCTTGTAGCCCTTCACAAAGCCGCCCCCCCCCCACAAGTGGGGAGACCTTTGTCAAGGGATGGCAATGACCTCTTCTCCTCCAAGGGACGGAGGAAGCTACTGATCTGGCTTCTGAGTATAAGACTGTCCGAAGTGAAGTGAGTTCTTAGGTGTTGTATGCAGGGGGTGACCGGCATCCCAAGCTGAGGCAGGAACAGTGAGGTGGGAAACGCAGAGGCTGTGGGGGCCTGGCGATCAAAGCTCTACCTAGGCCTTATGCACCGCTGGAGCATAAAGGAGTTGGTGGTTCAGTTGGTGGGGCAGCCCGGAGCCCCCTGCTAGGAAAGGCCAGGAGGTGGTCAGAGTAAACTAAAGCATAGGTGTGTGGGAGCTAGGGCTGTGGTTCAGCGTGCAGATGCACAAGGCCCTGGGGCTGAGGCCAAGCACCACTAAAGACAATAGCCAGGAAAAAAAAACAACATGCAAAAAGGGCAAATGCTTGTCTAAGTCACCCAGTGGGAGCCTGGCCAAGAAGTTGAGACACAATTGTACAGGGGCCCTGCAAAACCTTTGATGGCATCTGGGGTGGGGCCCCCTTTCCCTCTGAGCCCCTTACACCCACTGTGAGCTATGAGGAGCTGACTCTGAAAGGGTTGGCTTGAGGGGTGGAGGGCAGGAAGACCGTGGTGCTGGGACCTGTGCTTCCTTCCTTTCCCTACATCTCTGTGCCCCCCAACCCCACTACCGCAGGAGCAAAAGGGCATGTTCTTGAGTTATGATTATCTGCAGGGAATTTGGGTAGGCTCCCCCTTTGAATCACTTCCTCCGTCTCTTTAGGACTCTGTAGAGAGCATAGCTGGCTAGGCTCCTGGGACTTCTGACTGAAGGCGAAGCTGGTCTGCTTTCCCTCGCTGCTATTCTGGCCATACTTCCTGTGATCTGCCCTTGGACCACCTGGAACTGGGTCCTTGTCCTCTCTAGGCTATCAGTTCAGCATCTATGACATTTGGCGGTCTGATTGCTGTTATAAATGAGGATATATATATATATATATATATATATATATATATATATATATATATGAAAAATATAAATTTCTCCTTTCTATTAATGGGTATTAATGGGGAAACTGAGGCTCAGGGAGGAGCCATAGTTTGCCCAAGGGTGCAGAGCTGAACCGTCCTGAACCCTCCACAGCGCCATGCTGTCTGTCCTTCCCGGCACTTCTTGGGGAGGTTGAGCCCAGTCTCCCACCCCACCCTCCACCCCTCAGAGAGAGATCAAGGAGACCTTGATCTAGCCCGACAGCTCAGAGGAAACAGAGAGTGCTACCACAAAAGAAGAAGTAAGGCAGGAGCATAGGGTGAAGTGAGACCAGAAAACCCAGGAACAAGTAGGCCGAGGTGAACAGAAAGGCCACAGCTTTCAACCCCTCTCAACTTCCTTTTCTGCCTGAGAAGCTGGAGGACCATCTGAGACAGCAGTGACTGCCGCCGCCGCTTTACAGGTTAGTCCCCCGGGACCCCACCACCCTCCCACCCATTAGTCCCTATCCACAGACCCCAGGTGCACAGACCTCATGACATCCCAGGACTGACAAGCTGGGGACCCACCTCCTTCCAACTCCAAAGAAACCTATACTTTCAGAAGTGAAGTTAAGGCATGATTATATCTGTGGGGTGGGGGTGGGGGGCTAGCTTTCCCGAATCCCGATTTCTCATATAGAAAGTGAGGTGAGTCATGTAGCACAAGGATTGAGTGACAGAGGGTAGGCTGGAAGATGCTCTGTGTGGAGTTTAGCACCGAGTCTGTGCCCAGCAAATAGGAACTGGGGAAGTTCCTGTGTAGCCTGGGGACACAGAGTCTCAGAGAAAGGACCTCCAGACAAGCTGGGCCAGACTCCTTGGTGGTTTACGGTGGCCTCCTTTGCCCACCTCTAAAACAAGCTGACAGTAGCATCTTTCTGGGCTGTGACTTGATCCCAGCCAGGGGCACCTCGAGGAAGCCAGAGACAGAGTCCCAGCCAGTAGTGAGCAGGGATGGCTGTTTGTGGTGCCATGTATAAACAGGAAGATTGTCCTGGGCAGGCCCTGGTGCAGCTGGGGTACGGGATTTCTGTTGGATGGAAAGCAGGGGCCCCCAAGCCACGTGCACGGATGATGTATTCCTGCCCAAGGCCTGTAGTCAGAGGACTAGTCTTAGGGCAGGGGCTGATTCCCACAGGAAAGAGTCCTAGAAATGGTTGAGTTCTTCTCCCTGGGAAATGGGTCTCTCTGGCTTAATTTTGCACAAGAGGAAATTGGAGGGTCGCTGAGGCCAGTTTCTTAAGCCAGTGCTATGCAGTCTGGGCACTGAAGAGTGGAGCCGGTTATTAAACCCATAGCTTTCTAAGGTCCTTTTCTTGTTCATGTATATCTTAATCTCCCTGTTGACCTAAAACAGTCTTCCTTGCCTACCACCACTTGGCTTTTCAGGCACCTTTGGGGAGTTGCTGCTGGTGCTGGCTTGGAATTTGAAGCCCAGGTTTGGGTCCCGGCTTGGCTACAGGGCTGCTGTTGAGCCCCCAAGGAAACCCTTGGCTTTTGTGGTATCATGTTGTCTTGCTGTCTCCCGGAATCACTTGGAAAGTCAGGAAGGAAAGGGATTCCTGTTTCCCAGGGGGTTTCAAGTGATGAGCTGCACGGATAGAAACCTGACCGCTGAGGGTTGACAAGGTGACGATGCCCCGGTCCTGATCAGCAGAGACAGGGTGGGTACCCGGAGGTTACAAGCAAAAGCAAGGGTCAGGCTGCTTCTCTGTGTGTGTCTTCTTGGGAGCAGCAGGGCTAAGGTCTGGAAATCAGGCTTTAGGGCCCTGACCCTGGAAATCAAATTCTTCTGGGTTTCAGTTTCTCCACTAAGAGTTCCATCAGCTGAGGTTTTCTGTGTCACCTGGTCCTCTACTGTCATAACCCCAGGCTGTCTCAATGGAAACAGTTCATGTTGTCCCTTCGAAGGCTTCCTTGGTCCCGCCCCGCCCCCCAAACTTTGCCCCACATCCATTCTCTGAGACCCCAGGAAAGTAAGTGGATGATCCTCTAGTACCTCAATTCTGTCTCTCCCTTAAGACTGGCTTATAGGTTAATACACGGGATTGAGAAAAGTGATAGTCTAGGGATACAGCTCACTGTGTAGAGTGCTTTGCTTAGCAAGCACAATGCCCTAGGTTTGATCCCCAGCGTGACATAAAATGAGGTGTAGAGGTGTGTACCTGTAGTCTCAGAGCACGGGAACGGAGGCATAAAGATACTAAGTCTGAGACCAGTCTCAGTTACACGGTGAGTTTGAGGCTAGCTCAGGTGAGGCCTCAGGACCCTGCCTCGAAACCCAAAACAAAACAAATCAAAAGACTAAATATGATGCTTCTACATCACACATAAAAAAAAAGGTCATGTGATGTTTAAAAATAATGTCAAACTAGAAGCTATTTGTGCTCATGTATTAGATAAGGGGCTGGTTTTCCTATCAGGGAAACTTCTTGGAAAGTAAGAGAAGCAAATGGCAGGAATATTGTACCCCAGTGTACCAATGGGGACCCGTACAGGTTGGAAGTGCCACACATACAGTGATACTGGGTTTTGTTGCTTGCAGTCCGAGGGATGGAACCCAGGGTCTGGTCACGATTAGCAAGCGCTCCACAGCGTGACATCCTAGCTTGGCTACAAAATCATAACACTAGAACTGGCCGAGGGACATCAGGCTCCCTGCTCTGTTAAATGCTGTTAACAGAGAACTGATAATTCTGACTCATACCTAAGATAACATTAGCACATGTAGTTGAAGAGGTGGCATCCCTGGATACGGTTAGAGCAGACTCTCCCAGATGTGTTTTCAAGACAGAACAGAATGGCCCAGGCTCCACTTTGTATATTAAATGGCAGAGATCTCACTTGTCTGTGTTTGTATAAAGAAACTTAGAAGCAAGCTGTAACAGACTCCAAGGAAGGGAGCATCCTGCAAGTCAGTGACCCAGGACTGAGCAGCTAGACTTCCAGAATAGAGGACTGCGTTGCCTTTTATAGAGTTTTGTGTTTATTTCTTTACTTGCTGTTTATATTTGAAAGATGTAAATGTCTAAGCTGTCCAAAAAGTAAATAGAAGCAGAGATGTGTGCAAATGTAGCATATGAACAAACCTTAGAAACACAGACAGGGTACCAGAGAGGCGACACTGTTCCCACACAGATGTGTACCTTGCTCTTCCACGTTTAAGAAATGTTTGGGAAGAGTTTTAAATTCACAAGTGCTTGCAAATAAAACCATACATAAAGGTTCTGTGTGTTCTTCACCCACTTTTCTCCCATTGTGATGTGTCACACACCTATAGCAATGCCTTACATACCTATAGCAATGTCTCACACATCTATAGCAATGCCTTACACACCTATAGCAATGCCTTACACACCTATAGCAATGCCTCACACACTTATAGCAATGCTTTACACACCTATAGCAATGCCTTACACACCCATAGTAATGCCTTACACACCTATAGCAATGCCATACACACCTATAGCAATGCCTTACACACCTATAGCAGTGCCTTACACACCCATAGCAGTGCCTTACACACCCATAGCAGTGCCTCACACACCTATAGCAGTGCTTTACACATCTATAGCAATACCTCACACACCCATAGTAATGACTTACACACCTATAGCGATGCTTTACACACTTATAGCAATGCCTTACACACCCATAGCAATGCCTCACACACCTATAGTGTAGTGTCAAGCCCAGGAAATTCACTTTGGTGTAGTTCACAGAGTTCATCAACTCAGTATGTGTTCCCCTACACGAGGAAGCCGTGTGGGTGAAGAGTGGGTGCAATGCGTCTTATCACGTGGAAATCTCTGAAACAGCCGACACAGTTACGACACAAACTCCTCCATCACCACATAGACCTCACGCTCCCACTTCCTAGATGCTCAGGAACCCGGCCTTGCCTGTGGTAACCGCTGATCTCATCTGTGTCTCTGTAATTTTCATTTCAAGCATGTTCTGCTGGTCACGTCACGTGCTGCCTTAACATTTTGATGTTTTTTTTCCAGTAGAATTCCCTCGAGGTCCATCTAATTGTGCAGTTTTTTTTCTTCTCTCTCTCTCTCTCTCTCTCTCTCTCTCTCTCTCTCTCTCTCTCTCCTCTCTCTCTCTCCTTTTTTGAGACAGGGATCACTATGTACCCTCCCCCCTCTTCTAGCCTGGAACTCACTAGGTAGACCAGGCTGGCCCAGAACTCATAGGGATTAACTTATCTCTGTTTCCTAAGTGCTGGGATGAACAGCATATGCCACCACGCCTAGCAAGTATATACATTAAAAAATATATTCCTCTAAATTGCTGAGTTCCATACATATCATCGCATGGTTGTATTACAGTTCGTTTAACCATTCGCCAATCGGAACACTGGGGTTGATCCCAATTTCGGCCATCGTCATTATTATTCTTGTTATTGTTCTGGTTACTAATTGTACATGTATGATGTGCATGTGTGTGATTATGGTGCACATGAACCACTGAAATAATGCTGATGTCAAAGGACAGCTCCATGGATTCAATCCTCTGCAACCTTTACAGTGGGTTGCAGGCACTGAACTCGGGTTGCAGGCACTGTACCAAGTTTTTGTGGCAAGCACCTTTACCCACTGATACCATCTTGCCAGCCCTCCAACATAGGGATATTATTAATAAAGCCAATGTGAATGTCTATGTACAGATTTTTGTGTGTGAATGTAGGTTTTTATTTCTCAGATAAACAATCAACAGCTACTTCAGGCTCAGATGTCTGTTTAGTTTCAGTTTGTGTCTGTGCTGTTGCAATGGAACGGATGAGGCAAGCACTCTACCACTGAGCTGCGGACCCCAGCGCTCAGCTCTCTCTGTCTGTCTCTGTCTCACGCTCTCTGTCTTTCTCTTTCTCTTACACACACACACACACACATACACACACACACACACACACACACAATTGCCAGGCTGTTCTCCAGGAGTCATTGAACCCTATCATATTCAGCCATCCCTCTATTAATAGACATTTTAAAGTTGTCCTTTTAAAAATTATTTATTTATTTGTAATTTTTATTTTATGTGTATGAGTGTTTTGCAGGTATATATATATATATGTGTGTGTGTGTGTGTGTGTGTGTTCACTGCTTGGAGAGGCTAGAAGAAGAGAAGGCGCCAGTTCCTGTGAAATCTAGAGTGACAGATGGTTGTGAGCCACCATGTAGGTGCTGGGAACTGAACCCAAGTCCTTTGCAAGCAACAAGTGCTTTTAACTGCTGGGCCATCTCTCCACAATTTCAACTTTCTTTTTATAAATTAATAATAGTAATAATAGCCCCCCCCCCACACAGGATCTCACTACATAGCCCTGTGTGATGGTTTGTGTAGGCTTGGCCCAGGGAGTGGCACTATTAGGAGGTGTGGCCTTGTTGGAGAAGGTGTGTCATTGTGGTCTTGGGCTTTAAGATCCTCGACCTAGTTGCCTGGAAGCCAGTCTTCTCCTGTTTGCCTACCTTTGGAACAAGATAAAGAACTCTCAGATCCTCCTACATCATGCCTGCCTGGATGCTGCCATGCTCCCACCTTGATGATAATGGACTGAATTTTTGAAACTGTAAGCCAGCCCTAATTAAATGTTGTCCTCATAAGAGTTGCCATGGTCTTGGTGTCTGTTCACAGCGGTAAACCCTAACTAAGACACCCTGGATGGCTTGAACTCCCTAGGTAGATCAGAATAGCCTAGACCTCACAGGGATCTGCTTGTCTCTGTTTGTGTACTGCTGTGAGAATAAAGGGGTGTTCTGCTGAACTAGGCTTTACATTTTTAAAAACACTTTTTTATTGTGTAGGTGTGCCCACACATGTGTCCTTGTGTGCAGTTCATAGTACGTGTTGTGGGAGATGGTTCTCTCCTTCTCCCATATGGGTCCTGAGGATTTAATTCAGGTTGTTATGCACGGTGGCAAGTGCCTTTACCCAATGAGCCATCTTACTGGCACAATTTTATTATATATATAAAGGGTCTTTTATTTGTGTCTGTGTATGTGAATTTCTGTATGCACGTACATAGAGGTCAAAAGAGTATGGGACATCCTCCATCACTCTTTATCTGTTCATCATATGCAGGGTCTCTTGAACCTGCATTTATGCCTTGGCTAGGAAGGCAGTCAGACCCCAGCAATCATCCCGACTCTGTCCACTTGGTGATGGGGCTGGCTACAAGTGCTTGTAGGGAACAATGGTTTGTTACAGGTCGGATCTGGATTTTGGTCCTCATGACTGTAGGGGAAGCACTGAACTGTTCAGTCATCTCTCCATCTCCAAGCTGGCTCATTTTCTCTTTTTCTTTCCCTCCCTCCCTCCTTCCCTCCCTCTCTCCCTCTCTCCCTCCCTCCCTCCCTCCCTCCCTCCCTCCCTCCCCTCCCCTCCCCTCCCCTCCTCTCCTTCCTTCCCTCCTTCCTTCCCTCCCTTCTCTTCATTCCTTCCTTCCTTCCCTCCCTCCCTCCCTTCTCTTCCTTCCCTCCCTCCCTCCCTTCCTTTTTTCTCTGTTTCTTTTTTGTGGTGCCGAGGGTTGAGCCTAACGCTCAGCCTATATGCTAGGTGAATGCTCTACCTTTGAGCTACAGCCTTAGCTCTTTTTATCTTTAGAATTTATTTTATTTACTGTCTTAGGGTTTCTATTGTTGTGATAGAACACCATGACCAAAAGCAACCTGAGGAGGAAAGGGTTCATTTTGGCTTACATCTTACAGTCTATTGTGAAGGGAATCAGGGCTGGGCTCAAGGAACCTGGAAGTAGGAGCAGAAGCAGAGACTCTGGAACAATGCTGCTTGCTGGCTTGTTCCGCTCTTTCTTTCTTCCTTCCTTACGCTCTAAACTTTAATTTTTTTTAAAATGTGTATTGATGCTTTGCTTGCATGTAAGTCTGTTCACCATGTATGTGCCTGATGCCCAGGGAAGCCAGAAACCCTGGTAATGAAATTGTAGATGTGGGTGTGGGAATTGAACCCAGGTTCTCTGGAAGAACACTCAGTATGCTTAACAGCTGAGCTATCTCCAGCTCTAAGCCTGCTTTCTTAAAACACCCAGGGCTTCCAACCCGCACCTCTCACAACGAGCTGGAGCCTCTCATCAAAGAAAATGCACTACAGGTCAGTCTGGTAGGGAAACTTTCTCAGTCGAGATTCCTTCTTCCCAAATGACTCTAGCTTGGATCACACTGATGTAAAACCAGCCAGCACTTTAGTTGATTATCGTGTTGTGCATGAGTGTGCACGTACCCGTGTGAGTGGAAACACGTGTAGCTTATTCATTTACTTCTACATTTACTTATTTTCATGTGTGATCATGTTCCTGCATGATCCTGTATGTGGAGGTCAGGGGCCAATCTTTGGGAGTGTGTTCTCTCTTTTTACCATGAGTTCTGAAAAAGGAACTCTGTTAGTCAGGCCTGGGCAAAGTGCTGGTTAGCTGGGTGTTTGTTTGTTTGTTTGTTTTTGTTTGTCGACTTGACATAAGCTAAAGTCATCTTAGGAAGAGGAAACATTCGTTGAGGAATTGCCTCCAACAGAATGTCCTGTTGGGCACTGTCTTGATTATTAATGAGGATGGAGGAGGGTCCAGCCCACTGTGGGTGGTGCCACCGCTGGACAGGTGGTCCTGGGTTCTATAAGAGAGCAGGCTGAGCAAGTCATGAGGAGCAAGCTAGGAAGCATGTTCCTTCACGGTTTCTGCTTCAGTTCCTGCCCCGACTTCCCTTCATGAGGAATGTAAGCTGTAAGCTGAGCTCCCCCACCCAAATGTTTCAGCCATGATGTTTATCATGCACAAAGCACCATTACCACCTGAGCCATCGCGCTGGCTCTGTTTTTAAAAATTCTTTCCTTAATAGCTTTAATTGGCTCCCGAAAGCTGTTTAATGGAAAGTAAGTCGCACTGATCAGGTTAGGCACATTCTTAACGAATGATTGCATAAACAGAATTTGTATGTGCAATGGTGGGTAGGATTGTTTTGCTTATTTTTGCTAAACCGTTTTCCTTTCCAAATTTCCGTCCTTTGGGGCTCATGGCTGCATTCTGCTGAATAAAGTAACAATGCAGAAATACAGTTTGGGAAATGTTAAGGTCTGACACTGTGATATGTCAGGAGGAGAAAGAAGCCCATCTGACCACCAGTTACGGATGTCTGCTTGGATCCTGCTTGCCTGGCGAAAGGACCAAGCAACATTCTTTAGGTTCATTCACAGTGTACATGGAATTTCTTCTATGTTATCTTATTCCTCTGTCAAGATTTTTACATCAAATAGATTAGTTAGTATGTCTCTGCTTAAATGAATAATGTTGCCATATCACTAAAAACATTGTAAGGCCTGGCTTAGTAGCCATGCTTTTGATCCCAGCACTTCTGAGGCAGAGGCAGAGGGATCTCTATGAGTTTGAGGCCACTGTGAGTTCCAGGACAGCCAGAGCTACATAGTGAAACCCTGTCTCAAAAAATCCTCCAAATCTATCTATCTATCTATCTATCTATCTATTATCTATCATTGATCTATCTATTTTCCCTCGCATCCTTATTCAATGAGGCAGGGGCTCTCAATCAAACCCAGAGCTTACCAATATGATTAATCTCATTAGCCAGTTTGCTCTGGGGGATCCCCTATCTGCACTCTGAGGTTAGAATAACAGATGGTCACTTTGCTCACTCAGCATTTACGTGGGTTCTGGGGATCTGAACTCTGGTCCTCATGGTTATGTGGCAAGGGTCTACCCACTGAGCGATCTCCCTTCATTCATTCATTTATTTTCTTCTTCTTCTTCTTCTTCTTCTTCTTCTTCTTCTTCTTCTTCTTCTTCTTCTTCTTCTTCTTCTTCTTCTTCTTCTTCTCCTTCTCCTTCTCCTCCTCCTCCTCCTCCTCCTCCTCCTCCTTCTTCTTCTCCTTCTCCTTCTTCTTCTTTTTGAGGTGCTGGGGATTGAACCAGGGCCTTGGTCATGCTAAGCAAGATCTATCAACACAGAGAAACTCAGGAAAGGAGGCTAAAGATCCCTATGCATGGAGTTAATGACAGGATGGGTCAAGATTATGCATGCTTTGCTTGCTCTTGGTGATGCCCCAACCCAACGAGGCTGGGCAGCTAACGGCAGCTATTACTTCAGTGGTCAAGCCTTTGGGACACTTGGCTTCAGCCACCTTCAAGCAAAGACTCTTTGGCCTCTGAGCCTGAGTTTCCTTATCCGTGAAATATAGGAGTTGGAGAAGCATCCCGGGTTAGGGATGTAGCTCGGTTGGTAGAGTGCTTACCCAGCATGCATGGGGCCCTGGGTTAGGTCCTCAGCACTGTTAGGTGTTGGGATGAGCTGCTGCAATCTCAGCACTATGCTGGGAGGAAGCAGAGAAGTCTGGAGTTCAAGGGCTCCCTCGGTTACATAGCAAGTTTGAGGCCAGCCTAGGCTACAAAAGACCCTATCTCAACAACAAAAACAGCAACCAAACAAAACAAAAAAGAAGAAAACAGTGGGGAAATGCAGAAATGTCTAGAAGGCAGAGGTAGCATCCTTCCTGAAGTGACTGTTTATCTCCTCTCCAAGGCCAGGAGAATATTGTCGAGGACATGGATCCACGCGGGACCCTTTTCTTCTACCTGTGCCTTCTGGCCGCTCAAGTTGTCCTAGTAGGTAGGTGACAGTCGATGGGGGAGGAGTGCTGAGAAGCGATCAAAGTCTGAACCCCACTGTCCACAGAAACCCTGTCGGAGCTACTTGTCTTGATGAAGCACCTTGAGCAGCCGGCAGGCCGGGGCTTGTCTTCCAGAGCGAGGTGAGTCAGGTATACCCTCAGCCATAGACGCACTCAGCAGGCAGTGGCTGAGTACCCACTGTACCCACTGTGCCCACTGTACCCACTGTGCCCACTGTGCCCACTGTACCCACTGTGCCCACTGCACCCACTGTGCCCACTGTACCCACTGTGCCCACTGTACCCACTGTACCCACTGTGCCCGCTGTGCCCACTGTACCCACTGTACCCACTGTACCCACTGTGCCCACTGTGCCCACTGTACCCACTGTGCCCACTGCGCCCACTGTACCCACTGCACCCACTGTACCCACTGCGCCCACTGTACCCACTGTGCCCACTGTACCCACTGTGCCCACTGTAGCCACTGTAGCCACTGTACCCACTGTGCCCACTGTGCCCACTGTGCCCACTGTGCCCACTGTACCCACTGTGCCCACTGTACCCACTGTGTGCCTGCTACCAAAATCTGGAGTTGCAGGAGAGGCTTGACCCAGCCTTCCACCAGCTGATTGTCTACTGAGGACCCTTGATGAAGTGTTATAAACCCAAAAGGTTCCTGCATTTCCTGGGCTCTAAGACTTGCATGGGGGGACACGGCTTACACAGGGGCTGGGGAGCAGATATGATGGAGGGAGGTCTGGGTTGGAGACCTCACCCTTAGGCTGTCTCCAGATCCTTCTCCCCATTTCTAGGCACATCCACAACCTGGAGCAGAAGCTACTCAATGCCAGCTTCGGTGGGCACAACTTGACCTTGCAGACAAACTCCATCCAGTCTCTGGTCTTCAAGCTGAGCTGCGACTTTCCTGGTCTCTCCCTGTCCAGCACCACACTGACAAATGTCTCCCAGGTCAGAGGCAGCCAGGGAAGTCCTGCAGGTCCCCGTCCCTGCTCTGTCCCTGTCAGCTGGGACCAACCTCATCTGCTTTCCTGTGGGAAGATCAGAAAGAGGAAGTGCTCTGTGACCTCTCCTGGTCAGGGTCATCATCTTGATTTTTGCCTGGAGGTGGAGGGCAGATCCCGGGGGCTGGTAGCAGCTAGGGTCACCTGTGTCCTTTTAGGACCCTGGTGTAAAACAGGGTGGGATGCTTGGCCAGTGCTGGGGTGTGCACTGGAGTGGCTCTGTTCTTAGGGGATGAGGATGGGTGGAGAGGTCTGGGAGGGAATGTTGTCAGAAGGTGGAGGCTCAGGTAAGGCCTGGTTGGTAAGCTTTAATGGGGAGGGAACAGAAAGATGTTAGGACTGGATCTGTGACCCCAGCCCATTGGCTGCTATCCACAGGTGCGGGCCCCACATGCCATGCAGTTCCCTGCTGAGCTGACCAAGGGTGCCTGTGTGACCTCCCGGCCTGCTGAGCTTCGACTCATCTGCATCTATTTCTTCACTGCACACCTCTTTCAGGTCAGCAGTGAGTGGCCCAGAAGGCTTCTATATCACAGGTTGGCAGGAGGTGTGGAGCAGCTAAGCTCACTGTGCACTGTATCGGGGGTCACTGCCTCTCTGGGCCCCACTCACCCCACCTACTTTAGGGAGAGACAAAAGTGACTTAAGGAAGAGTTTGTCCTTGCTCATAGTTCAGGGTGCAGTCCATCATGGTAGGAGTCTTGCAGGAGCGTGCAGGCCTAGCCAGGAGCTCAACTCTAGGTGATGTGAGGTCTTGTCAAACTGACAATATATATGAGCCCTCACAGGGAGGGAGGGTTGCAATCTGCAAACGAGACCCAGGACCTTAGGGCATCTGTGTCTGTTCTGAGATGGGAGACAGACAGAAGGCAATGGGGAGGAGGGTCGGGGAGGAGCATTCTCATCTCACCCAGGGTCTCTCTGACTTCCTCTTGACTTAGCCCCATTTCCATTGCCCTTCCAGGATGACCAGAACTCATCACTGCTCAATAACTATGTCCTGGGGGCCCAGCTGGATCACAGGCCTGTGAACAACCTTCAGAAGCCAGTCAACATCAGCTTCTGGCATAATCAGAGTCTGGTACTGTTGGGCCTGCCCCCACCCCAGCCCAGTCAGCCCTGGCTTGGCCAAACCAAAAACCATGGTGCCATCTGGGAAACAACTTTACATCTGTTTTTTTGAAGATTTCTGAAAAGAAACAAGAAAGAAGTTTTTCGTGGTTTTGTTTTGTTTTCCCTCAGTTGCTAGGGCTACAGAGCCATCTTAAGCTTGCTTAAGCCCTAATGGGGATGTATATGTTCCTATCAATGGATGTTCGAGGGTGTTCCACCTTCAGGCACGGCTGGATCCAGCCACGGGCTATAATACTGCTAGGGTTCAGTCTTCTCTAGCCTCAGCAATGTTTTCTTGCCTTGGTTTTCATTTCTTAGGTAAGATGGAGGTTGAAGACACTGGGTTTCCCTTCTGATCTCAAAAGGTTCTTCCCCAACAGTGCAAACCAGACTCGTGTCTGTGGCTGAACCAAGCTGCATCTGGATGAGATGTATGGAGTTGCTAGGCTGGGTCATATGGGGTAGGGGTAGCACTGGTGCTGATGCTGGGACAGAAAAGGGTGCCTGGGAGGCTCAGGTCCTGATGCTGATGCTTCTGGGTCCCGGGTCTGCCTGCATCTGAGAAGAAGCCCAGAGTGCTGTTTTCTGACTCTGCCTGTCTCCAGGCTTGGGCAAGAAGGCTGGCTTGCAGTCTCAACCTCACTATGCCTTTTCCTTCTACCTTCTGAGCTTTGGAATAAGTGTCCTGTTTCACTTCTGTTCACTCCACGTTCCTGTCTCTCTTCTGCTGCCTTCCTCGGCCTGCCTGCGTCACACCCCTTACCTTCACTGCAAATGTGTTTCTCATGATGAGTCTGGGAAGAGACAGCAAATAGCAGTTTACAGAAGACCTGTGGCACGAAGGGCCAGCACTGCCCCTGACAATGATGAATAGTCCTTTGTGTTTCTATCGACCTCGGGACTTGGATATGTGTGGTCCATTTTGCAGATGAATAAACTGAGGCTCAGAGACGATTGCCCACTCGTCCAGGACACTGAGGATTTGTGGTGAAGGCAGGACTGGCATCTGAGATTGTCAAAGCCTAGTCAGACCCCACAAAATGTTGACAGTGGTGCAGTTGACACTCTCTTGGGCCCCAGGCACCCAGCTCCTAATATGAGATCTTGTCCAGCTCCCCTGGACTGACACCCACATTTCATTTCAGGAAGGGTATACAGTATCCTGTGTCTTCTGGAAGGAGGGAACCAGCAAGAGCAGCTGGGGGGCCTGGAGCCCCAAGGGCTGTTATACAGAACAGCCCTCAGCCACTCAGGTTCTCTGCCATTGCAACCACCTCACCTACTTCGCTGTGCTTATGGTATGGGGGCATTTACCTTGAGGGAGGGGGATGAGCAGTGTGGGGGCCCCTGATATGTGGTGCAGACGCAAGACTAAGGACGGTGTAATCCAGTAAACCCAAGCCTCTCAGGCTTAAGTCACGCAAGCAAACGTAGGGACTTGCATTCCTTTAAAAGTTTGTTTAGGCTTTAGGCATAGCTTGATCCAGGCACTAAATCACACCAAGTCAGGATTCCATCTCTAATCCTTGACTCTGCTTGCTCCATCCTGGCTTGTCCCTCAGCTAGGATGCTCAGTGGGATGATGATGCAGCATCCAGCATCTGCAGGCTCATGCCTTAGCTGCCTTTCAGACCAGTGGAATCTAAGAGCCTCCCTGACCCAGCCTCTGTCTTGGGATCGAATCCAGGGGATGGGGGTGGGTGGGGGGCTCTTGAGTCAGTCACTGTGGACAGCAGGAGGAAGGCCCCAGACACACCAGGGTTGGCACACCTGTCCATACAGTGGGAGAAGCGGTTCCCCAGCAGTTGTACGTGGAATGGCTCAAGAGCGCTTTCGGGGAGGGACAGGGACAGCAGTTATAGGTGACAAAGGCCGTGATGCAGGCTACAGCTTCATGCAAGGCAGGACTGGGCTGGGCTGCAGAGAAGGGACTTGGGGCTGAGGTCTGGGAGGCTTCTCTGGCAGAACTCAGAGAGAGCTGGGCATTTCTATGCTTCAGGCTCTCAGCCCTTTTTGCCCTGTAGCAGCTCTCTGGAGACCCCATGCCCGCTGAGCTGCAGGTGCCTCTTGAGTACATCTCCCTTGTGGGTTGCAGCATCTCCATTGTGGCCTCCCTGCTCACCATGCTGCTGTATGCTCAGTCCAGGTAACGTTCTGTATGCCTTGCTCAGCCTGCTTGCCCCACTGCTGGTCTGGGTCTTCCTTCTTGCCCCAGTGTCTGCTTCATGGCCTGTGCGGGTGGGTGTGACTCAGAAGGCTGGGCCGCCGGACGGACGTAAGCCAACCTACCATTGTGGCAGCCATTAGGTCCCTCCCCATTTGCCTCAGTTTCCCCATCGTTGTGCATCTATGAGCAGGGCCATGGTACTATCTGGGTGATATCCCACCCACAGGAAGCAAAGCGACTCCACCACATGTATCCACATGAACCTGAATGGCTCTGTTCTGCTCCTGAACATCACCTTCCTTCTGAGCTCCCAGATGACCCTGCCCACCGTGCCCAGGCCCGTCTGCACGGTGCTGGCTGCCGTCCTACACTACGCACTGCTCAGCAGCCTTACCTGGATGGCCATCGAAGGCTTCAACCTCTACCTTCTCCTGGGGCGTGTCTACAACACCTACATCCGCCGATACTTGCTCAAGCTCTGCATGCTGGGCTGGGGTAAGGGACACCTAGCTCACTGGCCTCTGGAACTTCCCAGGTACAGGGTGCTGACCCCAAGTCTTCCTGCCTTTTATGGTGACCATCTCTAACTCCATCTCCATCAATGATATCAACTCTGGCATCACCTCCACCCCCAACACCACCATTGCTCCTGCCGTCACGGCCATGTCTACTTCAGCTTTCAACACTGCCATTGCTCCCAGTTCCCTGTCCCCACTATCACCATTATCATGCCCCGCCCCCCGTTACCCATGCCTACTTTACTCCTATTTCCACCCACCTCATCTCAACCATCCCCATCACCTTCCTCACCTTTACTGCATCCCACCATCATCTCCACACTCGCCTTTACCACATCAGCACCATCACAGACCCCTCCATCTCTGCTTCAGCCCATCTCCATTTCCTTTCAAGGTTCCCAACCAATGCCACCTCCTGTTAGCTCCTTACCACCTCCCAGGTCACTATTACCGCCACCACCTCGGCTGCCACTCAGCCTGGAATCTCACTAACACCTTAGAGGGGAGCCTCTTCCGAGACCAGCGTCCTGACTCTGAAGCTGGAAGGTGTGTGGAGCTGCAGCTCAGCGCAGTGTGCACCCTTCCTCTGTCACTAGGTCATCCTCCTGAGTCTTTGTCTCACCCCTCAGGGTTTCCAGCCCTCTTGGTGCTGCTGCTTCTGATGGTTAAGAGCTCAGTGTACGGACCCTGTGTGATCTCATTCTCCAAAAGCCAGGAAAATGGTACAGGCTTCCAGAATGTGTCCATGTGAGTGCCTGGTGAGGTAGAAGGGTCATGAGGTCCTCTATGGTAAAGTGATTGATGGTCGAGGGGCAAAGAGGCAGTCATGGTTTCGATGGGGGGATTCCAAGGGTTTCTGCCACCCTTTCTGTGTCCCTGAGGCCTCTGCCGCATTGGAGACCTGCTCTGTGCTGACTGACTAGGAGGCCATAGAGTGGACACCAATACTCACTGAGTCTCTAGGACCAGTTAGGAGGGCCTCCTGGCAACATTTGGCTGTATATCACATGGCCAAATGGGTTGGTCCTGTGGTTTGATCTAGTGCAGGCCCCAGGGCAACTTAGGTTGGTTGGCACCTGATTGATTGCTGTGCCTTCAGGCCACCCACCCATACATAGATACATCTATGTATGTATCTATGTATGTATGTATCTATGTATCTACCTATGTATCTATGTATGTATCTATGTATCTATGTATGTATGTATGTATGTATGTATGTATGTATTTATCTATCTATCTATCTATCTATCTATCTATCTATCTATCTATCTATCTATCTATCTATCTTGTCTAGCTGCAGGCTCAGCTTAGGTCTTCCTTCCTTGCACAGAACACAGCATTGCCAGCATCCCAGCTCCTGTGCAGCTGGTGTGAGACCTAGGGGTGGTGAATGCTATAAGGTATGAGTTTAGCCTCTTCAGGGCCTTCGGAGAGCTAGCAGAGGTGGAGACAAACTCTACTGTGGCTTTCTATATCCAAGGACATCAGGCTTATCATTACAGAACACTTCCAACAGCTGGGTGCAATGTAGTAGTGTAAAAGGCAACTGTGAGCATGTGAGTGTGTGAGTGTGTGTGTGTGTGTGTGTGTGTGTGAGAGAGAGAGAGAGAGAGAGAGAGAGCGCTGTGGGTAAAGGCAGAAAGCTTCCAAGCCAAATTTTATCCCCAGAACCTATGGTGGGAGGAGAGAACCAACTCCCAAAACTGTCTTCTGACCACATCTGTGCATGCCCTGGCTCGCATGCTTGCACATATCACACACATACAACAATAAATAAAATAATAAATAGGACCTTTATGAAGCTATCTGGAGAGTTGAGCGTCCCACCTCTGTGGCTCTCCCTGGCAGCTCAGAATGGCCGAGGGTGTGTGGGATAGGCTTGGTGGCTAAGTATATATATATGTTCAATGGTCACAGTGATGGTTCAGCCCTTTGCCAGCCCCATAGGGCCATTGAGGCACGGAAAGCTCACGAATTCATCCATGAGGTCCCAAGCTGTCAACTAAGAGCTGGGACTCAGCCCACCAGCAGCTCCAGGGTGGTCCCCCAGACATTGCCCATATCTAGCTCCTGGCTGTCACCAGGAGTTCGGAAACCTTCATACTATGACCTGTGTCATCCCTTTCTGTCCTTCAGGAGATTATTATCCTGCTTTGGTGACTTTTATCTTCCATTAAAAGTCCACAGAACTAACTTTTTCTATCTATCTATCTATCTATCTATCTATCTATCTATCTTCCATCCATCCATCCATCCATCCATCCATCTATGTATGTATTTATGCATGCATCTATCTATCTATCTATCTATCTATCTATCTATCTATCTATCTATCTACATACATATCTGTCTGTCCGTCCATCCATCCATCCATCCATGTATGTATGTATGTATGTATGTATGCATGTATGATCTATCTATCTATCTATCTATCTATCTATCTATCTATCTATCACCTACTTACCCATCTACCCACCTTTTATCTGTCTGCATCCTTAAACTGAAATGACATTTTAAAAAGCACCCCTCAGACACAGTCCGGTCATGCAGTAGCAGAGGTGCTGAAGTAGTGAGCAGTGGTAAAGCCTTCGTGCTAGAATATTCTGTAGCAGCAAAAGCAAAGAGTGCTCACTGCTAGCCACCAATGATGTTTAAGGACACTGTGAGTCCAGTGTCAGGGCCCCAGGATGGAGTCAGGGTATCTATACACAACTGTGACAGGAATCCAGACTCAATGTCCAGACCAAGGGGCTTCAAGTTCTACCCTTGCCCATAACTAGGGTGTGCTCCTGAGCAGAAACCTCAGTTTCCCTAACTGTAGAATGGAGATAGTTAGGTGCCTGGTGCTAGCCTGCCACGAGGATTGCCTGGGGCAACCCATGTTGGCCATGGGGTGTGGTCTCTGACATGAGCACCTGTCGTGAAGATGTCCTAGAGAGGTCAGGGCCCAGAGGGACCCCAGGTTCAGTATCCTCTGTGGGATTTCCCACCTGCCCATCTGCTCCCTCATTCTTACATGCTAGAGCATCTACCCACCAATCCATGGGTGGTGCTTCACACACTGCTCAGGTCTAGGTGGGTCAAAGGTCAGAGGTCACCACTGCACAAAGGTGGTGTCGGGATGATGACAATGGTGGTGTAGGGTGGAAGAGGAAGCTTCTAGAGCAAGAGCTCAGGCTAGCCATCTACTAGAATGTTACTCAGGTTGGCATGGAGGAGGTGAAGCATCAGGAAGAGGGGAGGAAGTTCAGTTGGGTCAGATTTGAGGCAAAAGGCATCCTGGTTGAAAGGAGGCACTTCAGTAAGTGGCAGAGGTGCCATGGTGGCTGATGGGAAGCTGGGCAGAGGAGCTTTGGCATATCAACTATCTGGCAAGTTATGATCGATGGGACATCCAGACTAGACAGGGACAAGAGCTGGTCCCAAGGCTCAGGTGCACTTGGCCTCCTAAAGGTCTTGGGAGGCCATGCTAATCCTGGCCTTCTTCCCCACTCCTCCAGGTGCTGGGTCCGAAGTCCCATGGTCCACAGCATCCTGGTCATGGGCTATGGTGGCCTCACATCTCTGTTCAACCTGGTGGTGCTGGCCTGGGCTCTGTGGATCTTGTGCAGGCTTCGGGCACGGGAGAAGGCGCTGAGTCCCTGGGCCTACCGGAACACTGCCATGGTGTTGGGTCTCACTGTGTTGCTGGGCACCACCTGGACCCTGGCCTTCTTCTCCTTCGGTGTGTTCCTGCTTCCTCAGCTCTTCCTCTTTACCATCTTCAACTCATTCTATGGTACGTTTGCAGGAGCTCACAGGGCCACAGAGGCTGGGACAGGGCTAGTCACTGAGGTCCAGGAGTGGGTGATGACTGAGCCCACAGCTCCATTTAAGCTGGTCTAGGGACACATTTACCCAGAAGAGAGGCTTGCCTCTAAACTGCATGGAGGTACAGTTCCTGGTGTCCTCTAGGTCTGTCTGTCCCTCTGTCCCTAATAGGAGGTTGTTGGGTTGTAACGACCTTCTAACTAATCAGCCTGCCTTGCAGGTTTCTTCCTCTTCCTGTGGTTCTGCTTACAGAAGCGTTACTCGGATGCTGAAGCCAAGGCGGGGATGGAGGCAGTCAGCTCCTCCCAGATGACCCAGTAACCCAGCTCCCACCTCGCAGCCTCTGCCCTCACTAATTCCAGCAGCCCATGGTCTTCCAGCAGTCCATGGCTCATCCAGGGAAGGTGGTAGGCTGGCAGCGGGACAACGGAGTCTACTGTACCCTTCAGGAATCCTTTCCATCTCTCAGAATTACCTGGGATGGAAGGCAGCGTGTGACTCTTAATCCTGGTCCTTCATGTCTGTCCATTGGCCAGGTTATGGACAGAGAACTAGCTTGGAAGCCAGGAAGCTAGACTAGACTGAACCACACCTTGCACCCTACAGATACTTACAGGATCATGGCCTATGCTTAGGGCCACTCTTTCTTTTACTAGTCCCAGGTGTTGATGACTTCAACCTTCTATCTTTCCAACAGTCAGGAAATCCAGCCCTTCCTCCTTCTAACCCTCACAGATGGTATAGACCAGCAGCCAAGGCCAGACCTCTTTCTCTTTCCCTGAAGCTGAGTCAGATGGGCTTGAGGGATCTAGATACTAGACTACTGCGTAGATGTGGGGTGGTGTGTTCAACATTTACAAACTCTCTGCCCACAGAGGGAGAACATCGTGCTGCCTGTAAGACCAGGTGGGAATAAAACCAGGTGCTTATTCAGTGCTATCCCCAGGATGGACAGCAGGGGGCGCCGTTGGCCCACACGCCAAGGCATTGGTGCCAAAACTGCCCCTGGAAATGCAGATGTTACCTGTCTGAGGACGACCCTTTGACCAGTAGGCAAGTGGGGACCTCCAGCACACATCCATTGTCTCTTTCAGCTGACTAAGGTCGCTTTTGGGGCTTTGTGCCCAGGCATTCCTGGCGCCAGGGCAGCTGGTTGGGTAGATTCTCAGGTCCCGTGCCAGCCGTTAAATACATGTACTTGAACAGTAAGGGAATCAGAGCTGGACGCCATTCTCCGCAGAGGGTCCTCTGCCTTTCTGGGTGTTTCTGGGTAATTATGTTCTTAGCTCTTCACAGGCTGGAGAGTGAGACAGGCTCCGAGTCAGGTTGCCTGG
Source organism: Mus minutoides (assembly GCA_902729485.2). Classification (NCBI taxonomy): domain Eukaryota; kingdom Metazoa; phylum Chordata; class Mammalia; order Rodentia; family Muridae; genus Mus; species Mus minutoides. The sequence continues at coordinate 692,309 of LR750035.1, read as the reverse complement.
GCTCAGATTCCAGCTCTGTGGCTGTGGACAAGCTGTTCAGTCTCTCTGTGCCTTTAGTTTCCCTATCTACAGCGGGGACAACAGTAGTTAACTCTTTGGAAGATTCAGTAAAAGAAAGACTCCACTCAAGACTTACCACAGTGAGGTCTCAGTAGATGGTTACTGCTGTCGGTAGATTTGTATTTGTGTTATTATTTGGGTGTGCACGTGTGTGTGGTATGTGTGCACCTCTGCACCCTTGCATACCTATACTGAAGCCAGAGAAGGATGCTGGGTGTCCTGTTCTATGGCTTTGTCTTATGCCCTCTAGACAAGGTTTCTCACCAGACACAGAGCCAGGCTGACAGCCAGCAACCCCAGCAATCACCTAGTAACTGGAATCTACTTTCGCCACCTGCATGACACCCCCTTTTCTCCCTCCCCTACTCCCACCAGTACTGGGATTACAGGCTCCTGTGACCATACTTGGCTTTTTACATAGGTGCTGGGGTCTGAGCTCAGGGCCTCCGGTTTGTGCACAAAAGCTTTTATGCATTCACCGTCATCTCTTCAGTCCCCATTGTTGGTAACAGCTTTAATTGAGGCAAACTGTTCAGGTGCTCCTTGACCACACAGCTCCTCCTCGGGCAGGTCCTTCCATTCCTGATTTATGGCCTCCTCTCTCACTTTTCTTGGAGGAGGACCTTGCTCAGCCCTTCTGGTGCCTACTGTGCCACTGGTATTCCCCACACAGTGCAGCTGCAGGCTAGCCCGCGTCTCCACCCCCAGTTCCTGAGTCCTCCGTTGGTCCATTTATCACACCCTTCATGAATCCTCCCCCCAACCCCCATTTGCACCACAGGGAAGGCCTCATTCCCACTCTGGTTCCAGGCGGTGTCCTCCACTACATTCCCATGGTTATTCCAGCACGGAGATCTTTGGTCTGGGTCTCCATGCTGATGAGGGTATTGAGGAAGCATGGGAATTGGGACAACTGGGAAGATAAGGAAGGCTCAGGTATCACAGGGCCTGGCTTCTCAGAGCAAGTAAGCCCAGAGCCACCCAATAGAGGATGTGGCCGTAGTGACCGTCCTAAGTCTGTGGCTCTGAGCCCCACTGGGGACCCAGGCTCTGGGGTAGCACTTCATGTAAATACCCCAGTGTGGGTGAGGAGTTGGGGGCAGCCAAGAGAGGTATGGACTGCCAGGTTAGTCTAGCTGTCCTCCAGCCTTCTCAACAGACTCAGCCTAGGTGGTGGTCCAGCTCCTGGACTGGGAGGAAGGGAGGAAGGTTAGGGATGGAGTTTGGGGATACTATTCAGAGAAAGACTCTGAGGGGGCATTTGGTGAAAAGCTGACAGTAGCTGTGGGGTCAGGAAGACACTGGGGTCTCTCTAGGTATGGGTGACCATAGCTGTGGGATCAGGAAGGCCCCGGGGTCTGTTGAAAAGAGAATTCCAGATAATGCAAAAGAATTCCACTTTTGAAGACATGCTTACTCTAAAAAGTTACTCGGTTATCTAAAATTCAAATTCAGCCTCATGTCCCATATATCTATTTTTGTGTTTGCTAAATCCAACCCTAATTAAAAAGTATTGGCTAGGGAGTCTTCATCTTTCAGATCACCCCAACCGATACCAACTGAGCAGCCCCTCTGCCCATCAAGTCAGCCCACTCTCAACCCACTCAGAATGTTCTTCCTGTTGCCAGCTGAAACTCCAAGGGGCCCCACTCAGAACCAGCCCCACTCTAAACAGAGCCTCCTCACAGGCCTCTCTGCCTCCCCAGAAGCGTCCGATCCTCTTCCTCCTCACTGCCAAACTACCAGTGGATATTGGGAGCATAGGGGACCTGAACTGTGACCTCTCTCCAGCCCAGTTCCCCTTCCTCCCTTGTCATACCAAACAACTTTTGTTTCTCCAGATAGCATCCTTCTCATCTTTGGGCTGGTCTTTTTTTCTGGAACCTCCCACCCCCTGTCCCTGATGCCTTTCATTTGTGGAATGATGACCACACATCCTTAGCATCTTAGCATCTCAGGTTGGTACACCCCCGGCCCCCTCCAGCCTGGACAGAGAAGTCCCAGACCTCCAGTCTGGATGGGGCTTTCTTTCTACTCCCTTCCCCCATAGCAGAAGTTATTCCTCCGTCTTGCAACTAGCTCTCCCTGTCTGGCCCAGCCGCCAGACGGCGAGGGTTCTGGAGACAGGTGCCGTGTCTCATTTGCTCATTCATCTATCATATAATGGTTTTAACACTTATATTTTGGGCATTGCACTAGTTGCTAAGGATATATAAATGAACAAGTCATCACATTCTAGTGTGGGGGTGTCCTACAAGAAGCAGTTTAGCAAACGGATATAAAATATGACAGCTGGTACCATGGACTGTGAAGAAACACAAGAAGGTGAGAAGTGGGGGGGGGGCTGCAACCCTTGTTTTGTCAGAGGCTTTGGGCTTGAGGGTGCAGGAGAAGGTCAGTGAGCTGGTCTGAACTGGTCATTGGTGGGATGGAGTTTCCTAAAGCAAGTTTCCCATGTGGACTTTAGGGAAGTCAGAGGTACGGAGGATGGGAAGGAGAGTCTCCTCTGAGATTAAGCTTCCAGGGAGCTGGGGTAGGGAAGCCCCTTGGTTAGGTTGGGGAGATTCGCTCTGTGGGTAAGGCCAAGCAAAAGGATTCCATATCCATCTTCCCAAATCACAAGCGTGTGAGCCACCTCGAGGGGAGGGCCTAAGAGAGGAAAAGGAGACAACAGAACAGACACCAAGAGGCCACAGATGTTTAAAGGAATAAAAGCTGCAATGACATGATGTGTATATAAGTAAGATGAGTAAGGATGGGGTGGAAAGGGAGGGGGAGAGAGAAGCTGGGTGGAGAAGAGGAGGAGGAAGGAGAGGAGGGAAGGGGGAGAGAGGTGGATGGAGAAGAAGAGGAGGGAGAGGAGGAGGGGGAGAGGGGTTGGAGAAGAGGTGAGGGAGAGGAGGAGGAAGGAGAAGAAGGGGAGGAGGGGAAGGAAGAAGAGGGGGTGGAGAATAGGAGGAAGGAGAGGAGGNGAGGGGGAGAAAAAGGGAGGAGGAGGAGGAGAGGGAGAAAAGGGGGGATGAGGGGCAACAGCAGCAAACTGGAGCTTCTAGAAATGAAAAACCATTCTAAAATCTAAAATCCAACAAACAATCCACAGCCAAATGAAGGGCAGAGCTAGGAGTTACTTACAAAGTGGCGAGAGACATGACATGAAGTATGGGAAGAGAAACAGAGGCACGGAGACCAGAGTCAGAAGAAGCTCACAATGAAATCCCAGAAGAAACTAGAAGCAATGAGATAGACACAGCAGTTACAGGTTTTCTCAAAGCAGACAGACCCACAGAAGCAGGGAGCATGGCACCTCTCAAGGAGGATACCGGGAAATGGACCTGCCCTTTGCACCTCTGAGGGAAACTTCAGATGGAGAGAAGTGAGGGGAACAGCCACGGAGAAAGGGCAGTGTGTTCCGTGAGCATCTCCATCCATAGCCACAGTGATAGGCTGGATGATAGGCTGCAATGGGGTCCCCAAAGGGAGGGGAACAAAGAAACGTCAGCTAGAATTGCCTGCAGCAAACAGCCCTTTCATAAACTAAGACACAAAGGAAAATATGTTCCTTTTAACATTGAAAGATAAATAAAAGCTAAGAGCAATCTAAAGAGATTTCAGAGTGTTCTTCAACCAAGAAAGTGATTCCAGAAGTTTACTCTGAGACCCAAGGATTGGTGATCATAGAAACAGTGCGTGTACCAAGACCCATTACAGTCACATGTGTGAAACTGTGCCTTTGTTTGTTAAAGACAGATCTGAAATGCCAGAGAATAGAATGTAAGTCTCGAGGGGGAAGACAGTGCTACACAATGGTCAGAAGCTTCTATGTGTAGGGATTACCAAGGATGGCAGCACATTCATGTCAATGCTCTGGTCTGTGTATGATTTAAGTGTGTGCTGCCAAAGCTCACATGCCAGAAGCCTGGTCCCCAGTGTGGATGCCAACAGAGAGAGGGCTAGTGGAAGGTAACATGGAGACCTGGCTTTGACATGGATTCATATGGCGTCCACAGAGCCCCAATTGATTCCCAAGAGAGTGGACTATTTTGTTATGGTTGTTGTCTAACAATGATGCTCGAACTCACTATGTAGCCCAGGATGGCTTTGAACTCCTGACCCTCCGGCTTTCTCCTCTGAGTGCTAGGATCACAGGCTAGTGCCAGCACACACAGATAGATTATTGTCTGATCCTCATCTTTTCCTTTCCATCTTATGATGTGATTTCTTCTGTGCACGCTCCTATCGTTACCTTGAGGCTCTCTAGACAGAGTCTAGGTCAATGAGACCACCCAGTTCTGGATTTTCAGCTCCCAAACTATGAGCTAAATGAATTTCTTTGTGTAAAATATCCAGACGCCTGTATTTTGTTATAACATGGAAAGTAGGTTAATACAACTAGATGTTGTTATTTAAATGTGCGTGTCAGGGGTCTGGAGAGATGGCTCAGTGGTTAGGAGCACTGGTTGAGCTTCCAGATGAACCCGAGTTCAATTCCCGGCACCCACATGGCAGCTTACAACTGCCTATAGTTCCAGTTTCAGGTGATCTGACGCTCTCACACAGATACACATGCAGGGAAAACACTAATGCACGTAAAATAAAAGTAAGAAAATCTTTAAATGTACATGGCAAAGACTTCAAAGGCAACAGTTACAGAAGTAAAACTCAAGTTTACACAGTTACATTTTGGGGGAGGGAAAAGTGGTATAGGAAAAGAAAATAAATAAAATGTAGTTAAAAGTATTTATTATATTTTCTGTGTATGGGTGGTTTGCCTGCAATATGTCTGTGTGTGGAGCACCTCCCTAGACCAGAAAGAAAGTCACGCCATCACCGGGATCTTCTCAGTCAGCTTTATTCTGGAGCACCTTGATAGTAGATTCCCAGGACCCCCCACCCACCCCCACCCCCACCCCCACCCCCCACCCCTGCCCAGTAGCAGAGCTGCTGCTTTTATACTCTCCCAGGGAGGGGGGGGTGGCATAGTGGATGCGGATTGGTGCACCAAGCTATACCTCATTAGCATGTGGCCTGTTCATTGGTGCCACAAGCCACACCTCATTAGCATATTGCCTGTTCATTGGTGCCACAAGCCACACCTCATTAGCATATTGTCCGTTTGGGAGGGGCTATTGCTTGAGGAGGGCCTGAAGAGAGAGCTGCGCATGTGGGCTAGGCTCTCCTCCCTGGCAGCCTGCTGGTCCCGCGCCATCTTGTAATGGGGCGGAGCCGGAGGCTCTCCCGGAGCCAGACGGCCTTGCCAGAGCTTGGGCAGCAGCGCCCTGCCAGTCCTAGCTCGGGCAGCGGCGCCCTGCCGGTCCTAGCACTGGCAGCTTCCTACATCTGTGTACCACACAAGTGCTTGGTGCTCGTGGAGGCCAGAAAAAGGCTTCAGGTTCCCTGGAACTGGACTTATGGATGGTTGCGAGACACCATGTGGGTGCCAGGAATTGAACCTGATCCTCTGCAAAAGCAGCAAATGCTCTTAACCACCAAGCCTGCTCGCCAGCCCAAAGCTTAGTTTGCTTGTTTTTAAAGGCAAGGAGAGAAAAAAAGAAGAAGAAAAAGTGAAACCAGGTGTGGTGGCGCACGCCTTTGATCCCAGCACTTGAGAAGGAGTGGCAAGTAATTCTGAGTTCTAGGCCAGCCTGGTCTACAGAGTGGGCTCCGGGATAGCCAGGGCTACGTCGTAAGGTCCTGTTTCAAAACTCCTCAAACAACAAAACAAGACTCAGAGGGCTTGCGGTGGGAGAAGCAAATTAGCCCACTCACTAGCTCTAAGCCCTGGCACATGCTCCCCCCACCCAGCTACTCTACTCCCAGGATGCCAGCAGGAGGCCTCGAAGTCCCAAGACTGTCTCTAGGAGCGCTGTTTGTGATTGCAGAAAGTGGGACACAGCCCATCTGCCCACGAAAGTCAGTGTGGCTAGATGAACTGTGCCTGTCACACAGGGAAGTATTATAGACCTGCGAGTGCTGATCAGCACAGGTCCACTTACTATAGGGACAAGTCTAAGATCAAAGTCCCGGAGAACACAGCCTAATACCCTTTAAACCAAGAAGAAATAAGTTTATGCTAAGTGAGCTATCCAGGCAAAGCAAGGCAGCACAGCATTCTGGGTGGCGTAGGGGAGCCCTGGGAATTTGTGGTCTATTTGCTGGAGGAGGCGGAGGCTGCTGCTTTTTCTTCCTTCCTGCCCCCACCCTTCTGCTCCCTCAGTTCTTTGGTCCACACGGTGCTCAGGATCCTTATGTGTGGTGTGAAAACACTAGACTCCCAGATTTTTGCTGAATTTTTGAAATATGATAAAAGATGGCATGGAATAGAGAATTGCTATGTTTTTAAAGGATTATTATTATTATTATTATTATTATTATTATTATTATTATTATTATTTTACACTAGGTGAATATATGTAGGCGTGTGCATGTGGGTGCAGTTTCCTCTGGTGGCCAGAAGAGGGCATCAGCTCCTTTGCAGCTGGAGTTACAGGTGTCATGAACTGTCTGACATGCGCAATGGGAATCAACTCAGGTCTGAAAAAGCAGCCCTTACTCTTAACTGCCGAGTCATTTTTCCAATCCTAGGCATCTCTACTTTTAGAATTCAAGATCTTCCCTCAAAGAAAAACATTCTATGTATCAGATTGTCTATAAATATTTTATCAGCTCATTTGCTTTTCACGATAGACTTGTGAAATAATATGCATCGACTAACTCACAGGAGGAAACTGGAGCTCACAGAGCGGTAACGCGCCTTACCCGAGGTCACACAGTTAGTTTCTTGCCGATGCTGAGAACCAAGACTCAGATTCCCTATTGGAATAGGGAGGGTGTGAGCGAGCCCCAGGACAGCGACTTCCGTGGGGGTTGCCAGTACAGGCATGGATCTTAAGCAGGCTGGGCTCAAATCTAGGCTGCCACCTGCTTGCCTTAGCTTGGCAAGCCTCTGCGCCTCTCCGGGACTCTGCCTTCATATCTGCATCCTGATTGATGCATCAGGATGGGGTGAAAGACCAGAGAGAGAAAGATGTGAGGCACCTGGCCCATTGACCCATTTGGGAAGGCAGCTCTCTTCAGGCATCCTTTAACAACTCTTAGCCAAACGAGTGTTCTTTGGGGCGTGAAGTAACAGTGGTACCAATGCAGTACCCTGCAGCTGCAGCGCTTTCTCGGAGCCTGCCTGTTCCTGGGTGGAGCATCTGTCGGCTCTGCGGCTCCATTACCACGGTCCAGCTGGCTGAGACTTTCCAGGTCTGTAAAGGCCAGGCTCTGGAGTGGTCATTCCCATAGTGGCCACCAGGGGTCAGTATTGGACGTCTGCCTTTGTGTACCAGCAGCTGCTTAGGGCAAAGGAGAGGCTGTCTGCCTGGTAGGGAATCTCTAACCAGGGTGCCCTTGGGGTTCTGGTTTGATGTGATTTCTGTTAAGGAAGAACAGTGGCTCTCTATTTGTTCTGATGCTTGCCCATTCTTTTATCCATTCATTTATCCATTCAGCAGGACCTCTGCTGAGCCAGGCCCTGTTCAGCCATAGGGGACCCATGATGGAAGGAGACACGGAAATCAGAGGGGTTAGATGGCACAACCTGGGCAGTGGAAGAAACTGAAGGTCTTTGTCTAAGGAGATCCTTTCTCCGTGTTCAGGAGCGCACCCCAGCAGTGAGTGGAGCCAGTGGAAGGAAAACAGACCCTGACTGGCTGTGAGCATAGGGTCTGATGCTAAGCGCCTCCCAGCCCCCGCCAGGCCAACTTTGAGGGAAGATGGCAGGCAGGGGCAGGACCAAGGTTTTGAGTGCCTTGAGGTTTATAGGTTGGCCCATGAAATTGATGGGGTCTGTGCTGGCTGGTCATGTGTCCAACTTGACACACAAACTAGAGTTATCTGAAAAGGGGGAACTCAACTGAGAAAATGCCTCCATAAGATCCAGCTGTAAGACACTTTCTATTTTGTTTGGTTGGTTTTTTTGAGACAGAGTTTTTCTGTATAGCCCTGGCTGTTCTGGAACTCACTCTGTAGATCAGGCTGGCCTCCAATCCATCCCGCCAGGCATTTTCTTAATTACTGGTTGATTGAGGGAGGACACAGTCCTTTGTGACTTGCGTTGCTGGGTTCTAAAAGAAAGTAGGCTGAGCAAGCCAGGGAAAGCAAGCCAGTAAGTAACACCCCTCCATGGCCTCTGCGTCAGATCAAGCCTTCAGGGTCCTGTCCTGTTTGAGTTCCTGTCCTGAAGTCCTTCAATAATGAACAGTGATATAGAAGTATAAGTCAAATAAAACCCTTTCCTCCCCAGCTTGCTTTTTGGTCATGGTGTTTCATCACAACAATAGAAGCCCTAACACAAATTGAAAACAATATAGAAGGTGTCTTAGTCAGGGTTTCTATTCCTGCACAAACATCATGACCAAGAAGCAAGTTGGGGAGGAAAGGGTTTGCTCGGCTTACACTTCCATACTGCTGCTCATCACCAAGGAAGTCAGGACTGGAACTCAAGCAGGAGCTGATGCAGAAGCCATGGAGGGATGTTCTTTACTGGCTTGCTTCCCTGGCTTGCTCAGCCTGCTCTCTTATAGAACCCAAGACTGCCAGCCCAGAGAAGGTCCCACCCACAAGGAGCCTTTCCCCCTTGATCACTAATTGAGAAAATGCCTTACAGTTGGATCTCATGGAAGCACTTCCCCAACTGAAACTCCTTTCTCTGTGATAACTCCAGCTGTGTCAAGTTGACACAAAACTAGCCAGTACAGTAGGATATTGCTGTGACAGACATGACCATGTTTCAGGGAGTTTTGTGGAAAGACTTTGTAACTTTGGAGCAGAAAAGCCATTATTGAGTGTTGAATGCTCGCTCCGTGGGCTGTTCTGCGGAAGCTTGGAATATAAGAGTGGTGAGGGCAATGTGGAGGATGGAGGTCTTGTGAAGTAAGTTTCAGAAGGAAGACTAGAGACTCTTATCAGGGCCACTTGTTATTATGAATTGAGATTCTGTCATTGGGATCAGCTGGGGCTGAAGAGTCTCAGCTATGGTTAAGAAGAGACCAGCCATCTTCGGAGGTGAAATCTGGGAAGTGTTTCCTCCAGGGTCAGCACACAGAAGCTTTGGTCCAGAAAGTTGTCCCTCAAGCTGACAGCTGAGGCACACTACTCTGGCACTGACAGAGACAGTGTAAGAGTCACCCAGGTGGTACTGGTTTTGAAGACTTAAAGGGGTCATGGAGAACAGCTGAGACTTGGCCTTCTGAGAGGCCAGGAGCCACCGCTGGTGAAGGTACAGGCTCGGTAGCAGTTGACGGCAGGAATGAAGGGGCCTTGTGGGGAAGACGAGGCTTGGTAGAAGACCCCAGCTTTTTGGAGATGCCAGTGCCATGGTATGTCAGCGCCAAGAACAGCAGCAGCTGTGGAGTGGAGCCAGCTGGAGCCTGGAAGACAAGCTGTGTGTGCTGCAAGGGGTGGAACTGGAGAAGTGACCCAAGCTCATGGAGGAGCCCAGAAGATCGTGAGTGAATCCCAGATAACTGGACACTGAGTTATTTATATTGTTGGAGTTTGATTTTTTCTTGGCTCAGATGTGACTCTGCTCTGGGTCTTCCCTCTTGACTTTAAATCTTGATTTTTTAAAGGATCCCACAGCTGGAAGATTTTGAGCTTTTAAAAGAGATTTTGGATTTTTAAAGAGATTGGATATTTTAAAATAGACCGAAATTTTAATGTGTTTGAATTTGTAAAGTCTGTGGCACTTTTGAAGTTATTTAAGTTTTAATGTGAGATCTTGGGGATGAATAAGAAAGGAAAGGCATGGCTTAATGGTGATGTGTTTGCGTGTTAAGTTGGCAAGGGGTCAGATGTGTGGGCTAGTCTTATGTCAGCTTGACACAAACTAGAGTTATTTGAAAGGAAGAAACCTCAATTGAAAAGACACCTCCTTAAGATCCCACTGAAAGACATTTTCTTAATTAGTGATTGATGGAGGAGATCCCAGCCCATTGTGGGTGGAGATATCCCTGGGCTGGTGGTTCTGTGTTCTACAGGAAAGCAGGCTGAGCAGGCCATGAACGCAAGCCAGTAAGCGGCACCCCTCCATGACCTCTACATCAGCTCCTGTCTCCAGCATCCTGCTCTGTGTGAGTTCCTGTCCTGACTCCTTTCAGTTGTAAACAGTGATGTGGAAGTGGAAAGTAAATAGACCCTTTCCTTCCAAACCTGCATTTGGTCATGGTGTTTCATCACTGCGATAGAAACTCTGATTAAAACAGGGTCCCAGCAGGCGAATTTCTGAGTTCGAGACCAGCCTGGTCTACAGAGTGAGTTCCAGGACAGCCAGGGCTACACAGAGAAACCCTGTCTCGAAAAAAAACAAAACAAAACAAAACAAAACAAAACAAAAAAACCAGGGTCCCAGGAGAGAGAGGTAAACAGGTGTTGTGTATGGTGTTCTTTTTCTCCAGGGCAAATAATTACCTTACCCTAAGACGCATATATGTTCATCTATCTATCTATCTATGTGTGTATGTATGTATTTATGTGTATATGTATATATACACATATATGTATATATATAGATATATATGTGTGTGTATGTATATATACATACATATATACATGTATGTGTGTGTGTGTGTGTGTATATATATATATATATATATATATATATATATATATATATATATGCTGATTTGCTCCCTTCATCCTCCTCTCTTCGAGACCCTTTCAGAGAACTTCAGGAGCCCACTGGCCAGCCAGAACAGTCTCCACCCAGAGCAAGCCTTAGTACCTGTCTCTTGCTCTAGAGCCATTTCCCCTCGGAGAACTTCATGGTGAGTTTCTGCCCAAAGGAGGAGATGTGTCAGGCACAGGGTTATCACCCAGTGGAAAGTCCCTTTTTACCCAGTCCCTGATGAGGTCGCCAGTGAGGTGGTTGACTGCTAGTTTTAGGTTTGTCCCCTACAGAGCCTGACTCAGCCCAGACTTATTGTGTCCTCAAGCCCTCTTTGTCACCACACAACTCTGACATCTCCATGGTAGGGTTGCTGAGTCACACCCCTGCAAGAGGCTTGGCTAAGGCCCTGCCTATGGAAGTGTCGGTGACTTGGGACAAAGCAGGTGAGTTTTGCAGAGTTGCCACCACTATAGATACTTCTCTCTGGGCTCGCTACAGTCAAACACAGGACAGGAAATGGATATAAACTCAGACGTGTCTCCTGTGAGGCTGTGCCGCTGGCTGAGACAGAATTCACTGTGATAAGTGATGGGGGGAGAGGAGGTCTGGGTCAGGGAAGAGAGCAATGACTAGGTCATTTCTGGCATTTTAACACTGAGGCAGTGACAAGCAGTCACAACAGCCAACGTAAAACCAAAGGGTGAGGAACAGAATTCATGTTACCCTCTCACTCAGACTCATGCTAAAGCCCTGCAATGCCCCAATCGTCCTGTAAGCATCCTGGAACAACTGAACTCTGGACACCAAGAACGCCAGCCCAAGCTGTGCCTTGTGGGGTCCAGTGAGGACTGACGAACTGGGAATGGCATCTTGGAACTCGGCCACAGCCATTGTAGGAGCAGGCTCTGACAGAGGGCACTTGGCCACACAAACTGCATGGCAGTTACAGCATCTGCACAGACCTGCCGTGCAGGGGACTATATCAGGAATCCCAGCTACCTGGAACCAGAGCCAACAATACCACAGATGACCACACAAAGGCAGAAGGTAAAAACTGATTCTTACCTCCACTTGCATCCTGTGACTTCTCTGACCACCTCACGCCCACACACACCCTGCCTACAATACACACAATGTTAATAGAGAAAAACAGTTAAAGTATCGGCAAAGCACAAATCCCCAACATCGCCCACAGGGAGAAAGACTGCTTCCGTGAATGCTTCATTTGGGTGCCTTCCACGCAGCCAAGACCAGGCAGTCTACGGGGAAACACGGACAGGTAACCAAATCTCTCGAAACGGGCAAAAAGAGGTTTGAATAAGATTGGCAACCCGAACCTCCTAAGTCTGGAAACTGCTTGCTCCCAGAAGAGCCATTTCTATCAGGGTGAAGGCCAACACCTCTCTGGTGTGACACCCACTGCTGTCACAGGGCTCCTTACAGCTGGAATGGAAGGGCTCAGCAGACAGGACAGGGAGAAAGGAAATACAAGGTCAGGAGCCCTAAGTGGCCCACAGTTTCCTCCTCTTTTGTAGGAATGAAGCTTGGAGTATGAGCAAATATCTTATTTAAACATTGAGGGGGAGAGCACTAGCGATTAGTGATGAATCATCTAGAAAGGGACTCTCTAGGGGGACAGAGAATCGGCTCTGTGGTTAAAGGTACTTGCTGTTCTCCCAGATCAGAACTTAGTTTTAGTTCCTCATAGCCACATTGGGCAGCTCCAGGGGCTCTGGCACCCTCTTCTGGCTTCTGTGGGATCCTGCATTCATGTGGCACATGCGTTCTTCATACGGACATATATGCACATATATGTTAAACTAAAAGTCTTTAAAAAAAACAAAGAAAGAAATAAAAATGGATCTGTATGGATGTTTAAAAAGGCACACCTTTAGTCAGCCTTTGCTTCCTAAGTTCTCTGCATGACTTGATGTCCTTGGGTAGAAGTGACTGTTGCATTGAGAGCTCTCTTCTCAGGCAGCCTCTGACCTTGGCTTGCCTTTCATATCATGCTGTCACCAGGCAGTCCGAGTGTCCTATGACCACTGTTCTTAAAAGATGTCATCAAGGGTCCTCATCCCCTCCATCCCAGCACAGACTGCTTGAACATGCTATGTAGCTGAGGCAGGCTTTGAACTCATCCTCCTGCCTCCACCTCCCAAATGTTAGGATTACAGGCGTGCCCTATTACCCTTTATTTATTTATTTGTTTGTTTGTTTGTTTGTTTGTTTATGTTTGTTTGTTTTGAGACAGGATCTCAGTAGGTAGCCTTGACTGTCCTGGAACTCACTATGTAGACCAGGCTAGCCTCGAACTCACAGAGATCTGCCTGCCTCTGTCTCCTGAGTGCTGGAAGTTGTTAGAGAATATGCAGGGTATGTATAGTGTTTAACAAAAATAATCAGCAAACCACATGTCAGCGCTACCCTTGTGAAGAAAGAGGTGCCACCCTGGCAGGCTCTGTCCTCTTTCCACAACGCCCCTGCATCAGAGCGGAGCATTGTTTCAGTCTTTAGGAAAGTGCCCCTGGTTTTATATCGACTTTGCCACCTGTGTCTACATTCCTAAACCATGAAGTATGGCTTTGCCTGCTTGAGAAGCCTTCCTCCCTCCCTCCCTCCCTCCCTCCCTCCCTCCCTGCCTCCCTGCCTCCCTGCCTCCCTGCCTCCCTGCCTCCCTCCCTGCCCATCTCCCTACTGTACTGGGGCTTTGTGCATACTAGGAAGTGCTACCATTTGCCTATAACCTCAGTCCTATTTAGAAAGTTTCTTCTTTTGAGGGCCTCTCTTCCCAGGTGTGTCAAGTTGAAACCAAGATTAGCCAACACACACACACACACACACACACACACACACACACACACACACAAACTAAAAAACCTGACCAGCACTCTGCATGTGGGTTCTTTTGGGGTTTTTTATGTACTCAGAATAGCTTGATGAGTGATGAAGCTGATCTTATCTTCTCAAGTTTTTTTTTCCTTTTTCTTTCTTTTTTTTTATCTTCTCAGTTTTTTATTGTTTTTTTCCCTTTCTTACTGTGCAGCTTAGACCTCAGAACAGCACTCTCTGTGTATATGTATGTGTATGTGCATGTGTGTATGTGTGCATGTGTGTATGTGTGTATGTGTGCATGTGTGTATGTGTAGTATGTATGTATGTGTATGTATGTGTGTGTATATGCATGTATGAATGCACGTGTGTGTATGTATGTGCATGTGTGTTGGTGTTAGTGCTGGGGATCAAACCCAGGGCTTTGCCTGTGCTAAGCAAGCTTTCAGCCTCCTAGTCTCACCTCTTCTCCTAGGACCCTGTGGTGACAGCAGGCTTCCTTATCTCATGGCCAATCTCAAGGGAAAGTTCTTGACGGTTTCACCTGAAGGTATATTTGATGAGGTGTTTTTTTTTGGGGGGGGGGTTGTTCTTCTTCTTTCATTTAAAATATCAGATTTAGGAAATTCCCTCCTGTTTCTGATTTGATTTTTTTTTTTAAATCTTGAATGGGTTGGGTATGATAGTGAATGATTTTTTTATTTTGTCTTGTTTTTTGAGACAGGGTTTCTCTGTGTAGCTCTGGCTGTCCTGGACCTTGTTCTACAAACTAGGCTGGCCTTAAACTCAGAGATGTAACTGCCTCTGCTTCCTGAGGGATTAAAAGTGTGTACCACTACCATCTGGCAATAGTGAATATTTTCAATTAAGCTGAATCGGAATTATGGGTTCAAGACCAGTCTGGGCTGCATAATAAGGTCCAATCTCAACAAACCCTAAAAAATAAAGAGTATGAATAATGTCAAATTTCAACCCACACTTCTCTTGGATATATTGTAGTGACTACTTGAATTTTCCACTTCAAAGCGGATCTCGGAAGGATCTGTTCCTGCCACGGCTACAGTCATTTTCCTTTCTTGCCTTGGTTGAATGGAGCTCAATTAGACAATGTCTTTTCATTAGAACTAGAGTTAGTCAGCTAATAGTTTGCTAAGAACATCAGAGGGGGAGGGAAAGGAGAAAAAGGAGGGAAGAGACAAATAGAGGGCATCTTTTCCCTGTTCATTGCTGAGTTCGAGGGTCTAGATTATATTTACCTCAGCAAAAGACTCAGAGTCTCCACAGGGTTTGGAGTAACTTGGAGCCGTTAGTTCTCCTGGGAATGGTGTATAGAGTTTGCTAGGGAAGCCGTCTGCACTTGACTTTGCACTGTGGGAAAGTTTGTGGCTCCAGTTACAAGTTCTTCACTGTATAGGACCTTTCATGGTTTCTATCTCTTCTTCCAAAGTTTTTCATGACATTTTATTTACTGATTTTGTGTGCATGTGTGTTTGTGAATAGATGTGGGAACTTGTACCGCAGTGAGTGTGTGGTGACCAGAGGACAGCTTCAGAGAGTCGGTTCTCTTTTCTACCATCTGGGTTCCAGGGATGTAACTCAGGTCAAGTCACGCTTAGTAGCAAGCACCTTTACCTGCCCAACCATCTCACCAGGCCCTAGTTACTTTTAACTGATTTCTACCTTGATGATGTCATGCCAGAGGAACACTATGGACAGCTACAGTCCTTGGAAATCTATTGAGATTTACTTATAACCAAGAGTATGAGTCATGTGTGCTAGGAGTGCTTAAAAACATGTGTCTTCAACTTGGGTCTTCTGATTTTTATTGTTCATTCAATTTAGTTCATTAATTTAGTTGATTAATTTAATCCTTCAGTTCTTCTATACCACTTTGTATTCTTTCTAACAAACTGAAAAGGTATCTTCAAGCTATTGTACTGATTGTATGTATTGATTTTGCCATATTATTATTAACTTTTGCTTTGTACCTTCCAGACTCATGTTAGGAGTAGAAATCTAATATTATCATGTTCTTTTAGTAAAGCTAACTTTTGCTGTTATCTCTACTGCCAGGAGTGCATTTTGCCTAATGTCTCTTCTCAGTAGAAATACCTATATCTTTCTAAAGATTGATTTATTTACTATTTATTTATTTATTTATTTGTGTGTGTATGTGTGTGTGTGTGTGTATGTGTGTGTGTGTGTGTGTGTGTGTGTGTGTGTGTGTGTGTGTGTGTGTCGGTGGCCACAGAAGCCAGAGGAAGGCATCACATCCCCTGGATGTGGGTAGTTATGAGCCTTCCCATATGGGTGCTGGGAACCCAACATGGGCTCTCTGGAAGGGCTTCAAGTGCTCTTAAACACTGAGCCATCTCTTGCAGTCCAGCTTTTTTTGTTTCTTTGTTTCTCTGTCTCTCTCTCTCTCTCTCTCTCTCTCTCTCTCTCTCTCTCTCTGGTATTTATATCTTTGAATCTTTTGTCTCTTTTTATGTTTTAGGACTATCTCCTTTTGTAATTGTTTCCATCTGATCAGAAGTAAGTTTTCTTCAACTGAAGCATTTGGTGCATTTATATTTCATATAAACATAAATATAATGCATGCCTGACATAAATATTTGAAATTAACCCTTACCTTACACTGTGTTATGAATCTTACCCCTTCTATTCTTTTCTTCTTCTTGGCTTCTAAAAGTTATTTATGTGTATTTCGTCACCGTATTTGCCTTTTGAAGTTGAAGTTACAGCTCGGTTTCTAGTCTTTTACTGCACCCTTTTCTGTCTAAAGTGCTAGATGACAAACATTCTGGCGTTTGTGGCTCTCAGAGTGCCCTCATGTCAGGGGAGTCTGTTTAATGACTACCCTCCCGTGCTGGCCCTGGGCTTGACTCCTGTCTTGCTTATAGAGAAAGTGCTGGAACCTAAGAACATGTGCTTGCCTGCCAGTGTCCTTGGCACCGAGGTGGCTTCAGTGGCCTTGTTAAGTTCCAGCTCTCCAACCCCCTTCAAGCTCTTCAGCATTGTGCGAAGTCCAGATGAAAGGGGAGGCTTTCTATTTCCAGAAATGGAAATCTCACAGTTAGTTTTTACATTCCCGGAGCTTGAGACTGCAAAAGGATACATTCATTACATTGCAGGCTTGTGTTGCATTCCATTAAATCACGTCGCTGTAGCACCATTGCCTACCTACACCGAGCCCCCGTGGGCCGTGGCCACCCATGCATGGGCCACAAGTTTGCTGTGCCTTCTGAGGTGGTGTGCTTGGAAGTGAGTTAACGTGGGCATGAGTTTGCATGGCAGACGTGAATCTGAAGATGTTCTGGGGAGGCAGGAGGCAGGACCGCATAGCTCAGTGACCCCTCCTGGCTACGTGTCCTCAGACAATTGCTCTGAGCTCCATCCTGAGCGTCCTCCTGCCTCCTCTCCATGGTTTAGGGATTAAGAGTAGTGTGTTGATGGGCTCTGAGCTTGAACTCGGAAGTCAGGTTGGCCTGGTGGGGACCCCAGCTTCCCTGCTTGTTGGCAGTGCGACCTGGGACTTTCTACACTGCCTGGACTAGATCTGCATCAAGGAGGCGATCATAGCAGGAACTGGCTCAGAAAACTGAACGGAGAATTTGTGAAGTGACTCGTCTTTAAGGGGTGCTGCTGTGGGGTTAGTGTTACAAAACCTGCTCTTAAAAGATTTTACAGGGGGCTGGAGAGATGGGTCAGCAGTTAAGGGCACTGGCTGTTCTTCCAGAGGTCCTGAGGTCAATTCCAAGCAACCACATGGTGGCTTACAACCATTTATAATGGGATCTGATGCCCTCTTCTGGCACACAGGCATACATGCAGATAGAACACTCATTTACATCAATGGAGCAATCAATCAATTAAAAACAATATAGACATTATAGTAGATGTCTTTGTGCCTTTGAGGTCAGCTGGAGCCAGTGACCGTTAGCATTACTAGGGCCATTTTCATCTTGCAAGCACCATCAGAAAGATCAGAAACTGAAATCCAGAGAGGGCATGGATTCAGCTAAGGCCACCCCCAGACATCAGGGAAGCAAGAGTCCAAGCTTTTAGTTCTGCTTCCACTGATGGCTGTGCAGTCCAGTCTGTACTGTCCAGGGCCTCTGCTTCCCCACTGATCAATCAAGAGGAAGGGCTGGTTATCCCTTCTGTAGGGTAAAAGGACTAGAAAAAAACCCTGACCCTGACTTTGACACAAAGTCCCAAGAAATAGAATTCCACCAATCCTTGAACACAAAATCCCACCAATCCCTGAGCTTGCCCCCAAGATTAGGACACAAAAATTCCACCAATCCCAGGCCACCTTAGAAAACCCTGCTTCCAAGAAATCCTTTATAAGGCCTGATGGCTGCTCGGTTCCCTGCTGCTTCTTGCCCCAGCAAAGGCAGCCGCCCTCCTGGGTAATAAATCTCTCGTGTGAGGTTTGTGGTGAGGAGTGACTTTATGGTATTCCATGGCTCCCAATTGCCAGGATACAATTGGAGTAGAGCTGTAATACTTTCCCTAGGAAAACCTCCCCCTGCTGGAGTAGAGGTGTCTCCAGCTTCTAGCTCCATCTGACTCCTGGGGACTGGGATCCTGTCTGCCAGGGTGACCCTAGAACCTTACAGGGGGTGTGGCATGGGCAGTGGACAATGTGAAACTGCTGTCCCCAAATGCAAAGGCTTGAAGAGACCCGGTCTGAGCTCTGCCACTCCCATAGCATGTTTTATAGGTGTTGCCAGCTCGTTGGAGCTTCTCCCAGGGTGTGGACCTGGCATGTTGGGACTTGGGACTCTGTGGAAGCTGGGAAGCCTCTGGCAGGCACAGCCCCCTCTCTGGGTTTCTGAACTCTTCTAGGTCCTGAGTTCATTAGGATACTGGGATCTGGCGTCTAACAGGTACTCCCATCAGCCTTCCCTTCCTAGACTCAGTTTCTGCTCAGTGAAATGTCACTGTGGGAGTGTAGATAATCCTCAGGAGTCCCTCCAGGCAAAAGTGTAACCGTCCTCTGAGCCTGGCTTTGGTCTCCATTTCCCCATCAGGGGATGGAGAAGAAAACATATTGCATGTGTGTATTTGGGACAAAGGTCCTCCAGCTACCTGGGCCTCATGACCTAGGCCTGACCTCTCTGGGGCCTCATGTCAATGTCCTGCCCCTTCCCATCCTGGTTGTCATGGCTCCTGGACATCATTTACCCACAGCTTGGCCCAGGATCTGTGCTTAGGAAGGCAAAAGCAGCCTAGACCATCCCTCTAACAGACTAATGGCTAGAGCCAGTTCACGGAACTAGAGGGCCTCGTCTACAGAGCTCTGGAGTAGATTCTGGAGGCTTCTTGGGCAGGAACTTCTTGTACATACCCAGATCCTGCCCTGCCTCCAGACCAGTGGCCAAATTAGTTATGTAGGGTTCCCAGGCTGTAGGCAGGTAATTGCTTTATTAGTAAAACACAAAGACTTTAATGAGCAATTAATTAGTAGGTGGTGATTGCTAGAACCACTCATTTCTAGTGGGACTAATCTTATTAACAACTTAGGGAAGACTGATGTCAATGGGTTTGTATCCCTCAAGATCCTGTGGGAAACGAAAGGCAATGATTTGTCACTCTAGAAGGCCCACGGGAGACCAGGAAGTGTGCCTGATAAACCTGCCTCTCTCAGTCCACACACAGAGGCATTGTCACCGTGCCCATTGTCCAGATGAAGGAGCTGAGCCCCAGAGGGTTCATTCCCTTCTCCAAGTCACACACAATCAAGTGGAAATGGTTCCTAGTCTGTCTCGTTCCAAAGTCCCCCCTTCACCCTTTGAGGTAGAGTCTCATGTAGGCTCAGACTTGCTGTGTTGCTAAAGGCTGATCTTAAGCTTCTGGTTCCCCTGCCTCTACCTCCTGTGTCCTGGGATCTCTCTCTCTCTCTCTCTCTCTCTCTCTCTCTCTCTCTCTCTCTC
Source organism: Mus minutoides (assembly GCA_902729485.2). Taxonomy (NCBI): domain Eukaryota; kingdom Metazoa; phylum Chordata; class Mammalia; order Rodentia; family Muridae; genus Mus; species Mus minutoides. The sequence goes on along the minus strand of LR750035.1, from coordinate 672,824 downwards.
TCACACACACACACACACACACACACACACACGTGTCATCATGTCAAGTGGTATCCTTCCCTTGAGGCCTCTCAAATTCCTTCTCTTTCCTTTGATGGCTAGTCATTAGGGAGATGTTTCCTAACTCCTCTTCTAGCCACAAAAGAAGCCCTGGGGACTTCAGACCCATGAGGCAGGCCGGACCCCATAGCCCCTCTTCTGCTCCCTAGCTGCCAGCTTCCACCTACAATTTCCAGATTCTTCTTTGTCTGCCCACTTCTCTCACCTGGGGCAGAACATTGAGTCACACTCACAAGATTAACTTTAAAAATTTAAATATTATTTTTTCTGTGTAGATGCTTTGTCCATGTGTATATATGATCACCACATGAGTGCCTGTGCCAGAGACCAGAGGAGGGCGTCAGGTCCTCAGGAACTGGAATTACAGATAGTCATTAGTCACCATGTGGGTGCTGGGAATTGAACCCAAGTCCTCTGGAAGAGTGTCCGGTGCGCTCTTTGTTTTGTTTTTTGAGACAGGGTTTCTCTGTGTAGCCCTGGCTGTCCTGGAACTCACTCTGGAGACCAGGCTGGCCTTGAACCCAGAAATCTGCCTGCCTCTGCCTCTCAAGTGCCAGGATTAAAAGCATGTGCCACCACTGCAGGGCATGTCTGGTGCTCTTAACCATTGAGCTATCTCTCCAGCCCTGTGATTAAGTTTAACATATTTATTTTTATCATTTTAATGTGTGTGTGTGTGTGTGTGTGTGTGTGTGTGTGTCTGTGTCTGTCCTCCTCACGGGTCAGAAGAGAATGTAGGAACCTGGGAGGTTGTGAGTTGTCAAAAATGTGCTGGGACTTGAACTAGTTTCTGTGCAAAATTTGTTTTTACTCTTAACCATCTCTCCAGCCAGACTATTAATGTTTTTAAAATTATAGCTTTTGTGTGTGTGTGTGTGTGTGTACGCGCACGCGCGTGCATGCGCACGCGCCATGGCACAAATGTTGGGTATGGGGGCAAACTTTTAGGAGTCTGTTCTGTTTCTACCATAAGAGTTCCAGGGAACAAACTCAGGTTGTCGGCTTGGCAGATGCTTTGTTCACTGAGCTATCTCATTGGCTACAAGATTAACTTAATTTTAGTATCATGAGTAACCTCTTCTTTAATTATGACCCATGTCCCAGATTATTTAAACTGGAAGGCTATTGTCTTTAAAAAAAAAAAAGCAATTGTTTTTGAATCAAACACAAAAATATCAACTAGACATGATGCTACACACGCTTAACCCCAGAACTTAGGCACTGGGGCAAAAGGCTTGTTAGGAGTCCGGAGCCAGGCTGAGTTACATATCAAAGCAGAGCAGAGCAACAGCCGCAGCAGCGACAGCAAGAAAAACAGCTAGAAGGTAATGTCAGGTAAATATTTAACAGGTTTTATTCTTAGCTTTAGACGAAATGGTCAACATGGAACTTGTTGAGGTGATCTGGGATCAATTTTCTTGGCCCAGGAGAGGGGTTTCCATGAGGGACATCTTCAAGCCTTCAGACCCCATGGGGATGTTTGTCCCCACAGCCTTTCTCTTCCTCCACATTCATCATCCAAGAACAGGCCCTTGGGGGAAGTTAACTCCCCTCCCCCCCCAGCCAACGGCTGCTGCTGGTATGTGCTCAATTCTCTGAAAAATGTTATCAACTGGCTGCACTCATACATTTAGACCAATCAGATCACCGTTGCCTATGGACTGCCCGGGGAACACAGGAACTCCTGAAAGACTGACATATCTTGATTAGGTGAGGGTCCTGGTTGTACAAGCAATAAACACGCCGAGTCACTGTGCTGTGGCTTGCACAAAACCAACGTGAAATGTTGAAATTTTAAGGCAGACAAGTCAAGACGATTTAAGATGAGAAGCCAAACCCAAGCCACGATCTTGAGTTGTACTTCTGAGTTGGGAGCCCTGTGCTCAGCCGCACTCTGGGGAGGCTAGCTCTTATCGAGTGGTTATTCCAGCTGTCCCCAAAGCCAGGGTTGACAGACTTCCACCATATGCCAGTCTTGACAGGAGTGCCCAGAGTGTCAGAGGGGTTGTCAAAGGGGTATCGTGTCGGTAGGAAAGAATGGCTTTGTCGGTAGAGGGGTTTAGGATAGCTGCTCTCCAACAGGAGCAAATAGCAAATCCTATTTCCCTTAACAAGCACATACAGACACTCCAGTGACTGAAAAATGCAACCATGCTAAAATATATAAAATATTAAAAAATTAATAGAATAGAAAATATTTATATAATATAATATAAAAAAAAACTGGTGTACCTCACTCTGGCCCACCACCCTTCTCTGGGCCTTGCCCCCTCTCAGTGACATGGTACAAGAAGATGTAAGTAAGTCTCAAGGGCCACCTGCTCTGTCCACTGGGAAGTCCATCCTTTTAGAATAAGTCAAGAAAATCAGGGGTCATCTGAGTGTATGACATTTCAAAACTTTGATGCTCAAAGACATATTTAGAAACTGGGCATAGAGTGGGCCACGGGAAGGTGTGTGCCTCGTACACGTTAAGGAATTAAGATTGTAATATGCAGAAGGCTCTGTGAGTCGGTGGGGATATTGACAAGAGTTCTAACTAAAATGGGCAAATGAAGCAGATTTGTATTTCACAGAAGAACATGGATGATGAACTTAGGAAAAGATGTTTAGTCGCACGTGGTGATGAGAGTTAGAAAATGCACAGCATGAGGTGTGTGCAGTGGACACAGTGGACGTGGACATTCAAGGTCATCCTCGGCAAGGAGAGAGTTCAAGGGCAGTCTCGGCTACAAGACACCCTGTCACAAAAAATAAACCACCAAACCAAACAGCAAAAAGAAAACGCAGAATGAACAACCCCGGTGTCAATATGACTCAGTTAAAGCTATCATATGGCACTTGTGGGTGGATTCTAGTTGTTAGTGCTTTTTAATAAAAGTTTCAATTATACAAACTCTGTGGCCTACTTGTCTCCTTTAGAAATGCTTCTGTCACTGGGCAGTGGTGGCACATGCCTTTAATCCCAGCACTTGGGAGGCGGAGGCAAGCGGATTTCTGAGTTTAAGGCCAGCCTGGTCTCCAGAGTGAGTTCCAGGACAGCCAGGGTTACAGAGAAACCCTGTCTTGAAAAACCAAAAAAATAAAAAAGAGCCAGAGCCATTGTTCTGCCCAAGAAGACCCACCAATTGCTGCAAAGTGCATTACACTGAATGTGAAAGCTGCCTGGTATAACTAACTTTACATCCGTGCACTGAAATTCTTGCAACAATTAAAAATGATGACCTAGAACTTTCTGTATTCGTGTGGCTGGCAGGCACTATACCTGGGCAAACAAGGAAAGAGAAGTGACTGCCTGCGTTAAGGGTTAATAAGAACAGTGCCTCCTTGTGGCCACTTACTGTATATACCAGGAGCCTGTTCTGTGGTTGGAGAAACTTGGATCTTAGAGGGATTGAGAAATTTGCCTAAAGCCAAATATTTTTTTCTCATTATAGAGACCTACTGACCATGCAACCTGACTGCACAAGTAGATCATGGAACCCTGAGTGTGGCTTTCCAGACCCAAAGAGGTCTGTGACTGTCAGCAATGCCACAAACCAACACTGGAGAGTATAGTCATTTAAACAAACAACTCTACCAACAGACTTAAAACCCAAACTAATAAAGAAGGCTTACAGCAAAAAGACTGGGTTCTCAGCAAAGTCCTCCACACACTTTTGGCTTTTGTGGCCGCCTCTAGGCAGTAAATAACATGCCTAGCCTGCTGTTTCTTGATTTATTGACTTTGGACTGGAGCTATCAACTTCTACAAGTACTCGAGAAAGCCACCTTACTTCCCCTTCCTGTTGTCGCCTTGCTTTGTAAGTAGAAGCTCTTGCTGCAGACACTCCTGCATGGACCTTGGGCTTGGGCATTTGCAACTTTGTTTCCAAGATGAGTTCAAAGTCAAGGACTCTTGCCCTTGACAGGATCGTGTGGAGGGAGAACCTGAACTACCTGGCCCCCAGCCCGTGCTGTTTCCTCTAGGTAACTCAGCCTGTAGTGGCTCTGCAGAGCTGACTGAGCACCCTGGCTAAGTACCTATGAGAGGCTGGCAGGCCATCTGATACTCAGAGATGAGGGCAGCTGTGTTTGAGGGAGGCGAGTGAAGCCAGTAAGCACTTTATTCTCCTCCATTGGTCTTTCTGCACATCTGGCTTTCCAGATCACAAGCCCTGGATCTCCAGAGAAAGATGAGCCAGTAGCTGAAGCCAGTGGAAAGCTCGTACCTAGCATCCAAGTTTTGGGGGGAAGAAGAACTGCCTTTCTATTGTCAAGTCTTGAGTCACCTGGTAGAAACTTCAAATGACAGGATCAGTACCAGGCACAAATTCAAACTTGTTTAGTCAGAGGCCAGGGTAGATGGCAAACTGCCCAGACAGGACAGTGATTGGCAGAGGCCACACAACAGCTGAGGGCACAGGAGTCCTTAGAGCCTCTTTATCTTAGGGAAGAACATGGGTCCTGTTTGTGGCTTTGCATATGGAGAGGCCCTGTACTCATGATGTTACAGACTCTACTTCTCTGTGCCTGGGCATCCTAGCCTGTACAATGGTTAGATAGGCAAGCAGAGATGGGTATTGAGGACTCTGGTTTTGAAATTCTGAATTGAGGATGGCTCAGAGGTAAAGTATTTGTCTAATACATGAGAGATCCTAGCTTCTATCTCCAGCACCATGAACAAGAAAGAAAGAAAGAAAGAAAGAAAGAAAGAAAGAAAGAAAGAAAGAGAGAAAAGAAAAAAAGAAAGAAAGAAAGAGAAAAGAAAAGAAAAAAGAAAGAAAGAAAGAAAGAAAAGAAAAGAAAAAAAGAAAGAAAGAAAGAAAGAAAGAAAGAAAGAAAGAAAGGAAGAACCAATTGAAGATTCTTGCAGCTGTGCTAGGTGGACTGTTACTATGGCTACGGTAAGGCCCACAAGGTGATTGTCAGACAGGGAATAGTATGCACTGTTTAGGGTGAGTATGGCCAGGCAGGGTACCAGATATGCATCCTTCTTTTGCTCTCTACTCCAAGATATGCCTTCATCTGGGCTCATGGCCAACAGCATGTGTTCTTATTCAGATGGGCAAGTTGGGGAAGACATAAATGCATGGCTATTGTTTTAAAAAACTTTTTAGAATATTTATTATGTATGTATGTATTGTATATGTGTGTTTGGCCACACATACCATGTGCACGTGGAGGTCAGAGGTCAATTTATGGAGACAGCTATCTCCTTCCACCATGTGGGTCCCAGAGATCAAACCTAGGCTGTCAGTGGTAGCAACTACATTTAACCCCGATCCCTCTCGCTGCCTGGGCCTCTGCTGTTCAGGAATGGGGAGCCCAGCAGTGTAGACTCAGGTCCCAGGGGCCACCTATTGTCCAGTGATCAGTCACTTGGCCACCCTTAACTGCAAGGTGACTCAGCAAAGGAAGTCTGGACCCAGCTGTAAAACAGGAGTTCTACTCCTCACAGTGGTGGTGGCATCGGGAAGCAGCTAGCCTTGACACTGATGCAAGAAGGTCCCATTTGGAGCCGGGGCTGGGTTCTGACTTTATATGGACTCCCTTTGACCTCCAATGGCTTTCCATCCTTCAACCCCTGCCAAATTTTTAGTAGTTGGATTTTTCACACAAAATTCACATTTATTACTTCTCTGGCAAAAACTGAGGACCAGGGCTGGAGAGATGGCTCTGTGATTAAGAAAGAGCACTGACTACTCTTCCGAAGATCCTGAGTTCAAATCCCAGCAACCACATGGTGGCTCACAACCATCCATAATTAGATTTTCTGGTAGGTCTGAAGACAGCTACAGTGTACTTACATATAATAATAAATAAATTTTGGGGCCGGAGAGAACAAAGGCCCTGAGTTCAATTCCCAGCAACCACATGATGGCTCACAACCATCTGTATAGCTACAGTGTACTCATATACATAAAATAAATCTTTAAAACAAACTAACTAACAGAAACCCCTGAGGACCAGACTACATGGTCGTGTATTTACTGCAGTGAACATCCTCTGAGCTGGGCACTGCTGTCGAGTGCTGGGCTCTCTTGTCCACATTCTCTCCCTCCTCCTGCTGGCTCCACCTCCCCGCACTGGGCCAGTTTTGTCACATGGCTTATGAGTATCATGGTTTGTAATTCTTGCCCCAGTACAGCTACCAGCATCCAAGAGACAAAGAAATTGAGGCCAGAGAAACAAGGGACCAACCCCCAGGAAGATCTCAGCACACCTCCTGCCTCATAGGACACCCCAGACCCAGCCAGGTGCTTCTGTGCCTGGAAGGAAGGATGTCCTCTTGTGGATAAACAGGTAGGCTTGGCTCTGGTCTCCAACCTGAATTCTGTCCTTTTCTAAATAAAGCAGGTGACAATAGTTCTCCAAGCCTCATCTTCAGACTTTATCTTTGGCAGGGCATTGGCAGATCTGCTTCCTCAGAGCTCAAGGGACAGTGAATATCTATTGTGTCTCCTAACTGGACCAGATGTGATACGAACTTAGGAGACATGAGAAAGCAAAGGTTTCCCTCCCGACGTGACATGGAAAGACTGTGGCTACCGGGTCTGTGTAAGCTGCAGTTTCTTTCCTCTGTGGTTGTGGCCAGCACCATGGTACTAAAGCTGTAGTGAGAACAGCCCCGGACAGGGTGTAGAGGTGAGACTGAGCCCTGAAAACACAATGTCCTCTTGGCTATAGGAGCAGAGCTACAGGCCTTACTGTTCTCCGGCCCCTGGAGCTGCCTTCTGGGGATTTAGTTATGGCCCAGGTTGGTATAACCTTGGGAAGACCCAGCTTTCCCTTTGAGTCAGCTATTTTAAGGAACGACATGTTTCAGAACTGGGCTCAGCCTTTGATGCATCCCCACATCTGGTTTTGGTCTCTGGATAAGCTGTGTGTGTACCTAGATGAGTTTTGTTTTGAACAAACAACCTTTGCCCAGCCACAATGGAAATAGTTCTAACGTGGTTTTTAAACAGCACCCACAGTCCCAGCCCATGTTCTGCATCCTGGCAGCATTGCCTGAGAGCTTGTGACAACTGGGGCACTGCATGGTGGGAAACAGGCTTAGACAGGAAAGTTGAGGCCCCAGTGGTAGGTCACCTCCTTAAGGTCACTTGAACCCAGTTTGAGAGTCTGTCCCTTACTGCTGCTCAGAATGGCATTCCTTGCCCCCACACCGCCACCGTGCTCAGGCCTTGGCTTAAATACTCTAATTCTTGCTATATAGATGCTTGCCATATAGATGGTGCCTAGGTACCAGCCCTGCCTTGGAGGAGAAATACTCTTGAGACAAGCAAGGGCACAGCCTTTGTGGTCTCTGTTTCTACTGAAGTGACCACTGTAGTAAGCATGCTGTCATTTGCCTAGAACCGAGCAGTAATTTCTTAGAGTGCAGAACTTTCCGGGCAAGGACAATCATGGACAGAATGAGATAGTTGGTTCCCTCTAGGTGAAAGCTGGGGCCAGTTGTTCCTGGCACGGGGCATGTAGACTCTTTCTAGCTCCTTGCTTGTGAGCCTGACAGCCCTGTCACGGTCACTTGTCACCAGTCACCAGAGCGTTTCTTCCTGTGTCTTCCTCAAGATGAGGAGACCAGGCCTCTGGAGTTCCACGGAGGAAACATACAAGACTCAAACCCAAAGTGTGACTCATCTCTTATCTGAGCCCACAGGAGACCCAGAGCTCACAGAGGTACTTAGTAAATGTTTAGACCACCTGCAGCTTGGCTGTTACTGACAGTGAATGGACAGGACTGGGAAGTCTCTGCCTGCCCTCCCTCCCTCCCTCCCTCCCTCCCTCCCTCCCCTCAGATACCTCAAATTAAAGTTCAGCATGTGGTCCCAACTACTTGGTAGGATGAGGCAGGAGGATTGCTTAAGGGCAGAAGTTTAGAAACAGTCTACAGACAGCAAGTCCTGATCACAAGAAAATAGAAAGAAAGCTGAAGGGAGAGGGAGGAGGAGGGAGAGGAGGGAGAGGAGGGAGAGGAGGGAGAGGAGGGAGAGGAGGGAGAGGAAGAGGGAAAGGGAGGAGGGAGAGGAAGGAGGGAGAGGAGGGGGAAGGGAGAAGAGGGGAGAAGGGAGAAGAGAAAGAGAAGGAAAAGGGGAAGAGGGGAAGAAGGAAATGGGAGGAAGGAGAGAAGGAGAGAGAAGAAGAGAGAAAGAGAGAAGAGGGAAGGGGAGGAATTCGGTTACATAAACAAAATTATAAAGTAGTAAAACTCAGAGTGAAGAACTTTTTTCTTTGCATTCTGAGACAGGCTCTCACTCTGCTGGCCTGGAATTTACAGAGATCCTCCTGCTTCTGCCTCCAGAGTGCTAAGATTAAAGATATGTGTGTGTGTGTCACCATGCCCCACAATGGAGCACTTTCTAGTTATTACATTTAACTCTAATCTGTCACCGTTGCTCAGCTCCTCTTTCCTTTTGACCTCCTTTGTCATGGGAATCAAGGTTCTAGGACCCGAGCACTGGATGGTTTGACCCGAGCACTGGATGGTTTGACCCGAGCACTGGATGTGAGGGCAGGGTCTTTCCTGAGTTAATCAAGTTAGTTGGAGGCTCTTAGGGTCAAGCCTTATAAAACAGGGAAAGTGGCCCAGACAGGCATGCAGGGAATGGAAGCCATGCTACCTGGTTCTGTCAAAGATGGTCTCCATCCACCGGAAGATGGGAAGAAATGTTCTTGGGGCCTTCAGAAGGAACCAGCCCTGGTGACACCTTCTGGACTCCAGAACCAACAACACATTTATGTTCTTTATGCCACCCGGTCTTTGAAACTTCGTTATAGAGCCCCGGCAGACCCCTATACCTTGAGATTGGTGACATTTACTATATGAGGACCATGGCAATATTGAGCCTTGGGCTGGAGAGATGGCTCAGTGATCAAGACCACTGACTGCTCTTCCAGAGGTCCTGAGTTCAATTCCCAGCAACCACATGATGGCTCACAACCATCCGTAATGGGATTCCCAGTGCCCTTTTCTGGTGTGTCTGAAGACAGCAACAGTGTACTCATACAGAAAATAAATAAATACATCTTTTAAAAAAGAACACAAATGTGTTGTTGGTTCTGGTCAAGGGTTAAGGTGTCAACAGGGCTGGTTCCTTCTGAGGACCCCAAGAACATTTCTTCCTTGCTTTTGGTAGATGGAGGCCATCTTTGACATTCCTGGATCCGGTAGCAGAACCAACTCAGGCAGAGTGGCCAGTTCTGGCCTGCTCAGGACAGACAGATCCAAGGCTGCCTGACTTGCAGCTTCCCTGGTAACTGGAGTAAGTGTCTCTCCCCGGGAGGGATGTGTCCTCTCCCAGTTCTCACCATACTTCACCAGCTGTCAGTTTCCCTACACTTGGGCCCACCCCCCTCTCAGCCTCCCCATCCGTCCTGTGCCCTGAGTCCACTCTTCCTGGGGCTGTTGGTTCCTTACCTCCTCCAAGAAGGCTTCCCTGATTTCCTAGCTAATGTGGGTTCTGGATTCTGGATTCTCTTCCTCACTCTTTGGTTATGCGTAAATATTCGTTTTCATATTTCCTGGGTTACCCCATTACTCCTGCAAGTTTGAAATCTCTTTCCTGTCTTCATCAAGGCATGAGTACCCTAAAAACAGACATACTGTGTGTCTGGTCCCACAGAGACCAGCTTGACACTTGGAAGATGCTGGATGAACAAATGAGGTAAGACTTCATGATGCGGATGAGCCAGGGATGGCATCCATCCAGGTGCTGATGCTGGCTCTGCCTGGCAATGCAGTTACATTTGAGTCTCAGCCTCCTAGTCCACAATCCCTGGACGAGACTCAGTGCTTGGACGGGACCTGAACACACAGGGACTCCAAGGTGCTGAATGTTTTTACAGGTAAAAGGATGTGGGACTTCAGGGGTGCCAGGGAAAGAGCTAACTTCCTACACAAGAGGAGGTTAAGCGGGAGAGGACAGGTGGAGTTTCCCTGGCAGAGGAGGGATGAAAAGTGGGTCCCCTGTGTGGGTGGAACCCTTCTTTGGGGCCAACCCCTTCTCTGCTTTTCTAATGTGGGCCCTGATGTCACATTTGGTTTCCCCCAGTTTCCTGTGTCTGTCTAGTGGGCTCAGGGTGAGTGCCAACTCCAGGCTGAGGTGACGGTGAGGGCTGCAAATGTGACTCAGTCACCTCAAGACACAGGGCCGACCTGGAGAAGAGCGATGTCACGGAACACTGAGGATGTGGCCCGATAGTGTCGATTCACGGTGGAGTGGCATAGGCATGTCTCTCTTGCCTGTAAAACGAGGGCAGATATTACTCTTGGGTCTGATGGCTGCTGGCATGGGTATGTCTTCCAGCAGTATCCTCCCCCCCCTACCCCCCCAACTCCATCTCCTTATGTGACTCACTTGAAAACATGTCAGGATGAGCCTCTCATTGTCCCCTATGGACTTCAGGTCTGAGAAAGGCCCCAGATCCAGATCCGAAGCACTGAAGTGCTACTGGGTGGTAAATGCTCAGACAGCAATGGGGGTGGGGGTGGGGGGGAGGGGGGTGGGGGAGTGTCCTAGATTGGGGCAGATGGATGACTCTGTATGAAGGAATCCAGATGCCAGACTTGACCTCGACCAAAGGACACAAAACTTCTATGAATGAGCTTACTGAGAACCTTAGCCCAGTCAGGGTCTGCTGCACTGCCCGAGGTGGCTTTGAACTCTCCACCCTCTTGCCTGAGCCTCTCGCTGGGATGTGATAGCTACCACACCAGGCTTACCATGAACTCACTGAGAGCTAGTCAGTACCATCAGCTACCCATCCCGACTCTTTTCTGCAGAGTGTGGTGAGACAGTCCGGCATGCTACTGGGGGTGGGCTCTAGAGCAGTGAGCTCACACACCCACATGGCCCTGAAGAATGGCTTCTGCCAGGGGTGGCCATAGGGAGACAGCCCTTATCCCTGGAAGCAGTGGGGACCACCTCCATTCAGTAGCAGGAACAGCACTGAGCGCAGGGAGGCTCTGCACTGTGGATGGGGAGCATTTATGGGGCATTTAAACATGTGTCAGCCATTGAAAGGGATTGAACATCTTCCCAGGGAGTCCTTACAGCCAGAAAGGTGCCCCTAAAACCTGCTATGCACACATACCAAGGCTGAGGGAGGTGACTGAACAGCAGGTGGGGCTGGGCTTTCAGGCAGTCTAATCCAGCAATTCCCACCCCCATTTCTACCACCCGCCCCACAGGGTGTTTGTTTTCTGAACCGGAGAGGCCCAGGCACCTAGGACTTACTAGGCAAATATTAGCTCAGTGGATAAATACAGGAACTAGTGAAAAATGGCCCAAGTCGGAAGCCCTGCCTGAGTTCCATGCCTGCCACTGTGGGTGAAGCCAACACCTTCTCAAGGTTCAAGAGGAGCTCAGGCATGGCTTTCCAGAGATGGGGAGATCACCCCCTGACCTTGTGGGCTCCACCAGCTCTGAGAGGGAACATGGAAGCTTGAAAACACGAGGTACACACCTAGGGACTCTTACCTTCTTACCAGGTACCCAGGAAGGGAAGGAGTCTGGATTATTTTTCTCTGTTGTCAGTGAGGGGTGGGAACAAGCCTGATTCTGGAGTTCAGCTGCCTGGGTGTGACTTCAAGCCTGTTCCTGAGCCTGACTCTTGACTTGCTTGGGAGAACCCGCCCCCTCAGGGCCAGGGAGCTCATCCTCCAGGATGAGGGAGAAGTCAGGTGTGATCCAAAGTTTGCATTTGGCTCAGGGCTGGCTGAAGGATTATGGCGGTTACAATCCATCTCTGCAGGTAGCAGGTCTGAGTCTTGGACAGGTTCTTGTTACATTTCATTTTCTTAACCCACTCTTCCTAGGGGATGGTCTGGGTCACCCAGGAGACTCACAAATGTTCCCTGGTGCCTACACTGCCAGGGCTCACTAATTTTCCAACTCTTGCTATCTTTGGAGGGCAAGCAGGGCAAAAGAAGGGGTCCCCATTTGATAGATGACCTGAAGCACAGAGAGGTTAAGCAACCTTTCCAAGGAAACCCAGCGAAAGTGGGCTCAAGACGACCAAGATTCTAACACCAGTCATTGCTATTAGGTGACAGAATGGTAGCTATATCACATGCTGAGGCCCCTGAGGACACAAGAGAGGATGTGAAGTGTGGGTGTCACAAATTAGGGAGTCACTGGTGGGCATACAGGAAATCACTGGGACTCCCCTGTGTCCTTATCAGGGCAGACGGTGTCTCTGGGGCCATGGGGATCTGTAGTCAAGCTTTTCCTGTGGGTCCTCTCTTTGACATTCATCTTCCTTGGCTCCTCCCCCACCCCCATCTGCTCAGCTCTAGAGATCCAGCTTGTGCTGGGCAGAGCAAGTGTGCATGCCCACTCTGTAGCCAGAAGTTCCCGCGTGGAAGGGGTTATGGTGGGATTAAGAGTCTCAGCGGGGCTGTGCAGACAGGAGCTTACATCATCTCAGGGGACTGGCACTCCTTTTTGATATCCTTCTCCCCTGTGGCCTCCTCTCTGTCTTTGGTTCCTTCATTCAGCTGCACAGCAGTGAGCACCCTCCTCCTCATCCCTAAAGTCAGGATCACCGACCCCAGGGCCTTTGCACAGGCTCTTCCGTCCACTAGAATGCTCTTCTCTCGGTACCCCTTAGGCTGCCTCCTTGGATGCTGTCTACACTCAAGTATCATTTCTCACTGAGAATCCAGCCCTGCTCCTTTATCAACTCCCTTCACTGTATTTTCTCCCCATTATTCTTATTATAGCTCTGGATAGATTTCATATTTATTGCTCATTAAATTTATGATCTGTATCCCTATAGCTCTGAGCAGGCAGAGGTTTTAGTATATGGCTTGTCGCTGTCTCCCTATGCCCTGCACAGTGCCTGGATCACAGCAGGCTTTCCACAAACATGTGATGGAATCCATCCTCTGGTCTATCTATCTATCTATCCATCCATCTTTTCTTATCCACTCACTAGCCATGTATCTTTCCTTTAGACCAGTCTCTATTCTGGCCCTGCTCTGGTAACTGCTGGGGAAAAGCAGACAAGACAAGAAAAGCATGGGGATTGACCTGAGGGCCAAGAAACAAAGTGGCGAAAAACATGGCGGGAAGGTGGGGGGGGGGGTGAGGTAGATCCTACAGGATTGCCAACCCCTTGGGCCTGGCCCACAACAGTGTTTCATACCCCTTGCTCAGAGGATCAGCTTCTGCTTGGATTGGCTTCCTGAGGGAAGTATGGCTCAGCCAGCAGGTCTCTATGTTGGGAGCTGGGTGTGTGCATCAGGACCCACACACATACCCACCCCCCCCATACTGGTACCTCATTGCAAGGGCGTTGAAGAAGAGGTGGGTGGCAGGGTCTGAGGGAAGTGCATGCACGAGGCCTCTCTCCATTTCAGGGTGGAGCTTGCCTGGACTTCTCCCCTTGGCCCCCTTCCAAGATACCTGGGGCAGCAGCCACCTCCCACCCCTAGCAAAAAGCTCCAGTTCCTGCCCCCTCACCCTCTGCCTGCTCTGATCCCACCTGAGTCCAGCAGGACAAATTCTGAGAGACCCACCCACAGCCCCAGAGCCTTCCTGCATCCAGCCTGTGGCTGGTGTGAATGGCTCGGCAGACAGGATATGGCTCGGAAGAGGCTGGAGAAGCCACAAAGGGCTGGCAGTTTGCAGGTGTGTGTGGGCGTGGCGGCATGCCTCCCACAGCCTGAAAGGATCTCCGAAGCTCAGAGAAGCTCAGAGACAGCGCGATCCCAGCTTCCCACGGGGCAGCTTTTACTGTCTAGGGAAGAAATCCCCAAAGTCCATGGAGTCTAAAGACTCTGTCAAACCTCGGTAGGAAACCTAGGAGTTTTAGAGGGCACTTGGCACCGGAAGCTAGCCCGGTAGGCGGAGCGTCACCTGGATTGAGTTCACCGCTGCCTAGACAGGCTCAGACTAGGTGCTGGGCACCTGGAAGGAGGAGGAGACAGCAGCAAAGGCTGTTAACAGAAGTGCCTGCCTAGGCTTGGAGGTAAGACGCTGCTGTTTAGAGTGCGAGACGGAGGTAAGAGAGGGCAGCGGGTATGGCATGGCCTTCTCCTGGCCCGGCCCGCTTGACCTTGGTCTCAGGTTCAGCTCAGTGCTTGGGGGTTCTCATATGTGTGCTAGATCGTGTCTCCCAGGGAACGACTGAGTTAGAGGTTCTAGCTGGTCCTAGGATACTCCTTGCTGCTCAGAGTGTGGGGCTAGGCGTGCTCACGAGGGGCCACTGGAACACATTGGCCGGCTGTGCCCCTCTTTGCTCAGAAGGGCACCACTGTCAGGAGGGCCAGAGTGAAGTGTGGACCCTGGCGTGTGGATGAGGACTGGCGGCATGAACCCCATTTTCCCTTCGTCCCTAGTACTCCCCAAGCAGTTTCCTCTTGAGATCCAAGGGCGGGGGACCGGTTTAGCAGCAGCTCACTCTGGTTGTTTGACTTTTGGGGAGGAAGAGGCAGGCAGCCTTTCCTGGTAAGCCAGCAAAAGGGTAGAGCTCATGTATATGTCTCTCTGCTGCTGCCAGCCACAGGTCCCCTTGCCTGTCAGCCCAGGTTTGCTACCCTGTCTGAAAGAGTCACAGAGGGGGTCACAAGAGTGCACACCTCCTACCAGTTGCTTCCCCCACATGGTAACTCCAAAGATGCACCCAGATAGGAAAAAGCTTGCCATGGCCTCTGGTGGGACCCTGGAATTCCTTCCATCTGGACCCATGTCCCTAGCTGCTCCATGATGGAGATAGACTGGGCCCTAGATGTCAAATTAAATAGGGCTTCTAAAGCCCCAGTGCCCAGCCCCCAGCCCTAGCTCACGGCCCCCACTCAACCAGACAAAGGTGGGCGGCTGGCGCCACTGTTTGCCTCTGCCAGTCTGGCTCCCTGAGGCGTGTGGGCTGCACGGTGGGCCCCTGCTAATGAGCATCTGTTATCACTCCATTATGCCGCCTGCGCCACCTGCACCCCAGCACTTAGTGGGAGACCCCGGGGGGTTCCCTGGCTGTTGGGCAGAGGGGCATGCAGAAGGTAGGAGGTGTTGGGGGGGGGCACGGTCTCCCGGGGCTAGGGGGCCCCATGCTCTGTGGGATTTCTATAAAGTACTTAGGATTCCAGCTTTTTATTGTATCAAAAGAGAAGTGCTGGAGATGGGCGGGGTGTAATCTAAACACTATGGTGGCTGAGACAGATCCATTTTGAGTTCCAGGCCAGCCTGGGCTACGTGGGGAGATGCTGTCTTAAAAGAAAAGGGGGAGGAGGTGGTGGCAGTCTACTGGGATTTTGGGTGAGGAAACAAGTGTCTTTGTGAATTCCTGAGTGAGTCTCCCCAGCCAACATCTCACAAACGCATCTGTGCAGTGTGTGTATTGAGAAGGGGATGCGGTCGCACATGAAGGCACAGCCAAGATTCCGGTCCTGGAGACTGGCAATGGCATAGTGTTCTCCGTAAGATGGAACGTGACCTACCCATCCTTCACATGGGGCTGTACTGTCTTGTGGGTAGTCACTAAACCTCTCTGGGCTTCCCTTGCCTGCCTTGGCACAGATGAAATAATGCTGGACCAATTCTGGTATCTGAGCAGCTTCCACTGAAACCTCAGGACAGGACCCCGGGAGGGGTGGCATAGACTAGGCACAAGTGTGGAACAGTTGGCAGCAGCTGACGTAGCCTTTTTGGAGAATGCTAGTCACCTCAGACCATGCCTGGCTCTCTAGTTGAGGCAGGGTGGCTTCTGTGGAGGGCCGAAGTCCCTCTGTTCCTGCACACTGGAGACATTTTAGGAGCAGTCTCATGGGGCTAGGGAGATAACTCAGCTAGCAAACATGCTTGCTGTGGAAGCATGAAAGTCTGAGTTTGGATTCCTCAGCGCCACAGTAAAAAGCTGAGCTTGATGGTTTGTGCCCGTACCCCAGAGAGGCATAGACAGGAGGATCTCCAGCAAGTCTAGCTGAATCAGAGAGCTTCAGGCTCTGTAAGAGATGCTGTCTCCAAAAGTAATTTGAAGGGCCAGCAAGGTGTTTAGGCTAACGGAGTTTACTTCAAGTCTGATGACCTGAGTTAGACCTCTGGGTCCCCCATGAGGCAAGGAGAGATAACTCAACTTCTGTGAGTTATCTTTTGACCTCCATGTGCAAAACAGTGGCACTGTTACCTGCATGTGCGCGTGCACACACACACACACACACACACACACACACACCCTAATTCCTAAAACATTTAACACGTAAGATGGAGAGTGATGGAGGAAGACACATGCAGGGGTTGACTTCTGGCCTCCACACCCATGTACACATAAACATGCACTCATGCGTGTATTTCAACATATGCTCAAGAGCAAACCCAGTGGTCAGGAGGGTGCCATACCCATTTTTACACGAGAACACTGAGGCACGGAAAGATCAAAGCCCAGCAATTTGATGCTAGATTCCCTCGGCAGTTATGGAGGGCTTTGGGGATATACCGGGAGAAACCAGAGCGTCGTGAAGAGTGGTTTGGAGCCTCAGTCAGTGGCTCCCCTGGGCCAGCCTGCTTCTGCGCAGAGTACAGGTCAGAGAGTCACACCCTGAAGAGGCCGAGCAGGAAGACCTACCTCATCATGACAACTCCCCCTGATCACTTGGGCTGCAGAGGGAACCTCTGTTTAGAAATGGGTAGGGTCTCACAGGAGGGCTGCAGGCCTCTGGATCCTGAGGAACAGGCACCAGACTTGTGACAGGATTGGTAAGGGCTTGTTCAAGGTGCTCAGCTTTGCCTTGGGCTCAGGGGCTTCTGAATGCTGAGAGGCAGGGGCATGGCCCATATGGCTTTCTGAGCAAGATCTGGCTGGATCCAGCCCTCCTGCTGGAGGGCTCTTGGAGCAGGATGGCTAAACTGAGGGTCAGACATTCCGTCATGCCACAACATGAACAGGAGTTTCTTAGCCAGTTTGCCTGTCTCAGGTAGCTGGGCATGAGGCATGCCCACCTCTGAGGGGGATGGCCTTGGAGGCAGCCAGCATGAACTTGGCTAGGGAACAAGACACTGGATTGGCCTCTTCCCTGCAGGCAGGAATGAGGTGAGCACAGGGAAAAAGGTGGTGTGCCATGCCAGGAACCAAGACTACTTGTTGGCATGCGATCAAACATCATTGGGATCAGAAAGAGAGACCTGGGGGGAAGGAACTGTCCTGAAAGCCAAACCTTGGTTCCAGCCATGACACTGGGCTAGGGGGGCTCCTTCCCTCTCCTAGTGTAAATCCCTTGGCAGGGCTGTAGGAGACAACACCACCCACTCCTATGGCTTACGACAAGTATACCACTGCTATTTGGAGCAAGGGGTTAAAAGGGACAGCGCTGTGGCCAGGAGGGGATTAAAGAATTTCTGCTAGCATCTGGGAGATGGGACTCTCCTCAGACTGCAACCTAGGGCTTTGGAAATCTGAGGCAGGTAAATGCAGGCAGAACCTGCTTGGCTCCATTCCCATGGACCTAGAGTGGACTCCAAATAAGGTCTCAGAAATCAGGCAAACTCGACTTTGGTGGACTCAGCTCACATCCTGTCCTGGGCCTTGATTCCACATTATCTGCTATGTTGTCCTTGAACCCCAAGCCCAGACTTGAATCCCTATGAGGCTCAGCCCACTTTCATGGCTGAGAGAGAGACACCCCTGTTTCCCCTCCTCTTGGACCAGCCATACTTTCAGACTCCTCCCTTGCTAGGGGAAGGGATGCCCCCCAGTGGGGAAGGCTGTCCTGAGCACTGGCACACAGCTGCCTTTGTAAGTGTGGCTGAGTCACATGGACACCCCCATCCTTGCTGGACCCTGGGGCGATGTGACAGGGGGTGGCGTTATCATGGGGCTGTGGCTGCCCCCACGTTTGTGGGCAGGAGGCTTTCCCACGGGAATGAAGGGAGCAGGGAGGTGGATGGGAGGAGCACGTCTTCTGCGTTCCGGGATACTGGATAGTAGGGTGGCTTTGGGAAGGCTCCCTTTCTATGCCTCGGTTTCCATCTCTGAAAAATGGTCCAGGCATTCCTGTTGTATAGAAGGGACACTGGATGGTCACAAGGTGGAGCTTTGTGCCCTTGTGTCCCTGTTAGCATCAGTGTACTGGGTATTGTGCTCTAAAATATACCAGGACACTGAGCTTGCAAGAGAAGCCTGTACTTGAACTCTTTTTGTTCAGTTAAAAACCCACCTCTGATCAGGCAATGGGTTTCCAGGCTCCTTAGCAAGGGTGGACACAGCTTGTTGCTCTTGACAAGGCTGGATTGTGTAACCTGTTCTATCAGGCAGATTGGAAAGACCAAGGCCTGAAGTTCCCTTGAAGTTCCACCAGCCACATACCCTGTTCCCTGTGCTCAGGCCTTGCCTCAGGCCGTAGCCACAGTAAGCAGCACTGTCTCTTATCCATGTGTCCCTGAAGGTCTGTCCTCAGTGCCCAGGGAGTAGGCGCTGGTTTTTGTCTTTGACTGTCAGCAGAGGGGTGGCTGGGCAGAGATGCTCGCCCAAGTCACCAGCTGGCGGAGTCTGCTGTAGCCAGTTGGCCAGGGACCAGCATCTCTTCCATTTCCTATAAAGAAGGGGCACCCATCAGCTTCCCGTGCTCCCCATCCCATGCTGGCTCTTGTCACCAGCCTGTAATCTCACAACCCTCCCTGTGGAGCTGTGGGTTTTTTTTTTTTTTTTTTTTTTTTCTGGCTGGGCCCTGGTACTGTGCTTCCAGTAGCCATGGGAACCAGAGAGGACATGTGGTTCCCTAATGCTGCACGTAGCAGATCCACTCGCCTCGGACCATACATTAGGACGGCTTTTTACTGTCTCCATCTTCAAGGCCCCCAGCCTGAGCCCAGCCACCTGTCCACACTTTTTACACCACACCCACCCAATTCAAGCCCTTAGAGGAGAGATGGGTCTACTTTAGCTTTCCCAAAAAACGATAGCCATCTGGGAATCCTGTAAAATTTTTTGGTTCTTATGGGATGGATCTGGGGCACATCTGAAATCTGAGGTTTCTGGTAAATTTTCATAATTTGAGCACCTAGTACAGATATCCTTCCTGTGCTCAAACACCTTCCGAGATGCCTCTTGGCCTTGGATTAGACCTCCAGTTCCATTCACTCAAAATCTTCCACTATCTAGCCCCACTTCCTTCAAAATTAGCTTTCCCCACCTCTCCACCCTGCTGCTGTCCCCCTAGAAGATTCTTCTGAGGGTCTCCTTTCCTTGAATTTCCTGACTTCTCTATTATCCAGCCGGGACTCTGGAGCCATTTGGTCCATACCCAGCCTTTGAAGGGTGTGGCTGAGAGCCCCCTTGCTCACTCTATACATGGGCCTCTTCTGTGTGGTGGAGACATGGTGGAGATGATGAGGTTAAGGTCCCTACTGGGTGTTTGCTGAGAGCCAGGGACCCAGCTGTGTCTTAGCTGTGCGGCCTTGGATCAGTCCCTGGTTGTCTCTGATGTGGTGGTGTGCAGGCTCCAGATGTCCAGGTGCCCTGGGCTCCTGCCTGCCTGACCCCTCTACATCCTCAGCTGTGAGACCTTGAAGAAGTTAACTAACTTCCCTGAGCATCTTTTCTCTCTCTCTCTTTCTGCCTTGCCCTCTTCCTTCTTCATTACCACATTCCTTGAGAATTCCTTGAGCCTCATTAATTGTCTGGGCAGGTGATGGGAAGCAGGGAGGAGGCGGGAAGGCTGGACCGCAGCCCTGTGATGCTGTTACTCTGTTACCACCATTGTTATTGTCGCCACTTGCCTTCCATAGGTTGTGCAATTCTCCTGGGCGCTTCATTTTGCTCACACAGTATGGAGTATGGTAGGGAGAGCAAAGATAGGAGCCTTCACTCTGGAGGGCCATACTTATCCAAAACACTCCCCGCCCCCGTGCCTCCCACCCCCCACCCCCCACTCCCCACCCCTGCCGTGCAGGACCTGTGAACCTCAGCTAGAGCAGCCAACAGACAGCAGCCATAGTAGGCATGATGGGGTTGGCCCATTTTCAAATTGCTCTTTCTGAGGTTTTGGAAGGGCTTTTTACCTGGGCCTCAGTTTCCCATTTGGCTCAGCTGACAGACTCAAAAAAGGCTATTTCCAGAAGTCCCTGGGGGTTGGGGGTGGAGTTGGGGGTGGGACTCAGAATCCAGGATGTGAGTTTTGAAAGGTTGGGACTGAGAGAGAATGGTCTGGCTCCCTGCTGGGAAGACGCTCAAGAGCCTTGGGTCAGCAGTCAGCCACGTATGGCCTCCAGCCAGGCGGCTTGACACCCCCTTCCTCTTGGAGTGCCTTCCGCTCTGCCAGTCAGCGCTGGCTCTGCCTGCTGCCTCAGAGGTTAGACTGTCCTTCAGGAGGAACGGTAGTTGTTGGCTGGGCCTGGAGGAAGGGGCAGCAGCCTCTGAGTAGCCTGTTGCCATGGCAAACTGGTTGCTTTGAAAGAACTTCAGGGGATCCCCCAGGGACTTAATGATGGGGGCGGGTGTATGTGAGGAGACACACTCATCCCATCTCATGCCCATTTTTTGAAACTGGCACCAGGGTGCTGGGACGATGAGAGGGGAGACCCAGGTCCCCACTTGCCAGGCCTGAGTCACGGGCATCCCCCAGGGTCCCCGCCTCACCTCCGTCAGTCAGCCCTGCCTCCTCCTGCCTCCCTCTGAGAAAGCCATGACTCACAGTTAGCCAGTCATCTCATCTCCAGCCTGAAGGGAGGAGCTGAGCTCGGGCAGGAGGGTGTCCCGGCCCTCCCCCGGTTCTCTGGGTTCTCCGGCTCCATACAGCCTGCCTCCTGGGTTCTACTATAGGGAAGGGGCTGCTGGCTTGGTAGGAGCCTCCCCAACGCCTCCCCCCACCCCCAGCCAGTGCACTTGCTCGCTCTAGCTTACACTCTTACCCAGAGATCTAGACTGCAAAATTCAGTGTTGGAGGTGAATCCTGAAAGGTGGTTCAGCTGCCTGGCTCCTTCCAGAACCCGCCGCCTGGCACCAGGTACCGAACTAAGGGTGGCCAGTAGGTGGGAGGAGATGGGGAGCACATGTGGCTGCTAAGCAGAGAGTGTAGAATGTAAAGGGATCTGGGGGGTGGGGGGGGGGGCTTTAGTGCACCGCAGGGGTAGAGATGTGTGTAAACTGAGAGCTGCCTAGAAAGAGGATGGCGTCAAGAGGGCCAGAACTTTTGGAGCCATTAGCTGTTGGGCATTTGGGAAACCAATCCTCCACTGGTGTGGGCCCAGCAGTGTGGCGGCAATGCTCTGGGCCTTTTGATAGATTGGCTGTTCTCACCTTAGGCTGTGGCATTTACCTGTAATCCCAGTATTTGGGGAGGTAGGGATAGGTAGGCTCTCAAGTTCAAGGCCTGCCTGGGCTACGAAGAGCCGCGTGGGAGCTGGGAGACTCTGAGTGGGCAGGCAGTTTGTCTGAGGTCACACAGCAAGTCCAGAGACACGGAGAGCCAGGTTCCGGAAGAGGGCACTGTGGTAGACTGAGCATGGTGCCCCTCTATCCCTTAGGGGCAGGACAGGGGCCCCTAGGGAACCAGGGCAGTAACAACTTTTGACCAAGGAACGAAGGCACAGTGCAACATTGGTCTGAACAGGAGGCACCTGGAATGAAGATCCTGGGAAGGGAAGCCAGGGCCCCAAGAGCTCCTTACCCACTAACCACAAGACCTGGGGGCCCCCGGCTGCTTGGGCCTGATAGGACCTCAGCCCCCTTCCCCTAATATAGGAAATGGGGGCAGGGTTCCTGTCTAACCCCACTCTCCAACCAGCCATCTGTGTGTGGTGACCGTTAGGGCCTCTAAGGGGCTCATTTACTGAGGGGGTGGCTGGGGTGAGTAGTGGCAGAACCCCTTTTCCACCTGGGCCACCGTGGCATGGGGTGGGTGACATGGGTGGAGAAATCCTGTGCCTCCTTCAGAAGGCCAAGGGAGGTTGCTGATTTTAAGCATTGAGTGCCTACTGTGTGCTGTACAGTGAACAACGAGGCAAAGAAGGTCAGTTGGAACTTGCAAAGGGCTCCCTCCTGGCGGCAGCCCTCCAGGATTCGGAGAGGGCTGAAAGAGCAAGCTCTGGTCATTGAGTACTACAGGCTGCTAAGGGGTCCCCAGAGTGCAAGCCAGGCCCTGTGTGGTCCTCCCTGCCCTATTCAGAGTCTGTACTAGCTTTTGGGGCCAGACTTTTATCTCCTTTTGTTATTAGGGCCCCAAGAACTTGAGATACATCCCACCTTGGTCAAAGTCATTGCAACCGGCTTCTCTTTGGGTTGCTAAATTCACATGGGAGTGACCCTAGCCATTGTGCCTCCGTGTGGGCTGAGGACTTGGCTCCTAGAGTCCGGGGCAGGGGGAATCCTGGCTTCTGGTGCGATCTTTGGTTAGGAGGCTGTCGTTGTTTGTTTGTTTGTTTGTTTGTTTTTCGAGACAGGGTTTCTCTGTAAAGCCCTGGCTGTCCTGGAACTCACTTTGTAGACCAGGCTGGCCTCGAACTCAGAAATCCGCCTGCCTCTGCCTCCCGAGTGCTGGGATTAAAGGCGTGCACCACCACACCCGGCAGGAGGTTGTCTTAATCAGCTTGTATGTGGCATCGCCATCCTGTTAGGGACAGGCTGGTGAGGAAGTCTGATTGCAGAGGGAGAGGAGATGACAGGAGCTCTGGGTCTATGAGAAAGTAGGAGTGAGTCTGGCCCTAAACTGGGTAGAAGGGAAGAGGGAGGAGTGGTGTCTGGGCATAGATGTGTGGAATGTCCATGGCAGAGAATATAATATGGGGAGAATTTGGGGGAACAATGAAAGCTCAGAAACATGGTGCCAGCCACAGAACTGCAGCGTGACATGGGTCACGACAGAGGGTCTCAATCTCCCGTGCTGTGGGAAGCGATGGTGAGAGGACTGGGCGGCAGGGTGGGCAGGGCAGAGGATGGACACTGTGGGTCTGACATGGCTGCTCGGCCCTTGGCTGCCCCGTTGAGCCTCAGGCTTAAGGATGGCTTCCTGGTTAAGGGAAAAGAAATGGAATTGATAGTTCAACCACAAGGAAGGGAAATGAAGAGAGTAGACAGAGTTATGACAGATTCGGTGGGGATGGCCTGCTTACCAGGATTCTGCATAGACAAGGAAGAGACATGGACAGGACAGCCATGAAGGGGGCCACTGTGGATGACCTCCCGTCCAGTGGATGCGGAGCCCTCACTGGGATTCAGGATGCAGGATGAGCTTCTAGTCAGTAGGGGAAGGATCAGGCCCTTGATAAGGGTGTTAGAGGTACTGGTGGGGAGGTTGGGGGACGGGTGACAACACAGGACCTAAACCTCAGGGTTGTACCCACCCCCCTCGGGGTGGAGGTCCTCAGGGTGGCCCTACTCTCTGACTCACATCAGATGGGGGCATCATGTGAGTGCACCCGGCAGCGGAGGGTGACCAGCCTCCAGGGACCTGGCAGATGTCAAGTAGGGGGTAGGGCAGGGCTGGCACAAAGGGGCCTCTCAGATGCAGTGGGTGGAGCACTGGCAAGCCATCCCTTGCTCGGCTGAGAGCTTGTCCCTGCTCCAGGCTCTGGACCTCCAGCCCCATCTGGAGCTGCTCGGGTTCCCTGGGGAGCCTGTAGATTCTGAGGTCAGGCCTGAGCTACTGAGGAGGGGCTACTGAAGGGTAGCACTCTGCTAATCACTGACCAGCCTGGCGCGAGGTGGTCTGAGATACTGTCCGGTGCACCATGTGCTCTGAACTCTCCAGTTTCCCTGGAAGCTCAGCCTGGATTAGAACAATCCTGAATGTTTCATTCTGGATTCATTGCTTACTTTAGAGACAAGGAATGGGGGTGCGGAGGCTTCCCTGGTGAGGAATCCAAATTTTGGGGGTTCTATGTCTCATTGTTGTTTTTCTGCCTCTCTTGGGAGGCAAGGAGGTCCTTGTCTGGGTCCTAAGCTAGTTGTAGGCAGGCATGTGCCCACACCCCACCACTGGCAAGCCCTTGCAGTTGGCGATGGGATTCAGGCAGATTTGCTCAAAGAAGACTTGACTATACTCCTTTCTGGTTGTATGGGCTTTGTGCTTGTGCCTCTGTTTCCTCGTCTTTAACCACATCTTCAGGGGGCTGCTCCGAGCATTGCAGAGTTAACACAAAAATACTCAGAATAGCACTGGAATCATGGGAAGTTAGCATTCATCTTTCTGGATGGATAGGCATACCGAAGTTAGAGTCATCACTTCTTATCTCCAAGGCCTGTGGGGGAGCTGGACACTGGAACGAGTCAGCTTGCCCCCGACGGCTCCAATCTGTGTTGGCAGCAAGGCTAGCATGGTTGGTTGGGCACCAGGCTCCTGGGCTGGCACTGCCCTTAGTGATGTGTGGATACAGTTCCAGGCAGGCAGAGATAAGAGCTGAGAGCTGAGAAGTTGGCGGAGCCTCCCACATCAGCAGGCAGTCCTCTCTGCACTAATGGGAGGTAGTCTGGGGATGAGGGTCTGGCTCTCAAGTCCCCTGATGGGACAATGGTTCTGCGGCTAATAGCCTCAGCCTGCCTTTCCCACTTCAGGGCCACTTTGACTCTAGAATGACAAGATAGAAAACTGTCCTCACTGCCTCTTCATCCCACCCTTCTGTCCCCCAGGCCTCTGCCTTCCTCCTCCCAGCAGTATCTGCCTGGATACCCACTTTCTATAGCAGAAAGTGGGTGAGCACCAGAGACTCACTGTCAAAGATCACGGCTTCTCTGGGCCTAGGCTTCCCTGCCTGGGAGTGGAAAGAACCAGTCTCATCTCTTATAAGATTTGTTGGTAAAACCCAGGGCAACATGGGCTACAAATGTAACAATCAGTACGCTGCACCTTTGGGAGTCCTTAGTAAGCCCTGCTCCGCTACTTAGGAGTGTTTGAATCTCAACTAAGTTCAGATCCTGGAAGAGTAACCTTGAGCAAGTGATGCTGTCCTCCCTCTCCTGTCCTTTTTCCTCTTTTCCTCCCATCCTCTCCAATCCCGCTCTTTCCTTTCGCTTTTTCACACAAAGTATTACTATGTAGCCCAGGCTGGTCTCAAACTCTTGGTCTCCTCACCTCAACCTCCCATGTGCTGAGATGACGACCAGGAGCTGCCATGCTTGGCAAGCAACTTGCTTGTTCTGAGTCTCATTTGCAGTAAGGCGAGGTTGAAGATACTTGGATCTCTAAGAGGCACTGCCGGGAGCAAAGGGAATAGCCACAGGTCGCTAAGGCTCAGGAGAAGTGGCCTTCATTCTAATCTGCCCCAGACCTTCTCTGTCTCCCACTTTGGCAGTGCCCTAGCCTAGATCAGATGGGTGGTTAGGACTGTAGACTCTGTCTGCCTGGTTCTATCGGAGCGCCTTCAGCTGTGTGAACTTGGATGGGTGTGTTTACCCTGCCCCCTGGTTTCCTTTAGTTTTAAAGCGGGAGTAACAATGGCATCTTGAGAGCTCTGAGACATTAAGTGCTTCCTTCTCAGTTCCATAAGTGCTATGCTGCTAGTGGTACCATTTCTGGAACCTTCTTTGGCAGAGTGGCAACAAACTTATCCCAGAGAAATAGTCTGCCCCTTTTCTTTTCTTTTCTTTTCTTTTCTTTTCTTTTCTTTTTTTTTTTTTTTTTCGAGACAGGGTTTCTCTGTATAGCCCTGGCTGTCCTGGAACTCACTCTGTAGACCAGGCTGGCCTCGAACTCAGAAATCCACCTGCCTTTGCCTCTGCCTCCCAAGTGCTGGGATTAAAGGCATGTGCCACCATGCCCGGCAGTCTGCCCCTTTTCAAGATGTCATGTCATCAGGAAGGCTTCAAACCGTAGATAGCCCATACCCTCAGATATTCCATTGAATATTCTTGGTTGCTATTCCTTGGATCGTCCTGTCTGGGACTCAATCTTGCCTCCTAAAACCTGGGGCCATACTGTCAGACTCTTGCCTGGGTATCCTTTGAAAGCCAATCAATTTTATTCAAGAGCCACCTCCTTTGGGACTGTCTTCCTCAGAGTTCCATCTGGGGTCCTTGGGTGCATAGACATCCTTATCAGGAGAGGACGGCAGTAAGGTAGTGGACAGACAGACTACACACAGTGAGCAGTCTTTGCCATCGACGGTGTCTGATCCTCCTTTTCCCAGGAGGACACTATTGACCTTGACCTTCCAGAACTCCCATGGCCCATTAGACAGATGTTACTTGTCTGCAAGAGAAGTCTCCTAGTGGTTGATGGCTTGGGTTCATTACGCACAGATGCTCAGCAGTAGCGGGAATGAAGCCCATTTTGACACTATCTTAGGGTCACCAGGTTTTCTGGGTTCTGCAGTCTTTGAGAGAGATGACTTCACAGTTGGTATTACAGTCATTTAGCCGAGGCTTCTGTTTAGAATTGCAAGTGCAGGGGAAAAGAGATGGAAGACAGGTTTGCAAAAGGCATAGCAAGGGAAGGTGACTCTTAGGCGTTGCCTACTGTTTGGCCACCATCCTGGATTCAAAGAAGATGCCTGGGTTCCAGCCAGGCTGGCAGCCTATGTAGTACTCCATGGTCACTCTTCTTTTGTACTGCGTTCCCTGGGTTCCCTAGGGTCTGGGTTGGGTGGCCATTGCCAGCTGAGTCCAGTTCTCGGGGCATAGTTTTATTTCTGGAAGCCTGCGTTTCTGACCTTGTGGTAGGTAACAGGTGTCCAGACCCACCTGTTTTGATGTGACATATGTGAGAGGTGGACCTCAGAGGTTGGTCAGGACAGCTGAGTCATGCTGAGCCTGGGCCTGATTCCCGTCTGTTGTATCATCACCTGGGCACGTGCCAAATGGCTTGGCTTTGGCCAAAAGCCTGTCTCTATAGCCTCCACTCCACCGCTCAAAGCCCTCATTCTGTCTCTGGTACTTCGAGGCTGAAATTTTCAATCCGTGCTTCAGAGATGATGAAGCAGCTTGAAGGTTCTTGGACAGTCCATAGTGACAGGGACCTGGACTCTGGTCACTTGCCTGTGATCGGACTTGTTTCTGTGTTGTTGAAATGGCTGTGCGCACTAGAGGTAGTTAGCTCTCCATCCTTGCAAGTATTTAAGTTGGTCAGAGAAGATCTAGAAGGGACCCAGGGGTGGGGGGGGCGGTGGCATGGGGGGTGGTCAAGAGGCTCTTCTTCACAACTGTTTCCAACCATGAGCTTTTCCATCCCTGAAGGGGTGGCACCAAATGACCATGTCGTTTAGTGTTGTCAAGTGTTCCGCAGCACATGGGTAGTAGCACATGGGTAGTTCTAGTGTATCAGATGATGTCTGTGAGTGATGTAACGCTTCCCTACTGCCTTGATGGTCATTGCACCTAGCTCTCCCCGCATTGTGTCTCACTACACCTTCAGGGGTGAGGAGCTGGGGGTGAGCGAGTTTGTTTTGTTTAGAATAGGCACACACCCATCTGCAGGGTCTGGGGTCTCTTGATCTTCCTAAAGCCCTGAATCTAGGCAGGTTGTCCACACTGCCACTCCTCTTCCCCAACACTGGCTATGATATCCCCTTGTGGGCAGTGGGCAGGGCAATAAGGAACCTTCTTGCCAGACTCCTGCAAGCTGTACTTATCCCAGCTAATAGAGAAGCTTGCCCTACCCTCTTGGGATCCCTGCTGGTAGGGTCTGGCACAGAAGGAGCCATCACCAGCTGTTATTGGGGAAGACACTTGGCATGTCTCCCTAGAGACCCTGCTGAGGGTTTCAACACAGGCAGTGGTCCCATCTCTGTCTCCCTACTAAGGGAAAGTGTCGGTAAACGTGATCTGGGAAGACAGTGGTGCTCACACAGCACATGTGTGTAGAGGGTTGGTCTGGCATAGCCTCTCAGCTGTGAGGCCTTGGGGTTTCGGTAAAACCTCTCTGAGCCTCCATCTCCACCTCTGCCAAATGGCAGGGGCGGCTAGCACTCTACACCGTAGCCCTGCCCATGCAAGGGTGACGTACTACAAGAGCACTGTAAAGATAGAGATGAAGGAGTCAGACCGGATTGGGATCCAGTTTTACCAGCTCCATGGCCCTAGGCAAATAGTTTCTTTCTAAGCCTGTTTCCTCTGCCGGCCCATGCAATTGGAAAGAAAACCCCTCCTCACAGGTGACAGTGGCGGTGTGGAGGCGGGTGCACGTCATGGGGCTCACAGGCGTGTGGTCCCTGCTGTGACTTAACTCTGTGTGCCCTATCCTACTCTTCAGAGGCACCTGCCCTCGGTTCTCAGTTCTTAGGCTGTGTATGGTCTGGGGAACCCTGCACTGGCCTAACGCCCAGCAGAGGCATGTGATCTCCTAACCTAGTCAGAGGCTAGTGACAGCCCAGTGCCCTGTTCTTGAGCGGATGTCTTTAGCCTGAATCTACAGTATCAGGAATCAGCTGTTGGGGAGACAGAGCCTGTGGCCTGGCTTTGAGCCTCAATGTTTTTCATTTGCTCATGTGTTTAACTAGCTGCACTGGGCAGCTGCTGTGGTCCCACACTGTACCAGCAGGGATGTCAGAAGTGCTAAGACAGACCACAGACAGACGGACAGACAGACAGACAGACAGATGGACAGTGTTAGTGAGACAGCTCAGTGGCTAAGAGCCAACATTGCTCTAGCAGGGGACTTTGGTTCCCAGCACCCAAGTTGGGACGCTTACTCTAGTCCACCTTTAACCCCAGACACAAAGATCTTCCACCTCTGGCCCCACAGCACCGGTGCTCATATGCACAGACACACACACAGAGACAAACAAGATGGCAAAGGCCACCGAAGAACAGCAAACAAGCTAATGGCAAGGCCACTTCAGAAATGGCCTAGGGCCCTCAAAATAGAACAGGTCACTAGAGACACAGAAGTCACTTTGAATCAGGGAGTCACAGATGGGGATTTCAAGAGAGAGGACATTTGAATGAAGGCCCAAGAAGGCCAGTCGG
This sequence comes from Mus minutoides, assembly GCA_902729485.2. Classification (NCBI taxonomy): domain Eukaryota; kingdom Metazoa; phylum Chordata; class Mammalia; order Rodentia; family Muridae; genus Mus; species Mus minutoides. The sequence goes on along the minus strand of LR750035.1, from coordinate 643,949 downwards.
AGGGAAGGTCTTAGAAAGTACCCATAATGCAGGGAAGGGGAGCATGTGCAAAGGCCCTGGGGTGGACCTGAACTTGGTGAGTGTGCTGAGGGCAGGGTGGGACCAGGGTCACTGGCTTGTGTGGACAGCTGTATTGCTCAGTAAGCATCAGAGAAGCTCTATGAAAACAGAGTTGGTTCTATCCCAGGCTGCGGTTTCTGAGCAGTTGTTAGCTCTGCCAGGTTTCTTATGGGTGAAGCTGGGTAGAGGGCTGCAGATGGGAATGTGTGGCCGTGCCCTGATTTCTTGCTATAGCGAGTGAGTACCTAGTGTGTGCTAAGGGTCTGGGTGCCCTCCTTCTGGGACCTCAGCACCCTGCGCCAGCTTCTCTGAGGTCTCAGGGTCCTTTGATCCAATATGGCTGCCTTCTCAGCTAGTGGGCCTTGGAGCTCTCTCTCTGGAGGCAGGGAAGGCGTCCCCACCCCCTGCCCAGTACAGCAGCTCCTTTATTTGCTTTCTTTTCCTCTTCCTCCAGGCCCAAAATAGAGCCTGAATGGTCCCAGGCTCTGGCAGTGAGACAATAGTGGCCTGCTGACCGAGGCAGCCTGCTGGCCGGGGTCCATGGGCTGGAGGCACTAGGCTAGTATGCCTGGGGCTCCAAGCTCAGCTGCCTTTCCCAGGGCCCAAGCCAGCCCTTTCACCTGAGGTGTGAGATCTACTGGAGTCGGTGGTGATCTGGGGAAAAGCTTGCCACCACGGCCGCGTATCAGAGGGCTGGGACCCTGTGCCTCAGCCTTCCCAGCCTGACTCCGTCCTTCTCTGCTGCTGACTGGAGCTGGAGGCCTTCAGATACCTCTCTCTGTTCTCACTCGAGTATGGAGTTCAGAGGTGACCCCACGTGATGAATAGCTTTCTCTTTTGACTCACTGGGTAGAAAAGTGTCACAGAGGTAAGAGCTGTGCTCGCTTAGAAAGGAGTGAGTGCTCTGTCTAGAAATCAAATCAAGCTTGCATGAGATGGGTTCTTAAGCGTCTCAGAGATCTATGTTTGAGTTTCATACCCTGCCCTTCCCAGCTAGGTAGCCTTGAGCAATCATATTCCCTCCCCAGACTCTAGAGTCCTGTCTCAGCATGGGCTCAGCCAGGTTTACCACACAGAGTGGTAGAAATGAGCTTCTAAAATTCCCAGTGCTAGGGGCAAGGCTTCAGAAGCCTTGACTCTGTCCTGCTCTCTTCCTGGGTAGGTAAAGAGGAGCCCAGAAACTTCCTGCCGTAGCCTGGGAGCACTAGGACAAGCAGGAGGAGCCTCAGGCCTGGGCTGGCTCACCAAGGGGATTATGCGTGAGCTGTGGCAATCTGGGAAGGCTTCTAGGAGGAGACAGACTCTTGGCGTCTTCAGGGAAGAATGGCATACACTGTTCACTGCAGCCAATGGTAGGGATTGGAGGCTATGCCACCTGGCTTGTGGCCAAGGCCATGGGGAGGCAGGCAGCAAGCAGCAGCCTCTAACAGGTATTGGTCAAGGGTCTCGCTCCCATCCTGTTCTCAAACCACTTGGTGTTAAAGTCGCTCTGAGGGTTAGAAGTGGTGGTACACATCTGTGATCTCGGTACTTGAGGCAGAGGCAGGAAGATAGCAAGTTCTCTCTCCTGTAACCCTGTATCCCTTCCCCACCCCCCTGATACTGACATATAGCTAATGGTGGGGTGGGGTGTTATTGGGGACCCTAGGAAAGGGGCATCACACATAGCTGGTCCTCTAATAAGACACAAATAGCACACTTGCCTGGACTACATTGCAAGACCTTCTTCCCTCAAGCCTCTCCCCTCAAAGGAAAAGAAAAAAAAGTCACTGCAGACTACCTGGGAGATTTCATGCAAAAATCTACCCTTCTGCTTCTCTAGAGAACTTGGGTGCTCTGGGGCTTTGGGGGTCTCCCAAGACAGATCCCTTAAGCTCTATGACCTGTTCTGGTGTGTGTGAACACAGCTTGTCCCTGCTAGTAACCTGCCTTAGCCCAGGCAGCCTCAGGACGAAAAGCTCTCACGCTTGGGTACAGACAAGTTGGAGAGCCCGCGCTGTAAGCCAGGCAGTGACGCAGTCCATGCAGCTGCCAACGGTTGCCAGGGGAACGGTTGCCAGGGGCTGCTGTCACCTGCGCCCCTTCCTCCCCCTTGGCGCTAGAGGCCCGGGCTTCTCAGCTCAGCTTCCCGCCTGCCCCCTTTGTTTGAAGCGCTAGTAAGGGGGTGGTGACTGGGGGGGGGGGCACAGGCTTTCATGAGACCTTCAGCCCCCTGTACTAGGGGGAAAGTGTCCCTTACTCCAGTAGTCTGCTGCCTGCAAACAGGGAGGCTTCATCCAGTCACTTTTGCCTGGAGGAGAAAGCCAGGTAGCTCCTGCTCCTTTTTAGCTTCTTTTTCCTCCCTTCTCCCCTTTCCCACCATCTCCGTTCCTTCCTCCACAGCCTCCTTTCTTCCCTCTCTTTCTTGTTACCCTGTATCCCCCCTCCCCTCTCCTCTGACACTGACATGTAGTTAATGGTGATGGGTTGTCGGGACCTGGGGGGGGGGCATCATAGCTGGCTGGCCCTCTAAGGGGACACAAACAGCCTAGAGAGCCATCAGGAAGTGGTTAGCGGTGGCCACACTCCCTCCCTCTCCAGCTGAACATTTTCGAGTCTCAGCTGTGGCCTATAGCTGTGGTCACAGCATAGGTCTTAGAGAAGGGTGGTGGGGGATTAACTGGACAAGGAGAACTGGAAACACCACAGCCTTGGGACGAGCCAGAGAGAAGCTGAGATCCATTGTCACCTGGGTAAGTTCATGTAGACCCTTGGTCTGGGGTCTTGTGCAGATGGCAGACTGCTTCACCCAAGGAGACCATTTCACTGTGACTTCTAAAGAGAGGCTCTCACTAGCCGGTAAGCTTTCCATTCAAGAGCAGGTCTCTTCTGGAGCTAGCCTGGATTCCCACACAAGCTTCACTCTTTGCTGTGTGACCCTAGCGGGTGACTTGACTTCCCCAGGGGCTTCACGTTCGTCCATTCAGTGGGTCATGGGCTTTTTCTCATGGATTTTAAAGAAGATTAAATTTGTTAATGGGGGCTCAGGCCTATAATCTGAACACTTGGGAGGCTGAAGCAGGAAGATGAGAAGTTCATTGCCAGGCTGGGATACATAGAGAGACACCATCTCAAAACACAAGCACATAAATGTATTAATTGCTCAAAGAGCTTTGAGTCCTGCCCTGCCTTTCTGAAGTATTTTATTGTATTACTGAAGCTGTGTTTTATAAGTGTGGCTGTATTCCTGAAGGGGCAGGCACTTGCTTGTCACAGAGGAGCTGAGAGAACCTTTGTGTGCTCAGGGAGGGGGGCTCTGGTTAGTGCCTCCCCGTCTCCTCCATAGTTGGGAGCTGCCTGGCTTTGTGTCCCTGAGCTGGCAGCCTCTGGGCCAGGAAGGAGGAGGAGAAAAGGGAGGTTTGGTAGCTGACCTTGGGAACAGAGAGATCCTGAAGTCCACAGACGGGCATTCTGCCTGGGCCTGGGGAGCCCAGTGCAGCCCCCAGAAAGCCAGCGGGGGTTGGCCTTGGGCAACTCAAGAAAGCAGATGGGAAAAAGGGGAACTTCGAGGGGACGCAGAGACGGCTGTGGTCTGAAAGGGAAGAAAGTCTGGCCAGGGCTGTGCGTCTTCTTTGTCCCTACTGCCAGCTCAAAGGTAGGTCTTTCCCTAACGTACGTACCCTAAATTGACCAAGGATAGGGGCCATAGTCTCCTGTGGCAGAGGACAGGGGTCATAGCTACCCATTGACAAAGTAGGAAACTGAGACCCACTGAGAGGCAGGCTAGCTCAAGCTTCCAGGTTTAGGCGGCCTCTCTGTAACTGGTGCCACCTGGCTCTGAGAGGCAGATGCTGACCCTGTGTACCGATTCAAGAGGCTGTCCACAGTGGCTCATTGAATACATCTGCATCGTGGACATTTGGCTTTGACCTGGCTTAGAACTCTCAGGGACAAGAAGTGACTTGGGCTGGCACCAAGTCCCTAGACTGCCCAAGCCTTAGTCCATCCATACTGGGCTACTTAGGGTAGGAGAGATGTGAGCTCTCCAGGCACTGCCCCACTCCCTCTCCCGTAGTTTCTCCAACTCTCCAGTTGGCCCCAAGATTCCGCGGGGCTTTGAGCGTCTACAACACCAGACTCATTTTCCTCCCTTCCTCCAGTGTCTTAGTTGCTGGAGATTAGAACATAAGCCTAGCTGGCTAGGGTGCTGGTTCACTCTAGTGGACTGGATTGCTTCCGGTCAGGTACGGCACTGTCATTTCCCCATAAGCAGCTGCTGCAGGCGAAGGGAGGCAGGATTGGCCTGGATGCACCCCAAGCTCACAGGGGAACCTGTCGCCTGGAAGTGTCAGAGATGGTGATGAGGGTCCCTGGGGGAAACACTGCAACCTAAATGGCTTCAGTGGCTCGTCTTGTGCTCGCTAATAGCCTTGGGGACAGCTCAGAAAAGAAAACAAGGGATAGGAGACAGTATGTGTGTGTGCATACACATGTGTGCACATGAAGACATGCTGATAGGCTACGCTGTCTGTGGTGCCAGGGCATCTGAGGACTTATCACATGAGTGACAGGTGTCCCTGCAGAAGAGGGCCCCACATTGGTTTAGGGAATGGCCCCACATTGGTTTAGGGAATGGCCCCAGTAAGTTTCATGCTGTTTCTGCTTGTGACACTTACCAGAGTGTTTGTTGTGCTAAGGCCCAAAGAAGGGTCCAAAGGTCTCTCTCATCAGAGGATAAGAAGCAAGTTCCCCCACGGTGAGGCCAGGGAGAATGAGGGAGGGGAGGGACACAGTAGCCACAGTGGCTGAAACTGAGGTTAGACGGACTTGGTTTGAGTCATGGCGTGCCTCCTCCTTTGCTTTGTGAGCTTGACTGTGATGTAAGACCTCCGTGTCTAACGTTTCCTGCCTTTGGATAAGCATTGCTTTAGAATTAGTGGGAAGCGAGTGGGCCACGGAGTTGAGACCCTGGGCTGCTCTGTGGCAAGGCTGCTGCTGGTGCTGGCTGAGGTGGACCTCAGTGCTTGCTGGAGGGGACCTGGATTCCAGAGTCCCTTCCATTGTTCTGGATAAATCAATGTTGAGCCCCACACATGGTCTGCTGCCTCCTGGCCACCATGATGCTGTAAAGGAAGCCTGAGTGGATATGTTACAAATTAGCACCACAGGAAGGGCCTGTGGGTAAGGGCAGTTAAGGAAGTAGCCAAGGCTAGCTCACTCCTGCTTGGTGATGATCCCTAGCCTTCCTAGGGCCCCCCCATGTGCATGCCTAGGAAGGGGAAGCTGCAGGATGGTCAGCTGCTGAGGCCTTAGAGTCTTTTGTGCCCACAGGTCTTCTGCTAGGCTGGTGCTCAATGCCCACAGCTCCCCTCCCTCAGTTTCCCCATGGGGCAGGGCTGGCAGAAGGTATTGCAGCTCATGGATGTTGGCAGGAAATCACAAGAAGGTGAGGCCTGTGCTAGCTGAGTAGTCCTATATAGCAAGGCTGGGTCTAGATGGTCCTACCTGGACCTATATGATCCTATAGGGCAGCCATGGCTGGTGTGGTAGCTCAAGCCTATAATCCTGGTGCCTGATGGGCTGAGGCAGGGGGATTTCTGTGAGTTCAAGGCCAGCCTGGGCTAAGTATGAGACAAACAAAAACAAACAAACAAACAAACAAACAACACAGAAAGTGAGCCTTGCCCTAGTGGGTAAGACCTGGGAACCTGCCAGCCTCCAGGACAGGTGCCAACTTGATTTTTATTATCATGCAGTCTAGACAGATTCCTGAAGCCTGAAGTCACGGTGCTGCCCTGTGACCCCAGTGCTCCCTCTCAGTGGGGGTTAGGTTCTGAAGGGATCAGCTTGCTTGGGTGTCAGTCACCCAACTGTGGAGTGGGGGCAGATGCAGAAGGCAGAGCCCAGCATTTACCCAGAAGCTGGGGACATAGCCCAGTGAGCCCTGGCTGAGCAGGGAAGGGGGTAGTGCAGGTCCCCCGGGTCTGGTAAACGGTTCCTTTGAAAATGTGGCTATGTGATGCTTATAAGTAAGGAGTTGTGCTGATGAGCCAAGCCTGGAAGGAGTTCGGGGGAGGATCCCCTCAGCCCTGTGCCCCACTCCCACTCTGGCCTTGGATGTGTGTCTGAGCCACCTCCTCCGCAGAGATTGGAGTCCACGCCATCTGTCCTTGCCTTCCTCCTTACCCAGTGCACACTGCAAGCGCACACTCATGGGCTCGAGGACACACACACTTGCAGCTCTGCACGTTCATACTGTGAAGGCTCCTATCATCTCCCATCCTCTCCCTGAGTCTCCATAGCTCCCAAGGAACACATTCTACAGCCGTACAAAGTAGCCGATGGTAAGCTGAGACCGCTTCAGTCTCCCCAGATAGGCCCTGGGTTGGTCACAGGAGACTCAGATCTGGAAACTAGTTAGTTCCTGCTTTCCTTGATCTGGCTTTATCTCTGTCTCCTGCGGGAGGCCCCTCAGATGACCAGTCCCCTGCCAAATACTGGGAGACCATGGATCATGTCGTGGGGAAAGGACAGGGATCAGGAGAGGCAGGCTGCCCTTGTCTCTTGTCCTGATTTTGTTCTTTCACCGCTGAGTAAATGCAGCAGACCCTTGCCTGGCTCCTGGGTACCCCCTGGCCCCCATGGGTGGCCTGTCAATCATTGGATACTGCCAAAGCCAGACTCTGGGCCCCACGTGAGCTGTGGTGCAAGGACCCAAGCCATGTCCTTCAAAGTATCCTTCCTGGGGTGGGTCCACACACACTGGCAGTTTGGGGCAACTCTGATGAAGCTAGCCCTTGTCAGGGAGGCACACGGGGCCGTGTATGGCTGGGAGGAAGTCAGATACTCCTGGATCCTTGGGCTTTGAGCAGAAGGTCACAGTGGAAATCTGTCATTCAGAACCCAAGAACAGGTCCCAGCAAACACCTAAAGCTATGACAAATGCCCTTAGGATAGCTAATTTGTAACCCTAGTGAGTGGAAAGGGGTCCTGCTCGACACATGAGGTGGCAGCCCGGGAAGGGTTAATTTAGAGCTCTCTTAGTCGAGTTCAACTTCCACCTCCATCTAGGAGGAAATGGGTTTTCCAGGAGCTGGTGGCGTCTAGGTGACACAGGTCCGTCCACATAGGATGGCAGGGGAAGTGACTCAGGCCTCGGGAGAGAAAGTGAGCTCTAATACTGCTGCTGCCCACCATGCTAGCCCTTTCCCTAGCAACCAATCGTGCTAGGAATGGTGGGGGCTCACACAGCCTTAGCCCCCCTCTATCTTGGGGAATCCCTGGGGACCCTGTGATGTTGTCCATTGTATCAGGCTGGCTCAGCGTGTTCTGTTCTCAACATGTTTACGGGAAGCTGAGGTCAAAAATAACAGCCACTCTGTAATGGGTTGTCAGTCCAACAACTTCTCTCTAGGCTGGACTTGCCTACTGTGTGCCTGTGACCTCCATAGCTCCTGCTTTTCTCTCTTTGGGAAACCCTAAGCCGGGGAGTGGGGTGTGTGTGTACCTCAAGAACTTTTGAAGAAAGGGCTTGGCAGCAGCCTTGTGTGCTCTTGGGAGAGATGGCCTTTTTCTGGCCTCAGTTTCTGCGTCTGTAAAATGGTAAACCCAGAACAGTACTCGGCAGATGTGGCTGTGACTATTAGGGTGGGGCTGCTAACCCACCTTCTCAGTAACCATTGGCTCTGGCAGCGCTGTGGCAGGTAGCATTTGGTGGCTGAGGCTGGTCGGCTTTGCTGTCCTTCATCTGCACAGGCCAAAGGTGGTCCCTAGGAGGTGGGCCTCTGCTGCTGGCTACAGGGACAAGGGTAACCAGATCTTGGGATGCCTGCAGGAAGCACTAGGGTACCATCCTATAATATTGCCCTTACCCTTTGGAGTGTGAGGCTGAGTGGCAGGTACATATATATGGGTAGGCCTGGGAGGGGCTCAGGCAGGAATGTGCTGAATGGACCCATGTGGCTGTCCCTTAGCTGTTTGAAGAGACCCCCCCCCCCAGTTGTTCTCCTTGTCCGGCTTCTGGCAGCCTGTGACATTCAGGGTCAGTTAGGAGGGAAGTTCTCTGGGTGGAGTCACAGCCTTCCCGATACTCTGTCCGGAAGGGAGGTTCATGTTCTAGGAATTTCCCCTCAAGTGCTCCGAAGGCCAAGCTGGCCACCTGCAGTGGACAGAGGCCCAAGGAGAGAAGCATGGGATAGAGAGTTGGGGGGAAGGGTCTGGGTCAAGGACGGAAGTGCACTGGACAGAAGGTACACTGAGACAGTCTAACTTCAGTGGAACCCCGTGTGCACCCCCACCCCCCACCCCCGTTCAAGGCCCTTTTTGATGAGTAGTAGACTTAATTCTCACAGTGACAGCTGAGGTAGGTTTGATTTGTAATCCTCTTTACAAGAGAGGGAAATGAAGCCCAAATATGGTATAGCTAACTTAAGAGCACACAGCTAGGAAGATATAGGGGCAGGGATTTGAAAGCAGGTGGGCTGGCTCTGGAGTCCACTCCACCAAGAAATCCAAGTAACAAACCTCCTCTTCCTTACCTCTCTCCTCCTCCTCCTCCTCCTCCTCCTCCTCCTCCTCCTCACCCCCTTCTCCTCCCCTCTCCTCCTTCCCCTCCCTTTCCTCTTCTTCCTCTTCCTCCTCCTCTTCCTCAGACCCCAAGAATGTGGACAGGGGTGCTTATCCTCCTTAAAGTGGCTCCACAAAGGTACGAAGTGGAGGGGCAGTCTGTCCCTTGTTTGTGCTTGATCCCTTCCATGGGTTGCCATGGTGATCCAGCCTCACTGTGCCCCGCCCACGAGGCGGAGCTTGCTCCCTTCCCTGCCTCTTTTGTTCTCAAGGGCCATTTGGGGAGGGTCAGTGCAAAGCAAATGGCTCTGCCCTGTCCTGGACCCTGTGCTGACTGACAATGGTGACCCACTGAGAGGGCAAGAGCTCTTCCCAGTTATCCGTGTGAGACCACATGAAGTTGTTGGCTATCTCTGGGCTTCAGATCTAAACATCACAAAATGGAGATCGGGTGGAAGTCTCAAGTAATTTGTAAGCTTCAAGTTGAAGAGAGGAGTTTGTCTGGAAGAAGAGAGATTTGGGTTAAAGGTTGAACGGACAATGACAGGGACAGCAGGGGGCCCTGGCCTATCCCTAGATGCTGGCCTTCTGCTGGCAGTTTGATGAGGTACAGGGAAACCTCATGTCCCCTTGGAGGAAGTACTCTCTCCCCTACAACTTTCCTGTTCTCCGAGAGATGCTCCGGCACCGGATGAGGACCGTGGCCTCCGAAACTGATGTTCTGTTCTGCATGTCTCAATGTTCATGTCTGGGTGTGTGGGACTGGTTCTCACTTGAAGGGGCCAGGGTGACCAGAATGAGACCTGGTCCAGAAAGGAGACAGCAAGGTCCTGCTTGGGCCACCCAGTGCTTAGTTTAACCTTTGCTTCTTCTAGGAAGTCCTCCTAGTTTACCCCCAAACTCAGACTCCCTTTGCACCCTAGATTTTCAGATTTCCCTTTGCCTAATGGAAGATGAGTGTCTGTCACTGTGATCTGACACAATTCCCTACAGGCTGAGGGATGGCAGTCGGGGGTATGTCCACACCTACTTGGTTACTGGGCCAGCTGGGAGGGCCAGCAACGGAGGACATCGCCAGTGGTCATGTAGTTCATGTGGGTGTAGTGTAAAGAAGCACCCAGCCCATGGAGTCAGTATGGGGAGACGGAGCTGACCCTCAGGAAGGGAGCACATAGAGAAACTAAACCATACCTCTCTGCCACCAGCTTCTCAGGTCCTAGTGGCTGGCTCCCCCTGGTGGTCATGACTGGAAACATCCTTCCCTCCAGCACTTTTAGTGAGTTCACCCTGCTGCTTTCCTGCTTCCGCCTCTGTACTAGGCTCTGTTTTGGAATGTGGCCAGGCTGAATGAGGAGGGACTTTGCCAGTTGATGGCGTGTGGATAAAAGATCCAGGCAACGGGGTAAGGGGTGGGGGTATCAAATGTCGTTGTGACTGGTCCCAGAGGCAAGCTTCCTGTAACTGGCTAGGCCTCAGGGACTGTGACACGCGGTTCCCAGGAGAAACTCAGACAGCCCATTCCTTTCCCTGTATCTCCTCTAGGCCTGGCACATGCAGGATGACGGCTTTAGGTGGATCTAGACATGGCCCCTCTGTGAGCCACTTACAGAATGTGGCAGAGCAGCAAAAGGCAGAGTGTGGCTGTGTCTATTTATAGCCTCTTGCTGCTCTGGAGAGACCTGACCATTACTTCGTGACCTTTAGCTCACTCCCATCCATACACAGGCCTCCCACTGTGGGGCTGGCCCCTCCCCCGTCCCCTGTCCCCGTCCCCACCCTGGTCATAATGCTCTCACTCTTGTCCAGGTAGGAGCATAATGGCTGTCCAGGTGCCGTGGCAGATGGTCTACTTCCTACTGAGTCTGTTTTCTCTGGTGCAAGGTAGGCTTTCTTTGGGCCCTGGGTTTGTTGTGGCTGACTCTGTGTAAGGGATGGGTCTGCGAAGCAGCCCTGAGGGCACCTTGGGGGGAAAACAGACATCTCTTCCTTTTTAGATGCGGCTCTACAGAGTGCAACTTGGGGTGGGTGCTGCCCTCTCTCTTCCTTTGCAGGGAGAGTCCTTGGACAGTGCACACGCGTGCCATAGTCTAATACAATCATGGTCTCATTAATTAAATGATTTCCATTAAACTTTGGCTTTTGACTTTGAAACAAATTCTTTTGGTTTTTCGAAAACCTGTGTAGCCCTGGCTGTCCTGGAACTCACTCTGTAGACCAGGCTGGCCTCTAACTTAGAAATCCACCTGCCTCTGCCTCCCAAGTGCTGGGATTAAAGGCGTGGGCCACCACTGCCCAGCTCTGAAACAAATTCTTTATCTTCACTTATTTATTTATTTGTTTGTTTGTTTGTTTGTTTATATTTGGAAATCAGTAAGTTTCTAGTAAGATAGATACATTGTTATACATTGTTGTAGGCTGATAGATATATTGTTGCAGACTCTTGAAATCTAGAGCCTTGGAATGTGTGTGAGTCCCAGGTTGTTGCCCCTTGGCTGGTCCCGTTTATAGCCTCTGCCTCCTCAGGTACACACGGTGGCAGCCCCCGAGAAGACTTCCGCTTCTGTGGCCAGCGGAACCAGACCCAACAGAGCACCCTCCACTATGACCAATCTTCAGAGTCTCACATCTTTGTGTGGAACACAGAGGAGACCCTCACAATTCGTGCCCCCTTCCCGGCAGACCCAGGCATTCCCCGCTTTTTCCCGGAGCCTAGAGGGCTCTATCACTTCTGTCTCTACTGGAGTCGCCACACTGGGAGACTCCACCTGCGCTATGGCAAGCATGACTACCTGCTTAGTAGCCAAGCCTCCAGACTCCTCTGCTTCCGGAAACAGGAACAGAGCCTGAAGCAGGGAGCCCCGCTGGTTGCCACCTCTGTCAGCTCCTGGCAGATCCCCCAGAACACCAGCCTGCCTGGGGCTGCGAGCTTCATCTTCTCCTTCCACAGTAAGGCTGGAGGGACATAGGAGTGTGGGGTGGGAGTCATAGAAGACATGAAAGCCCATCGAGGAGGACTTGGGTTTGGATGGCAGCTATGGTCACCAAACCTGGGCATCCTCTAGGAGGAGGGAGCCATGATAGGTGGCTGGGGAGGGAAGGATTGGACTGTTTTGCCTGTCCCTGTTATGACCTGAGATCTTTGTGATGACCATAGCATCACTTCTGCCATTAGGAGAGCACCTTAGCTACTTTTCTTCTCTATGATAAAACACTCTGACAAAAACAACTTAAGAGAGAAAACTTTCTTTTGGCTCACAGTTCAAGGGTACACTCCATCATGGTGGGGGAAGTCCTGATGGCAGGTGCTTGAAGCAACTGGTCATTTGCATCCATAGTCAGGAAGCAGACTGTGATAAATACTTTTGTTCAGCAAGCTTCCCTCCTGTTTGCATAGCCCAGGACCTAAGCCTAGGGGATGGTGCTGCCCACTTTTAGGGTGGGATCTTCCTACCTCAGTTAGCCTAACCTAGATCCCTCACAGGCATGGCTCCTGTCAGGTGGATGAGCAATATTAATTATCACAGAGAACAAGGGATAGAGAGAAAGAGATTATTACTTACAGGTCCTGAGGTGCAGTGCACACCTGAAGGTCAGGACACAGCAGGAAGAGGCTAGGGGGAACATAACTTGATACATACCTGGGAATGTAACACTAGGAAATGTGAGCTCTGGCAGAGCCACACTACAGTCAGAAGGCCCAGCTTCTATTCAAAGTACAGGGGCTGGAGGAATAGCTCAGTGCCTAAGAGCGTTTGCTGTTCTCATAGAAGACCCAGGTTCAGTTCCCAGCAGCTACAATGGGTAGCCCCCAAACATCTGTAACTCCAGTTCCAGGAGCCCCCACAACCTCCTCTGGTTTCTGCAGAAACCCAGTGTGTACACAATATGTGTTTATACACACACACACACACACACACACACACACATTAATTAATTAATATTAAATCATTAAAAAACAAAGCACAGGTAGAAGCAACACAAACTGTAGGCATTCCATGTACCCTAGTGTCAGCAAAGAGGAAACTAGGGTACAGGGAGCTACACAACTAACAGTTTGGGGCTTTAGGATGTGAAGCTAGCAGCTGATTAGCAGGGGCAGGGAGAGTTAAGGGGATAAAAGGTCGGGGAAGCAGGGAGGCCTGGGGACCATGACCTTGTGGGTCAGGAAATGGATGCTTTCTCATTTGGGTCTCCTCCTAGAGACACTCACGTTCCCAGGGGCTCAGGTAGAGATGGAGAAGCTAGAGACTGGGAGATCGCCAAAGCTGGCCCAATAACCCACATAATTGCATAATTCCCATAATTCCCAAGGAGATCTGCTTAGGCCTGTCCCTCAGAGCCTTCTGTGCTCATGTGCAGCAGGCCCTAGGAGACACAGCCCCCCACTTAGCTGGCTTCGAGTTTCTGTGTTCTGTGGTGCCCTCTGCCTCTTGGGCCCTTGGGTCATTCTTCTGTGGAGTGCCACATGAGGGTTGCATAAGGCTATATGCTGGCCATGGGTCTTAGGTGGCAACCTCAGACAGTCTGTTGCCTTCCCAGATGCCCCACACAAGGTCTCCCACAATGCATCTGTGGACATGTGTGATCTCAAGAAGGAACTGCAGCAGCTTAGCAGGTACCTACAGCATCCTCAAAAGGCTGCCAAGCGGCCCTCCGCAGCGTTCATCAGCCAGTAAGTGTGGATTACCTGATATGGGGATGATGGGAGGTCTAACCTGGGCTAGGAGGAACTGGGAAACCTTCTCTGTGGCTGGACCTCCCTCATTGGCTCCTGCTGGGTTGTCAGTAAAGACATATACCAATGCAATTGCCCGGCCTCTTCCCTACAAGAGACTCCATCCTGGAGTCTGGCACGTTGAGTTCCCGAGAGAGGTTTGGACAGGCATAAGTGGGACATAGGCATGAGCTGAATTCCAAAGCACTGTCCCTTGCTGCCACTCCCTTGAATCTGCATACCCAGCTGCCTGTGTCTTTTGTCCTCAGCCCCTCTCCTCTCTGTTCCTGACTATCCTGTGTATCTAGATCATCCACCCACCCCCTTCCCTCTTTTACCTGCCATGTTCTCCCCAACACCAGGCAGTTACAGAGCCTGGAGTCAAAGCTGACCTCTGTGAGCTTCCTGGGAGACACATTATCCTTTGAGGAGGACCGGGTCAATGCTACAGTGTGGAAGCTGCCACCCACAGCTGGACTAAAGGATCTGCAAATCCACTCCCAGAAGAAGGTCGGTGCCCTAGGGAGGAGTGGGCTAGAAGGGCAGGCAGGAGCACTCCCTACAGCACAGCAGTACCCCTTGGTGTCCCCTGGGTCCGGGGACAATCCACAGCCCACAGGGAGAGCTGGTGTCTGAAGACCCAGGTTGCAAGACCCCACTGAAGACCTCTTAGCCTTAGCTCCTGCCACCCAACTCCCTGGCCTCTTGTGGGGTGGCCCAGAGCCCTGTGTTTAGAAGGGGTTTATTTGGTATGAGGGGAATCTGGGGCATTTGCTGGGCCAGGAACTGAGGGTCCTCAATATGCAGGAGGAGCAGAGTGAGGTCCAGGCATACTCGCTGTTACTTCCCCGGGCCGTATTCCAGCAGACCAGAGGCCGTCGCAAGGATGCCGCCAAGAGGCTCCTGGTAGTAGACTTCAGCAGCCAAGCTTTGTTTCAGGTATGGAGTCTCCTCTCACCTGCTCCTAGGGTAACTGATATACATATACACACATGTACATATGCATATATATGTATGTATGTATATATATATATATATATATATATATATATATATATATATATATGTGTGTGTGTGTGTGTGTGTGTGTGTATGTGTATACATGCATGTATACATACAGGTGTGTGTATATATATATATATATATATATATATATATATATATATATATATATATATATATATATATATATATATATATATGTGTGTGTGTGTGTGTGTGTGTGTGTATGTGTATACATGCATGTATACATACAGGTGTGTGTATATATATATATATATATATATATATATATATATATATATATATATGCATACATACACATATCTGACAGAGGAGTGGAAAGACAGTGGCTAACCTCCTACTCCAGGAGCCAAATAGAGGCAGAAAGGGCATTCCAATGCTCAGAGCTCCTGGGAGAGGTGTGAACAGTGCTGTTCTCACTCCAGTGTGAATGACCAGCAAGACCCTCAGAGCAAAATGTTAGGAGGCACAGTAGTCTAGAAGGAATGGGCAAAGGCTGCCTCAGACGCTCTGGATCCCTTATCTGCATGGGTTGAGTTCTCTGGAGTGAAATCGGCAAAGACTCTGCAAATGACAAACAGACACTACAGGAAGGAGTGTGGATCTGAATGTAATTTGTCAAATTGAACATCAGACTTTTATACAGAAGAAAATAGTGACACACCAGCAAAATAACAAAACAGTAATGCAAGCGGGGAAGGACTGGCAGGAACCAACTGGGATAAGATTCAAGGTTAACAACTGGGATCAAAAACAATTCCACCTAAGTTCAGCTTAAACTTAGAAGCCAGGGGCAAGGGCTTTGTGCCCTTGCCATAGTCCACCTTCCCCCTAGGCCATTGTAAATACTTGTATCTGGGTGTAACTCAGTTAGCTATCTAAGTATCTAGTCTGGTTCCTCCTCAGACCACAAACTTCCTTATTCCTAGATAGTGCTGAATTCCTATGTAGGACAATGACTTAGCTATTTACGCCCAAGGTTAGATCAAGGACTTCCTAGAATCTAACCTAGCTATGTGTCAAAATATGAATCCTTAGGAGCACTTATAATGAAGCAATATTAAGGGAAAGCACACAGATCTGTTTACCAACTAAAGCAAGGACGTTGGAGCATTCTTTATACAGGATGCTACGATTCCAGGAGACTAAGTTTCCATGAACTTCTTGCCTCGGGACCGTGCCCAGACTTGTCAGGCGGGTTGCTACTGGAGTGTTTGTAGCAAAAGGCCTTCTTAGCTTTTCTTCTTCTCAGCCTTAAACCTCCAACCTTTCCCCCCTACCCCCAACCTCATCTGTCTAGGACAAGAATTCTAGCCAAGTCCTGGGTGAAAAGGTCTTGGGTATTGTTGTGCAGAACACCAAAGTCACCAACCTCTCAGATCCTGTGGTACTCACCTTCCAGCATCAGCCTCAGCCAGTAAGTGTGAGCAAGCCAACCCCAGAGCAAGGGTCCCTTCCTGCTGGGCCACACGTCTGCTTCCTGTGTCTCCCAACTCACTTGTCTTTTATGGAAAGGTTGCCCAGCAGCCAGGTCCCAGATTGGGGGCGGGAGTGGGGACTGCGAGGTGGGTAGTGAGACAAATAGGAAGGTTGGGCCATAGCGGGGAATGCCGAGGGTGGGCTATGGAGGGCACATGGGAGATGACAAAGAGAACACAGTGGTCTATAGAGAGAAAATGTGGGGAGTTGGCTGTGGAAAGGAACAGAGGTTTATGGTGGCCCATGCTTCTTGTCCCCTCAGAAGAACGTGACTCTGCAGTGCGTGTTCTGGGTTGAAGACGCGGCATGTGAGTAGGGGGGGGGGGGTTCTAGGGGAACAAGTATCTGGAGGAGGCATGGAGTTCTGTTGGGTTAGGAGAGATGAGGAACCCCAGGGATGGATTTCTGGAGAAGATGGGTTTAGGGGGAAGGCACGATGGAGGCCGGGGATTCTGCTGGTGGAGCAAAAGTTTGCAGCAATGACCCAGTCTTGTGTGGAGGGCCTGGTGGGTGGGGTCTTAAGGACTGGGGTTGACCAGGGTCCTGTGCTTTCCCCTCAGCAAGCAGCACTGGGAGCTGGAGCAGTGAGGGCTGCGAGACAGTGAGCAGAGACACGCAGACATCCTGCCTGTGCAACCACCTGACCTACTTTGCAGTGCTGATGGTAGGGGTCTCCCCGAGAACCCCCTGCAGCCCCGCCACAGGCCAAGCCCATGTCCTGTGTCATGTACTTGGAACTGGCTTCCTCATTTAATCCCA
Organism: Mus minutoides; assembly: GCA_902729485.2. NCBI lineage: Eukaryota > Metazoa > Chordata > Mammalia > Rodentia > Muridae > Mus > Mus minutoides. The sequence goes on along the minus strand of LR750035.1, from coordinate 627,370 downwards.
AATAACCTGCCAAGGTAGCTCTGATCCTCACCCTCCTTCAAAGGATGCTGAGGCTGAGTAACGTATCTAAGGCCACACAGTGTTGGTGTGTGCTGAACATGCAGATTCCTGCTCCCAACCACAGGCCTGGGCCAGGAAACTGTTTCCTATAGGCTCCCAACTGGAAGCCACTTTGTTGACCTGGCACCCTGCTCCCAGAATCCCTTTGTGTGAGAAACTGAGGAACTTATCCTTGTGTTGAATATCATAGAAATAAGGAGTCATCTTGACCCACAGTGTGGCTATATCCTGATAAACCCACCTTGGGAAAATACACTAAGTCAACAAAGATGTAGACTCTGCCCGACCCCAGCTCTGCTGAGCACAGCTGGTGAGCAGATGCTAGACCTCAGGGCTGATGTAGCTTCAGTGGTCCTAGGAGATCTCAAATTCTGAGCAGAGCTTCTACTGACAACTGGGGCTTGAGTGGACAATCCCCAACTAAAGCTGCCTCCCTTGGGGCTTTGTGGGGTTCAGGCCTGGCCAGAGCCTACTTCTTGGGTGAGGGTTCCTGCGATGTGAGTCAGAGACTTCCTGGGATGAGAGGAAGACACAGAGGCCTCCAAAAGGGTATTCATGTGGGAAGGGCTGGCTAGGAACAGATGCTAGCCCCTGGGAGGGGACCGTGCTGAGATTGTCACTCTGTCCCCCATCCAGGTGTCATCCACAGAGGTAGAAGCCACTCACAAACACTACCTCACACTCCTGTCCTACGTGGGCTGTGTCATCTCTGCTCTGGCTTGTGTCTTCACCATTGCTGCCTACCTCTGCTCCAGGTAGGCCAGAGGAAGTAGAGTGGATCCATTTTGTTCCTATAGACTAGGACTCCTACCATGCAGGCTTGCTTCACCCAAAATACGTGCATTGTTGGGAAGCTATGGGTGGGCTTCCTGCTGACCACCACACTCTTTGGCCATCAGACCCCAATAATATTAGTTAATCCAGCATTAGCACTGAGTATCCGCAAGGTCAAAACCCAAACTGCAGGGCACACAGGGTAATAACATAATGATAATGGTGATGGAGACAGAACTAGGTGACTTCTCATGGAGTGTCCACATGCCTCATGCTGTTCAAAGAGGGCAGCAGACTTTGAGACCTCACAGGAAGGGAGTGACAGAAGTTGTCCAATTATCAGTGTTTGGTATAGCCTCCGTTAAGGTCTGCTAGGACCCGAACCTACCTGAGTGGAGGAGAGACACTCTTGGTTGTAGGAGACACCCAACAGGTCTTCAGTTGTCCCAAGGAAGGAGTAGGGGTGGAGCTGGGAAGGAGTAGGGGTGGAGCTGGGTGCAGGTGAGCTGTAAGCAGGTGCGTCATAGCCAAGCATGTCCACAGGTGCACACCCCCAAGGCTGGGCAGGTGCTTTGTGGAGGCTGAGGTAGGCAAAGCACTGAGCACAGGGGCAGGGGCATGGGAACTAGTAGGAAATACAGCACTTCCTGCACCAGACACTTTGCCAGATCCATCCTCCCGCTGTGTAGAGGAGGAGGCATTCTGAGGTGGACTGGACTAGCCCAGGGCAGTACAGAAGTCAAGGATAGTAATGGTGGGGCCAATGTCTTCTGCTGAAATTCCGGAACTCCTTAGAATCCCATGGTACAGGCACACCCTGCACTATTGGGCAGATATCCAGAGCTACTCAGAGCCACATGGCCAGACAGCTATGGTGCAGACATGAAGGCTTCCTGGAAGAGGGGGAGAGGGAAGAGGAAAAAAAAGAGGAGGATGAGGAAGGGGAACAGGACAGGGCCATGCCCCTGACTCTGCCCCTGCGCTGGCCCGCTAGCCCATGCTCACATTCTCTCTGTAGGAGGAAGTCACGTGACTACACCATCAAAGTGCACATGAACCTGCTGCTGGCAGTCTTCCTGCTGGACGTGAGCTTCCTGCTTAGTGAGCCTGTGGCTCTGGCGGGCTCCGAAGCAGCCTGTCGCACCAGTGCCATGTTCCTGCATTTCTCTCTGCTTGCCTGCCTCTCCTGGATGGGCCTTGAGGGCTACAATCTCTACCGACTGGTGGTGGAGGTCTTCGGTACCTATGTGCCCGGCTATCTGCTCAAGCTGAGCATTGTGGGCTGGGGTAAGTGCCAGGGGAGAGGGGACCCCGGAACCCACTGTCTCATCTACTACCCACTAGGCTTCGGGCCAAGCACAGACAGCAGGTTCTGCCCTCCCCTGTTAGGGAATCAACCAGTTCCTCTACCTGGACTGGGACATATACTTTAGTAGCGACTCCGTCTGTAGATCCCCCACAAACCTCCGTGACAGAGTCTTTATGGCTTTGGCGGTTTTTTTTTTTTTTTTGGCTGGTGACAACTTAGTTGTTTTTTTTTTTTTTTTTTTAAGATTTATTTTATTTATTATATGTAAGTACACTGTAGCTGTCTTCAGACACTCCAGAAGAGGGCACCAGATCTCGTTACGGATGGTTGTGAGCCACCATGTGGATGCTGGGATTTGAACTTATCACCATTGGAAGAGCAGTCGGGTGCTCTTACCCGCTGAGCCATCTCACCAGCCCGACAACTTAGTTTATCTGTGACTCAGACTACTCAAGTCAGACTGAGGCAGAGTTTCATGCATGAATCGTTTTGGACAATTCATAGAACTTGACTTCCCCAATACCCCAGACCCCACACCCCACTTGCTGCTCCTCTTGTGTCCCCCCGGTTTACCTTCTGCCCAGTATTTTAAAAACTCGAGCTGACTGTGGCAGCCTTGGCTATGTGCTGTTCCCTCCCCTAATGAACTTTCTATTTCTACTTATAAGTGTGTCGAGGCCAAGGCAATGTCTTCTCTGCTGGAGTTGTCTCCCTGCCCTCCCCCACCAGCCCACCATACCCCCTCATCTCCCTGACTGACCGTGCTCCCACAGTGTACCACAGGCCTTTTCTCCTGGGACACCCAGGAAGGGACAGGGAAAAGTTGAAAGACAGTCTACCCATTATGGAAACAGAGAGGACCTACCCAGGCCCACGGGGAGCAGAGAAAATGGGCTCGGAGGTTGGAATCAGAGCTTCCCCCCTTGCTGTTCACAGGTTTTCCTGTCTTCCTGGTCACTCTGGTGGCGTTGGTGGACGTGAATAACTACGGCCCCATCATCCTAGCTGTGCGCCGGACTCCGGACAGTGTCACCTACCCCTCTATGTGAGTGGCTATGGCAGAGACAGGAATGTGGGTCTCGAGGGATGGGCAGGGACAGCAGCCTTAATTGGCCAGGTTGTCTGGGAGGCTATGGGCTCCAGTATTGCTGGAGGAATGGGCCCCACAATGGTCAGAACCTGGGATTAAGGACCACAGGGACTAAGAGAAGCCAAGTCTGCCCTCCAACGATCAGGTGCCTGTGCTCAGAGCCTGGCCTTTCTCTGAGCCTCAGAGGAGAAGTGTTGGGCCACATGGTCCCCCACCAGGTTTCCTTCCCACATCCATTGGTTCTGAAGCAGATGGAAGTCTGTGGTGCAGAGAGCATGAACCACTTGTAATCACACTGCCGTTACTATGTGGCACCAGCTGGTAGGGGACATCCTGAAACTAGACCTGGGGAGCTGGGGTGCTCAAGCCCCAGGCCAGGGAGGAATGCTTTCCCCTGGCTCCATGCTGATGGCATAGAGCCCCAAAATGTGGCCTCCCCCCACACCAGGCCTGGTGGGCCTGCCTCAACCTTGTACTGTCAAGAACACCGCTTCCTTAACACCTTCCTTGAAGTTATCTGACTAGGTAACTGGATGCCAAAGATGGCTCAGTGCTTAAGAGTGCGTACTGCTCCTGCAGAGGACCTGAGGTTGGTTCCCAGCACTCAAATCAGGCAGTTCACAACCATCTACAACTCCAGTTCCAAAAGATTGGATACCTCTGAGCTCTGTGTCCTTCGTGTGTACCAGCACACATGTGTACATATCTGCATAGAGGCACGTTCACATAATTAAAAATAATACAAAATAACTAAATATATATATATATATATATATATATATATATATATATATATATATATATATATTGCTTTTCGAGACAGGGTTTCTCTGTATATCCCTGGCTGTCCTGGAACTCACTCTGTAGACCAGGCTGGCCTCGAACTCAGAAATCCGCCTGCCTCTGCCTCCTGAGTGCTGGGATTAAAGGCGTGCACCACCACGTGTATATATATATTTTTAAGAAACTAACTTTTAAGATGACGGAAGGCCAGTGGTGCTTGTCACTAGTGTGCAGTCCCAACACCCCACCCTGCACCCTCCGGGTCCCTCTGCTCCCTCTCCTGAGCCGAGCCATTCCACTCTTGTCCAGGTGCTGGATCCGGGACTCCCTGGTGAGCTATGTCACTAACCTAGGCTTCTTCAGTCTGGTGTTCCTGTTCAACCTGGCTATGCTGGCCACCATGGTGGTGCAGATCCTGCGGCTTCGCCCACACAGCCAGAAGTGGCCCCACGTGCTGACCCTGCTGGGCCTCAGTCTGGTCCTTGGCCTCCCCTGGGCCTTGGTTTTCTTTTCCTTTGCTTCCGGCACCTTCCAGCTTGTCATCCTCTACCTCTTCAGCATTATTACTTCCTTCCAAGGTAGGCATGGTGAGGGCTTCTCCCCTACTCAGTAACCCTTGCCCCTCCAGCTGGTGGTAGGAAGGCTTTCCACATGTGGAGCGGGAGGAGGAGAGATGCCCTAGGGACCCCCAAATGCTCCCTTCTCTGGGCCTCAGCTGTCTCAGTCCTAAATGAGCACATGCAGGCCACACACAGGACAAGCCTCTGTTGAGCACTTACTTCTGTGTCGGTCCTATGAGAAGCCCCTGGGTTCCGGCATGAGCTGGCCACTCAGCTCTCATGAGGGAAACAGTAGAGTCAAGAAAGATTGCAGCCACCAAGGGGACTCAGAGTAGGAGAGTTGGCAATGACAAGTGTTGCCCCCGGGGCCGGTGTGGACGGTGGTCTTGCATCATCAGAGTCAGCATCGCAGGGGACCTTGTTGGAAAGGCAAACTGTGACCCACTCTGGCCCACCGATCCTTTCTGCATCTTAGCAAGATGCCCAGGGCATCCTGCCTATAGCACCGGTCAGGGAGCTCTGGTATAGCAGCAGGTAGCGGGGGTGGGGGGAGTGAAAGCAAAGGCCCTGTGGGACAAGTGTTGGGAGGGTGTGGCTGAAGGTTAGACAGTGAGGGCTCAGAGGCAGGATCCTGGAGGCCCCAGCTTGAGACCAGCAGGGCCCACACCCCTCTACTCTGTATCTCTCCTACGCAAACACAACAGCCTCTCCACCTCTATATTTGGCTATGCTGACTGAACAGGATCCGTGTGGTCATGTCAGCGGAGTCACCGTGAGGTGGAATGAGATGAGGGGATGGACATTTTCTAAAATCTTGTGGTTAGGCATTTCATCTTGTCCCCTGTGAGGCATGAGAACCGAGGCCAACACCGACCCCCTGATATGCCACAGTGTACTGAGTCATTCCGAGTGGCTCCAGAGCTCTGAGCATATGACTAGATGCGCCCCCTCAGCAGAGGGACTCTGAGAGAGGAACAGGGCCAGACGGGGTCGCCATCTGATAACCCATGTGCCTCCCTGCCCACAGGCTTCCTCATCTTCCTGTGGTACTGGTCCATGCGGTTCCAGGCCCAAGGTGGCCCCTCCCCTCTGAAGAACAACTCAGACAGTGCCAAACTCCCCATCAGCTCCGGCAGCACCTCCTCCAGCCGCATCTAAGCCACTGTCGCACCTCCCCTCTGGGAGGACACATGCATGGTGTCCGCTCACGTTGTCTGTGGCCCGGTGCTGTGCCCACCCAGGCCTTGGTCCTTGAAGGGGTAGGGCTGTTGCTCTGGTAGGTAGATACCTAGCTAGTCTTGGGGACGACTCTGGTCCCCAAAGGGCTCAGGAGCACACTGCCGTTCTGTTTGTGGGGCTATCCTCACAGCCGTTTCAGTCTGGAGCTGAGGCCTTGTCTCTCTGGCCACCTCTGGGTCCAGCTGTTGCTGCTGGGTGTTGAGACCTGCAGACCTAAGCTGGGGTTAGATCTCGAAGGAGGCTGACACATCCGGCCTGAGACACAGCTAACTGTCTTGGCTCTTGCTGCTCTGTCTCTGTGGTCACCATGCAGATCTCGAGGGTGGCACTGGGGGTAAATGTTCTGAGAGAAGGTTTGGAGGCAGAGCACCTTAGGAGCTGAGCATCCCCCCAGCCTGTCCGCAAACCCTCCTCTTCATTCCCCATCCCCAACACCTCCCCTGTGGTCCCCTAACCCTCCACCTGAAGCCTGGGGTCCTAAACCAATGCTGTGATTTGGGGTGGTAGCTCCCAGCAGTTTCCTGGTGCCTGCTATCAACGTCTGTCTGTTGTGTGGGCTTTGGCCTGTGACTCAGGGCAGGTTTCTGTCTGAGCCCTCTCTTCAAGCTGCCTCACCTTTGCTCGCACCTCAGAGGGGCCTCCGCCTCTCCTGAAGCCTCCTCCCTCTGGCAAGAACTGTGGGATACAGCCACCCTTTCAACCCAGCACTCTGAAGACCAAGACAGCCCCCTCTGGTGACACTGGCCAAGCTTGATCTTCTCCTAAGAAATGGTCTTCAGATCCCTGCAGGTCGCTCAGAAGACACTGGGCTGCCTACCGTGAATTCTGTCCTACTAACGTACAGCTCCCAGCATCCCCCACCCCCCACCCGCCCTCTCCAAAAAAAGCTCTCACCAAGTCCTGGAGCTTCAGGCAGGGGGGGCTGGAAATCCAGGAGGACTTCCTGCAGAAGGCAGCATTTCATTGTGACCTCAGCCTTCAGGTTGGGGAGGATGTTCTTTTTAAATACCAGTTCATTTGTCTTTTGATATTAAAGCTCTTTGTAGAGAGTTTGGAAACTGTAAGCGATTGTTGAGAAGGGAAATAAAAATGAGCTGTTATCTAACACCATGTCAGAGCAGCACAGTTTGGAGAGTTGCCCGTTTCAGTTTTGTTTGGGGTTTTTTTTTTTCTCTCTCCCACTTCTGTTACTAGTGTTGCTGATTCAGGAGTCTTGGGGACGATCAGGAAATGTCGAAGAGGGAAATGTGAGAAAGAAGGCATCTGAGGACACTTTCTCAGGAGAACAAGAGAAATGGTCCACTGGTACCTGCTGGGGTGGTGCTGGGCAGAGGCCCGTCAAGAATAACCTGGAGATCATGACCATCGGCTGCAGATGGCCATTGCTGGCATGGAGGGAGACCTGGGTGGCCACATCAGTTGCCTTTCATGGGGAAACCGGACTGGTTCATCAAAACCATTGATCTTACAATGTTGGCATATACAAAACCTTCCGTAGCCAAAGAGGTCAGTCTGGAGAGCTGAGTTCAGATTTGAGCTAGTCAGGTGAGTCAAGGAACAGTTTGGCCATCAGTCTGGAGCAGCTGGGCTGTGAGAAATGACTCAGGTTTTCTCCCAGCGTCTAGCCTGCTCCTCAAGTCCCTTTTCCCACTTATGTGGCACAGGTTAGACATGTCCCAGCAGTCCCAGCACTTGAGATGCTGAGGCAGGAGATTGAGAGTTCAAGACCAGCCTGGGCTGTATAGTGAGACTCTCAAGGAATGAAGAGAAGAAGCTAAGTCCCCTTTATTCGAAGTCTGAGACTCGCCCAGGTCCACAGCCCCACCCCAGCTCCCACCCTCAGCCCCTGCTGCACCAGGGGAAGGTGGGGGTACTCTGGGGCTCGACAGGGTGAGTGGAACACTGCCTTGGCAGTTCTAGGTACACCAGCAGTTCCCACAGCAGGGCACAGATGTACAGACTTGAGACCTGTCTGGACTTTGGCCCGTGGAAGCACCATGTCTCTTTCCAATCTTCCTCCACAACTCTGGTGGCCTCTGTTTTTACTTTGGAGTTCTTTTGTTTGCTTGATTGCTTTTTTTTTTTTGAGACAGAGTTTCTCTGTATCCCTCTCTGTCCTGGAACTCACTGTGTAGACCAGGCTGGTTGTTTCTACCCACCTACCTCTGCCTTTTAATTGCTGGAATTAAAGGCACGGACCACCATGCCCAGCTTACTTGGGAATCCTTATGTTCCTCCTCCTGCGGAAAGACCCAGTCCTTCCTGAGCCCCTCTTCTGAGTGTCCTGCCCTGACATCCCCTCTTCTCTCACAGGAAGAAAGCCCCCACCCCAATTTCTTCTTTCCTAACCTCTGGTTCTGAGGCTGGCTCAGAGAAGGAGATGGGACCCCTGATGTCTCTAAGGGTCTTCCTTAGCCTGAGTGGTTCTTTCTAGGCTGAGGATCAGTAGACAACACACTTACCTTCCCATTAAGGCAAGCAAGGGAGTCTCTAAAGACACCTTTCTGATCTGGAATACAGTCAGGTGATGCTGGCTGGCCTGGCAAAGGGCTTAAGACCTTGCTGACTAAGAGATATTAGGATAAGCTGGGGTGACAGGAGATAGGATGGGACATGACTGTTATGTGCAAAGGATCTCAGGCTTGTACCTAGCTAGCCTCACTGGGTCCTTCTAGAAGCTCTGCAGGGCCTGGCTCTCCCACCTCTCTACCTCCCAGGAACACTAGACGCTATGCTTCTGCCTACAGATCACCAACCTTTTTTTTTTTTTTTAAAGATTTATTTTATTTATTATATGTGTAAGTACACCGTAGCTGTCTTCAGGCGTTCCAGAAGAGGGCGCCAGATCTCATTAAGGATGGTTGTGAGCCACCATGTGGTTGCTGGGATTTGAACTCATCACCTTTAGAAGAGCAGTCGGGTGCTCTTACCTGCTGAGCCATCTCACCAGCCCCCACCTTTTTTTTTTTTTTTTTTTTTTTTTTTTTTTTTATCTTTATCTCATGTATCCATGAGACCTATGGAGCCAGCGTGGGTGGTCCCAGCATATCAGGAACCACTGTGTCACAACATCCTTGCCTGAGGTTGGGAGAGATGCCACAACCAACTAGGGGAGGCTGACTCAGGGCAGAGCAGGCCCAGTGGCTCCCATCTTCCTGACAGAGGATACAGGAACTTCTGGATTCTGACCTGGGACTCCAGGCTATATCCCTCCTCACCCCCACCTTCTACAGAACAAGAGTGACCTGTATCCCTTCCCACACCCCCTCAGACCCAAAGGGCCCAGCAGGGGACCATGGGAAAGGAAGGAGAGACAGATAGATGATGGTTATAACTGGACAGCTCCCCAGAAAGAGCAGAGCTAGCTCAGTCCTAGGGGGGTGTCAGTAATAGGTGACAGTATTGAGGCTCTTCTACTCATCTGAGCGGCTGTGGACAACCAAGGGCCTGGCCTTCTCCATGACTTTCTTGGGGTCAGCCGACTGATAGGCTCCACCTCTTCCCCAGGCATGTGCATGTGTATATGTGTGTTTGTGTGTTTGTGTGTGTGTATATGTGTGCATGTGTATATGTGTATATGTGTATTTGTGTGTTTATGTGTGTTTGTGTGTTTATGTGTGTGTGTGTATGTGTGTTTGTGTGTATGTGCCTATATGATTCCCCTTCTTCCTGCCTGGACCAGCAGTGACCAGCCTGGAGAGGATGACTGTCACTTCACAGAACTGAGAACTAGTACCTGCTAGTGCTGGTTAACTAAATCCCTCCTCTACAGAGCAGCTCCACGCCTTTTATGTCCTTCCCATGCCTAAGAGGGGCCAAAGCAGCAGACAGCTCCTGCAGGGTCATCAGGCCGGGCAGTGGCCACAACAGATATGTCATGGCTGATGAGCTCCCCCAGATGCCAGCTACCTGCACAGGGCCCAGTGTCCTATTCCCAATACTAGCCACCAGCTTATTCTCCCTGTTATCCTGCCTTGTGGAAGAGGCTCAAGGCCCGCAGCATTAACTCCCCTCCCTTCCTCTCCTCTCCCCTCCCTTCCCCTCCACTCTCCTCTAGGAGACCATGCAGGTTAGGTTTGCCTCCGGCCTCATTCATAGGCTTTCCACATCTTTGACCTCATGGGTGTGCTTGGCTGGTTACAGGTCTCATCAAATCCAGACACCGACAATTAGCCTGTGTGTGCTCTGTGGAGGAGGTAAATAATTTGTTAACCAGCCCAAGCACATGATAGTAATCAGTTCTGTGAAGTGACAGTCACCCCCCCAAGATGGTCACTGCTAGTCCAGGCAGGAAGAAAGGGGACCGCATACACACATACAAACACACATACAGAGGCAGGAATGAGTCTCAGACACCCTTGCTAGGAAGATGGGGAACATGTGCCTGACTCCAAGTCTTAGGGTTTTGCTGGGCAGAGACACCTATGGCTGCTGGACTCCAACTCCAGCATCCACTTGCAGGGTGGTAGGTTAGCCCAGTTCCCTCTGCAGGTGGTCTCAGGAGCATTTGAGATCCAGAACTCCACCCACTTCCTCACATTCACCTTTCACAACCCCTCGATGGCGCCATTCATTGGTCAGGAAGAACGAACGAGAAAGAGGCCACAGGAAACAGTGGCCGCATGTCAGGGGGCAGGAAGAAGACCAGTTGGACAGAGCTTGGGACTGAGGGACCACACAGCCATAGAACTCCGCTGAGCACTGATGGCGACAGCCAGGAGCCTGGGCCTCATGTTCTTTCTGCTGCTGACTTCAGGTGAGCGGGCAGGGCTCCTCTTTGAGACTCAGGGATTCAGCCAGGATGGGGTGGGGGGAGGGAGGAATCATAGTGACTACATCATCATCCCTTGTGGCCTTGTCCCTCCGGGTCATCCCTGTCCATCTTGCTGGGTCTCAGGCTCCTGTTGGCACCCCATAGTGTACTATAGGTGGGCAAGAAAGAGAATGTCCATCTGTCCTGTCTATCTGTCCTGGCTGGAACTAGGTTCTAGGACATGGTGGGTCAAACAAGCTATTCAGTTCTGGGCTCCAGGTGAAGGCATCAGGGGCTCTGGAAGCTGAGTCTGGAAGGGTGGACAGCTGCTCAGCTCACTTAGTCCATCCATCACAGGCTCCCCATTCCTGTCAGCACCATTCAGTCTCATCAGTGACAGGAGACAGGACCCAGAGCACTCCTGTCACATACAGTTCAGCTTAATACATCGACATGAGGTTCCCAGTCCTGCCTCTACCCCAGTTGAGCCTGCTACTCCCTCACCTCCGTGGAGGGCTGTGCCCTTCTTGACTGTTGAGTGATGGCTATGTGGAGTGGTGAGGTGCTCCCGTCTTGACTGTTGAGGGATGGCTATGTGGAGTGGTGAGGTGCTCCCGTCTTCATGCCCCACCTCTCCTTGTTTGCTCCAACTTTGGCAAGTATCCTTAGGTGTCTGCCTCTCTGAGTCACTTAGTGGACAGATGACTAGCTACACAGATTAGCATCTCTTGGTTCAGAAGAAAACAAAATAAAACTCTTCTCTTTTGATGCTGGGGGAGTCAGTCAAAGATGGAGTTGAGTGTCTGGCTCAGAAGTGGACCAGGTATTGTGATATATACTTGTACTTGGAAGGTAGAGAGACAGAGGATCAAGACTTTGAGTTCTGTTTCAGCTCATAGTGAGTTCAAAGCCACCCTGGGCTATTGGAGACCCTGAGTATAAAAGTGGATAGAAATGGACAGGGCTGTCTTTCTTGTGGCCAGAGGCATCCTGGGACAGAGCAGACAATGCTGGACAGGCCAACAAGGTTCCTCCGAATGGAGATGTGGATCCAGCGGTGGCAGGTGTGCTCATGACCGGGTGATGTGTCAGTCACCTGAGTGACAGAGGAGGTGGCATTGGATGCCCTTTGTCCATTTACCTACTGGCTCTTTGCTTATATACCCAAGAAACATGCATGGTGCTAAAAAGAGGCACAAAAGTGGTAGCTACTTGCCTGAGGGAAGCTCTTGGCACCCTGAGCCTGAAGGCCGAGGAATGGGCTATCCCTAGGTATCGGCTGCAGAAGGGAAAGAGGCTGGCAGTGAGTGGAGGGAGGGGGTGCTGAAGGGACAAGGGGCAGGGCATAGGGAAAATATGGGTCACCTTCTGGCCTCTGATCTCTAGCCTGCCCTTACCTGTTGCATCCCCCACTGCTGAACTCACACCAAGGCTTCCAAAGTCCTCAGAAAACACCCTGGAGACACAGCACTTCCTAAGATCTGGAGTTTGAGGCTAGCCTGGGCTATACCATAAGGGCAAAGCAGGGTGGGGAGCCACAAGTACTGGCTCTTTGCTCTGTACTTCTCTGTTGGGTGCTAAGAGCTTTCCTTTATCCTGCTGGGATTCCCAGTAAGATGGAGGAAAGCTGTATTCTCACCCACCCTAAGGCCCTCCCCACTTCCCTAACCCTTGACACCTCCCCTCCTGGAGTCCTTCCTCCTCCTCTCTAACCCTCCTTAGATTTCATGTGAATGCAGATGGGGCCGATCTCAGAGGCTGAGCCTAGCACCCAGCCTCAGTGCATCTTATAACTTCCACATACTATTTTAAGGCTGAAGCGAAATTGAACAACATATAGCTTCTATAAATATGCTAATATGTTCTTCCCTGTTCACTCTTTGTCCTGACATGCCTTTATCATGAATTTTATTTCCTGTACTAATATTCGAAAATGAACCAGCTTCCTTTAAATTGAACGTGGTAATGTCCATGATATTTTTTCGTGTTTTTTTTTTTTTTAAGATTTATTTATTCCATGAATGTGAGTACACTGTCGCTGTTTTCAGACACAAGAGGAGGGCATCAGATCCCATTGCAGATGGTTGTGAGCCACCATGTGGTTGATGGGAATAGAATTCAGGACCTCTGGAAGAGCAGTCAGTGCTCTTAACCTCTGAGCCATCTCTCCAGCCCCAATGATTTTTTTTTCAATCAAATATCAGCAAAGGATATTTAAAAAGTAAACCTTGCCTCAAAACAAAACAAAAACAGAAACCAAAAAACCAAAAAACAAACAAACAAAAACAATCAAACAAAAAACCCCAAACCAAACAAACAAACAAACAAACAAAAGTCACACCATAGCCAGGTGTGGTGGTGCACGCCTCAGCACTGGGAAAGATGAGGCAGGAGGATCTCTGTGTGTTTGAGGCCAGTTTGACGTACATAGTGAGTTCCAGAACACCCAGGACTATGTAGAGAGACTAACTCTGTCTCAAAAAAAAAAAAAAAAAAAAAAAAAAAAGCTACATCCTCCAGAATACCTCAGATGGTCTGTGTGCTCAGGTATATTATCTCTTTTCATCTCTAAAACTTAAAAGGTGAGAGGACCAAGCCTCGGAGCGATTGCATAATTTGCCAGAGGACAAACGGCTAAGCAGGGACAGGAAGCTTTTGCGTTCATAGCACAGGGCTCTGTATCAGACGTCACAGAACTGGTCTCTAGTCCTGAAGCAGTTTCCCACATGGGCTGACTGCTCCCCAGCCTCAGCCTGCTGCAGCCTCTACCCAGTCCAGGCAAAGATGGGAGGCCAGGACAGAGACAGCCACATGACTTACAAGAGTTAGAGAATCGGCCGCGGCTGCCCGGATGCCCAGCCTGGGAGGATCTGGCAGGAAACCAGGCAGGCTCTGTGGAGGACGTGGCCGAAGAGCCACAGTTCTGAGAGATAAAACATTGCGCACTGCTAGGCAAAGCCTTTGTCTGGAGAACCACGGGCCATGTGTCATCATCCCCTACCCCCACCCCCACCCCACCCCACCCACACCCTGCGAGGTGGGAATGCCAGCTCTCCCCTGAGAACTCCGGGACTGGGGAGGGTGGAGGCTGCCTGAGTGGCCCTAGCTGGGTGATGGACCAGCTACCTCTCCTAGGCCACTGCCCCTCTCCCACCTGCCCCATCTCACCCCACTTCCTCCCCTAGATGAGGAGACCACCGAAGGGCCAAGGAACGTCTGCGGCCGGCTCCAGGAGGGCCACGAGTATGACGCCTTTGACTTGAATGACATTGCTCAGTGTTTCACCAAGTGCGGGCAATCGGAGCACAGCCCCTGTGACATAGGGAACCTGCAGAGGTGAGGGGAGAGGTGTCTGGGAGGAACCGGAGGAGTGGCCTGTTGGGAAGCCATACTGTCAAAAGTTCTCAGGGCCCTAGAATAACATGTTGTTCCCCTTTCACCCTTTCATGTTCTCCCTAACCTGGCCCTGCCTTGGCCATCAGAGTCGCTACTGATTTCTCAACTTGTGGGTCTTGATTCCTTTAAGGGTCAAGTGACCCTTTACCAGGGGTCGCTTACAACAGTCGGGAAACACAGGGGAAGGGCTTCGGGGGTACAGGACAGCTTTCTGGTGGATCCACACAGTGGTGGGTGATGTAGCTGCTTAATTTCATAGTACTGGGAAAGGACTAGAGTGCTTTGAACTGTAAGCATGCAAAGAGGTTCGGGGAACAGAGGTGGCAATGTCGAGATGAGACGGGGGTTGCGGGGGAAGAGTTTTGGACTGAAATGCAAGCAATGAGTCGGGGTGAAGGACCAAGTTAACTAGACCATTATGGGAAGAGGAGAGATGATGTATTTGAAGTTAAGAAGGGTGTGGTCAACTCGAGATTGATTGCTTGGACATCAGGGACGCCCAGGGGTGGTGACCAACGTGGAGGTGTGACCCATTAGGGTGGAATTCTGCTGGTACTATGAAGCTGCTCAGGAAAGACTGCTCATGCAGGCTTCACGGGACCGAGAAGCTGGCTAGATGGGGCAGGGGAGACAAAGCTTCCTGGTGCTGTCCCTGCTGGAATCATTGCCATACTAGCTCTGCCTCTCTGCTCTTCTCTGGGCTCTAGGCAGAGGGACCCAAAGCTCACCTGGGATGCCACTCAAGTGCCCAGTTGACAGCCAGAACTCAGAAAATGTTGAAGGGAGGAATGAAAATCTCTGCTCAAAGCTGGCTATTAAAATGGTGTTTATATTGAGGTCCATTCTTTCTGTGACCTGGAAACGCCCCGAGCACTGCCTACAGTCACACTGGCAGCTTCTTAGGCACTGTGCCTGTGTGCTCATGTCCTGGATAAGCACCTTGGAGAGAGCAGGTGCCTTGGTCCTGAAGGGTGTGGTCTGCTCCCACTCCATCCTTGGGACTGAAGGGTGCGCTCTGGCCCCACTCCATCCCTTCAGTTTGCCCTTTTCTCTTCATAACAACACTGTCTTCAGCTACTTTTCTTGCCAGCTGTAACAGGATACACGGCAGGAGCAGCCTAAGAGAGGGGAGGGCATGGTGGATGGAGAAGCTCAGTCCCCGGCAGCAGAGGCTTACAGCATGATGAGCTCATATACACCTTGTCAGGGAGGAGCACAGAGGCAGAAGGGAATGGGAAGCAGGCCTGGCTATCCTTCTACATATGCCACCTGGACCCAGCTTCTCAAAGATGATCTCTGAAAACAGTACCACCACAAGAGGCTGAAATATTGAAACACATGAACCTATGAGGACATTTTACATTCAGACCATGAAAAAAATGCCCTGAGGTAGGTCCTGTTATCAACCCATTTCTTAGATGAGCGAACTGAGGCTCTATGCAGTGAATAACTTGACTGTGGTTACACAGCAGGTAAGAGGCAAAATTGATAGGAGCTGGTATGGAAGGCTCAGAGGAGGCACTTGACGTGCCAGGCTGGACCCAGACTGCCAGTGCTCAGGTGGCTTCCAGTTTACCTACCTGTAAACTGGGATGATGGTGGAGGCTAAATAATTCTGTACCTGAGAGACATGGTAACTCCACCCTCCACACTGTCAGAATGCCGCGTCCTCAAGCGCCTGCTTCCGACCTCTCGGGCTTCCTCGTAGCATCACTGAAGACTGAGTAAATACTGCATGGAGGAGTTATTAGCAGATAGCAGGAGCTCAGGAAATGTGAGTGTGCTTTATCTCAATGGCTGTCTTGATCATAAGAGTAGTACATGCTAGGCATGAATGTGCATGCCATTAAGGCAGAGCAGGTGAATCCCTGAGTTCAAGGCCTGCTCTACAGAGTGAGTTCCAGGACAGTCAGGGCTGCACAGAGAGAGCCTGTCTCAGAAAACAGACGACAGCAAAAGCTGATTCATATTCATTGGGAATTTGCTATAGAAAGGAAGTGAGAATTCCCTTAACCCATCAATCAGAGACGGCTGCCATCTTCATCCGGATGTGTATCCATCTTTTTAGCATCTTACATGACATATAAGTTACACCTTATTTTGTGAGGTGGGTGGCTCATGCTTTTGGACATTCTTGGTCATGCGTTGTTGTGAACTTGTATTCCTAGGCTTGGAATTTGTGACTTGTGAGGGGTAGGCGTAGGATTAACTTTAGCAGAAACTAGCTAGAGTAGTCTGATCAAATTTCACTCCCACAGGCAGATTGTGACATTCCAGTTGCTCCGTGGCCTTGCCAACTCTTGGTCTTGTCTGCCTTTCTCGTTTAGCCATCCTTACGGGTTTCTAGTACACCTCGCAGCGATTGTGATGACCGACGTCAAGCACCTCCGGTTATTCCTTTCATATCTTAACATCTCTATTTCTGCTTATTGGTAGATAAAGCTGTTTGAATTTTCCATAGTCATTTTGGGGATCCTTTATTTGTTCTGCATGTGTCTTCATGAATATACACACAGAGAATAATCTTCCTTTTTGTGGGCTTCCCGTTCACTTCCGCCGCACTGTCTTTTGACCACTGCTAAAGGTTTTAATTTTAGTTAGTGTAATTGATCAGATCTTTAGATTTACTTTAAGTATTGGTGTGTGTGTGTGTGTGTGTGTGTGTGTGTGTGTGTGTGTATGCATGCATGATGTTGGGGAACTAACATGCCACAGCATATGTGTGAAGTCAGTTCTCTCCTTCCACCTTTACATATGTTCTGAGACCTGTGACAAACACCTGCTCCCTGAGCCATCTCACCAGCCCTATTGCCTGTTACTCTGTTCTGTTCTGTTTTCTATTCTAAACTAGGCAGGCATGGCTGTTGGAACATCTTTAATCCCAAAACTCAGGAGGTGGAAGCAGAAAAGAGATCAAGTCCATCCTCGGGTACTTAGTGAATGAGGCCAGCCTAACTTATATAAAACTAGATTCTCACTGACAAAAAGAAAAGAGAACAAAACAATAAAAAATAATTGCTTTCTACACCAAGACCAGAAGAATGCTCCTTCTCTGGTTTCTTCAAAAGCTTTGTTGCTTTCTTGCTCGCGGGTCTAAGATCTGACAAGAAAGGAGCAGACAGAGGAAAAGCTTGCTGTTTGTTACTGGCTATGGGGTCTCAGGTTTGCTTCTTTACACACATATCCCCTGATACCCAACGCCCTGCTGTGGCTCTGTAGCCCCTGTGCCTGTCTGTAGGCAGAGTCTCATCTCATACAGACCATGGTCAGCGCTGAGCCACATTCTTCCCCTGGACGTGTCTGTCCTGATGACGCACAGGAAGCCAAACAGTATTTGGGAATGGCTTCCTCCCCTTCCTCCTCTCGAGATCCATTCCTGCTGTGACCATTAAGGTGTGTTTTGTGACCGGCAGTGACCTCCATTCATCAGTAATTCAAACTCTCAGTAGAAAGAGCATAGGAAGAACAGATGTCCCTAGGAAAAGAGAGGCCACAGGCGCTGAACCTCATGTTCATGGTTTTCTAAAGGATGTCACCTCAAGGTTGTCCCTGTCCTAGCTGCTGTTGACAGCGTGCCACAATCATCTTGTATGACTTGGCTTCTCCATGTATTCTAGGAAAATCAACAACTCTTCCTGATTCAGAATCAGAAGCCCAAGGCCATGATTCTTAAAAAATAGATACACTGAGAAATAATAATAACTATTATTATTGTTGTTGTTGTTGTTTATTATCATCATTATTATTATTATTATCATCATCATTATTATTATATTTAAATGTACAAATGTTGGAGCTAGAGAAGATGGCACAACAGCTAAAAGGACTTGCTGCTCTTGCAGATGATTCAAGCTAAAGTCCCTGTACC
Organism: Mus minutoides; assembly: GCA_902729485.2. NCBI lineage: Eukaryota > Metazoa > Chordata > Mammalia > Rodentia > Muridae > Mus > Mus minutoides. The sequence goes on along the minus strand of LR750035.1, from coordinate 609,538 downwards.
AGGTGGTTCCCAGCCACCTGAAACATCTGTTGCAGGAGACCTGACACCCGCTTCTGGCCTCTTTTGGCTCCTGTCTCAAAGGTTGTGCTATTTACAGGTTACTACACACATCCTTCTGACCCTTCACTCAGAAAGCTGAAAAAAAAAATGTTTCTAGTCTCACAGAAGGCCTCTCATGCTCCCCCCAAGTACACCCCCTCCATGGTGGCAATCATGATTGGTGGCTCATTTTTCTTAACATTTATTTTTAGATATTTTTTCTAGATTTATATATTTTAATTTTGTCTGTGTGTTTTGCTAACATGTGTATGTGCATCATACACATGCAATACTTGTGGCGGCCAGAAGAGGGCACCAGATCCACTAGAGCTGGAGTTATGAATGGTTGTGAACCATCATATATATGTGTCTTTTGCAAGAGCAACAAATGCTTTTTATCACTGAGCCATCTCTCCAGCCCTTGATGGTGACTCTTGACGGTCAATGTGATTCTATTGAGCAACTAGGTAATCACAGAGCATACCTCTGTGGAGGTTTTTTTTTTTTTTTAACTTTTCTTGCTTTCAGGTAATACATAATTTTCCCCTTATCAACATGCCTGCACCCCAGTTGTTATTTTCTCCTCCTCCTCAACATACTCATGGATCCAAACCCTGCATAAACTGCTGGGGACAGGAGAGTAGAACTGGGAAGGTGGCCTATATGGAGGCATCCTTTGAAAAGGTACCACTTGGCCCTGTCCACATCCTGTTAAGCTCTCTGCAGTAATGAGGGGAGCAGCCTCTTTTCCGTACATCGCCATGACTTTCTGTCTCACCACAGCAGAGAAACAGGAAAGGCGCTGAACCGTGGGCTGAGCCTCCGAAGCCATGAGCTGAAACAAATAGGTTTTCTTTTAAACCATGTCTCTCAGGCAAAGCACATGATAACACCAGTGCCCTGTGGTCACCGTTCTATACCCCAGTGCTTTTTTTTTTTTTTAAACTTTTCTTGCTTTTAGGTAATACATAATTTTCCCCTTATCAACATGCCTGCACCCGTTATTATTTTCTCCTCCTCCTTCTCTTCCTCCTTCCTTCCTTCTTTCCTTCCTTCCTCTCTCTCTTTCTCTCTCTCTCCATGCAAATAGATGACATTATGTTGCCCATGTGTGTGCCGATTGGTGGGCATTTGAAGTGATGCTGCATCTTGATGAGCATGAATACTGTTCCCAGGAATGCTTTAATTCAAGTCTTTCAGTCTGTATGTTGCCGTTGGGGGGGGGGGGTCTGTGCCTGGGAACAGAATTGCTGTAATAGCCACTGGATGTCTACCGAGCTCCATAAAAGGCTGCGGAGCTGCTTCCCAACACGGTGCTGCCATTTGCTTCCTGTCAGCAGAACCTCGTGAATTTCTGGCCACTCTAGTGTAGAGGACATCACCTGAGCTTCCTGCTGGCATTTTGTTATGAACAATGAACTTTAACATCTTTGCATGTGCTCACTTACTGTTTTGGAGATTTTCTGTTTTTCGTTTTTTCTTTTTTCCTTATTACAGATGGTTGTGAGCCACCATGTGGTTGCTGGGATTTGAACTCAGGACTTTTGAAAGAACAGTCAGTGCTCTTAACTGCTGAGCCATCTCACCAGCCCAAGATTTATTTATTATTATACCTAAGTACACTGTAGCTATCTTCAGATGCACCAGAAGAGGGCTTCAGATCTCATTATGGATTGTTGTGAGCCACCATGTGGTTGTTGGGATTTGAACTCAGGACCTTTGGAAGAGCAGTCAATGCTCTTAACCGCTGAGCCATCTCTCCAGCCCCTGGAGATTTTCTTTGGTTCTTTCCTCCTCCTCCTCCTCCTCCTCCTCCTCCTCCTCTTCCTCCTCCTCCCCTCTCTGCCCTCCCTCCTTCTTTCCCTTTTTCCCTCCTTCTCTTCCTCCTTCCTTCTTCTGGTTTCTTTGTCAGAACTTTCAGGTCACTTTCAGACAGATGGGGGTCACCTCAATGTACCTGGTTCATATAGGGTATGGGAGACAGGGGTCAGTCAAGTGGCTTGTTTTTATCTGTCCTCTTGGAGAGTGGTCATCGGGAGCAGCTTGGCATGAGGCAGATGTCCGGATTGAATCCATACAGAGACTGGAGGAGTGGGTGTGCGGATGCTTCCGAATGAGAGTACCGCACTCACACTCGGGATGATTGGCAGCTCCCGTGTCAGGGTGGGTCTGTAATCCCAGCCTCAAGAGATGGAAGAGGAGGGCTGTGAGCTTGAGGCCAGCCTGGGCCTGTCTCACAGAAGAGAAAGGGAAGGCACCAAAGCAACAGACAATACTGAGAATTTACTATATCTGAGAGCCATACTAGGGGTTCTTCCTTAGGACCGTGGATTGAGCTGGTTTGCAAAGGTGAGAAGGATCACAAGGTAGAAACGTATATAAGCAAACATTCAGTCACTTTTTTTTTTATTATATGTAAGTACACTGTAGCTATCTTCAGACACTCCAGAAGAGGGAGCCAGATCTCGTTACAGATGGTTGTGAGCCACCATGTGGATGCTGGGATTTGAACTTATCACCTTCGGAAGAGCAGTCGGGTGCTCTTACCCACTGAGCCATCTCACCAGCCCCCACTGTGTGTGTGTGTGTGGCTCACCACTTTCTGTGGCAACGAAAATCTTAATGCTTTTAAATTTTACTATTTTATTTGGTACCAATAAAAGCCAGCAATTCTCTGACAGTCAAAGCAGGATAATGTGTGTTGCTCAATGAATTCTGATCGCCTCACCCCTCTGTTTCTGGTCAGCGGTCTTCTTAAGCTGTCTCAAATATGACCTGAATATACTTATATGGTTTCCTTTTCTATCCTACAATTCATTTCCTGTTTTCTCTATAGAGCCTTCTCTCCTTGATAACTATGGCTATTTAAAAACAGGCAAAACTGGGAAACTGGGCTGTAATTTATTGGTAGAGCACTTGCCTAGCATGCCTGAGATCCTGAGAGAGAGAGAGAGAGAGAGAGAGAGAAGAGACAGGAGAGGGGGAGAGAAGAGGGAATGAGAAAGAGAGAGGGGGGATAGAAGAGAGGAGAGACAAGAGGGAGGGAAATATAGAGAGGGAAGAAAGGAGGAGGAAAGGGAGAGAGGAAAGAGAAGAGAAGAGAAGAGAAGAGAAGAGAAGAGAAGAGAAGAGAAGAGAAGAGAAGAGAGACTCCCTTTTGTCTCCATAGCTACTCCCTTTCATGACTCAGTCTGGGTAGTTCCCTCTAGCCCTTTGCCCCCCTATCACTGTCTCAGCCATCACCTGATCAGAGTTTCTAGAAAAAGTGAATAGCGGAGGGCGGGGAGATGGCCCAATCAGTGAAGTACATAGCTTACAAACATGAGGACCCGTGAGCTCCAGAACCAAATAAAAAAACAGGTCGGGGTGAGGGTGGGGGAGGGTGCTGGAGGAATGGCTCAGCAGGCAAAGGCTCTCGACACAAGTTTGACAACCTGACTTCAATTCCTAGAACCCGCATAGAAGAGTGACAGAACCATTCCCTGCAGTTGTCCTCTGACGCCAAATGCAAAGTGTGGCATGCAATGCAACAAACAGATATATGAAGGTAATTAAAATGATTTTAAGTAAGAGGCAGCCATACAGGGTTCTGATCCCAGTACTAAGAAAGCAGCAATTAGGGCCCTGGGCTAGGTAGGAACCCAAGCACAAGGACCATTCTAAATTTCAGCACCACGGAGAGTGGCTTCAAGTGCCTTCCTGTAGGAGAAGCCCATATTCTGTTTGTCCCTAATACCATTTGTTCCTTAACGGTCAGTTCCCACGTGGCTTAGGCTTCTTTCTTAAAACAAACAAACAAACAAACAAACAAACAAACAAACATTTATGCCAGACATAGTGGCACATGCCTTTAATCCCAGAACTTGGGAGGCAAATGCAAGTGTATCTTTATGAATTTAAGGCTAGCCTGGTTTACATAGTGGGTTCCAGTCCAGCCAAGGCTACATAATAAGACCTATCTTTAAAAAAGCCAAAAAAAAATGGCCGGGCAGTGGTAACTCATGCCTTTAATCCCAGAACTTGGGAGGCAGAGGCAGAGGCAGGTGTATTTCTGAGTTGGAGGCCAGCCTCATCTACAGAGTGAGTTCCAGGACAGCCAGGGCTACACAGAGAAACCCTGTCTCAAAAACAAAACAAAACAGTTAAAAATGTGTTTATTATTGTGTTTATGACATGGGTCAGGCCATTGCACACTTGTTGGGGGTCAGAGGACAACTTTATCCAGTCAGTTCTCCCTTTCCACCTTTATGTGGGTTCTGGGAATCAAACTCAGGTTATCAGGCTTGCTCGACATGTGCCACTGTCCACAGAGGCATCTTCCTGGTCTATGGCCCAGCTTTCTTCCCCACCCCTTTCTCTCTCTTTCTGTTGTGGCTCAGCTTTCAAATACTAAATTTCTACTATATAATTAACACTCAATAAATGTGTTCAAAGAGATTTATTCAAATAAAATATACAAAGCCAAAAGTGCATGAGATGTTCAGCATCAAAGCCACCAGAAGCCACCTCTTTGTACCCATAAGGTACAGTTAAAAACAATAATACAAAGCCAGGCATGGTATTGCACACCTTTAATCCCAGCATTCAGGGGGCAGAGGCAGGCAGATCTCTGAGTTTGAGGCCAGCCTGGTCTATAGAGTGAGTTCCGGGACAGCCAGGGCTACACAGAGAAACCCTATCTCAAAGCAAAACAAAACAAAACAAAAAACCAGTAAAAAATGTAAAAACCCCTTGTGTTGGCATGGCTACGGAGCTGGCAGAACGTTCATGCACTGCAGGCATGGGTGTGATAGTGCAGTTGCTAATGGAACACTATTCAGCAACTGATGGAGAAGCTATCTGGAAAGTTACCATATGACCTATCAACTCTACTCATGGGTGTGTGCCAAGGGAATTCAAACTAAGTCTTCCACGAAGGCTCACACGTGGGTTCTCACAGCAGTACTACTCACGGTAGCTGAAAGGTGGGTGTTCTTGCTCGCTTTCTGTTGCTGTGATAAACACCACAGCCCAAAGCAACCTATGGGGAGAAAGGGTTTATTTGGTCTTTTAGTTAGGGTTTTATTGCTGTGAACAGACACCATGACCAAGGCAACTCTTCTAAGGACAACATTTAATTGGGGCTGACCTGCAGGTTCAGAGGTTCATTATTATCAAGGCAGGAAGATGACAGCATCCAAGTAGGCATGGTACAGGGGGAGCTGAGAGTTCTACATTTTCATCTGAAGGCTGTTAGCAGAATACTGACTTCCAGGCAGCTAGGATGAAGACTCATGTCCACAGTGACATGCCTACTCCAACAAGGCCATACCTCCAAATAGTGCCACTTCCTGGGCCAAGCATATTCAAACACATGAGTCTGTGGGGGGGATCAGACCTATTCAAACCACTACAGATATCCAATCTTCATCCGGACTCCTTTAGGGTCAGTTCCCAAGTCACTCTTCTTCTTTACCTTAAGAGCCCAGGGTCTCTGGTATTCTGGATTAGCTATCACCCCAAGAGCCTGCTGAGTGGATGGCTCAGTCTGCAAACTCCTCCTCCCCCCAACTCCTTGCCCCTTGCAGATACTGGTTGAACTATGAGTCCTACCTGCTGGAGAACTCCGTGGAGACTGTGGACATGCCTTTTGTTAAGGCATTGATCCAGAACGTCAGCACGGATGTCTCAGAAGACCTGCTGTACTCTCTGATGCCCTCCCAGGTGAAGAGCTTCTTATTGGCTGGCTCAGATCTCTGCTGGTGCCCATCAAAGCTTATCCCTCCTAAGTCCTATTCAGCATGGCTGTCAGTGGATTAACTGGATGAGTTAATCTGGTGGTGGGTTAGCCAGGTTGCTGGGATATCCATGAACTGGTCCTCCTACCACTGCCCTTGATGTCCTCAGGAAGTCTCCTCTCTCCCAGAGCCCTCGGGTGCTCACCTGGAGATGAATCTCTGGCTTCCTCCAAGCCTAAAGTGTCCATTAACCTCTCTGCCAGAGCACACATCTAAAGTCAGAGTGGGGGCACACTTGGCTTTAGAGAGATGGAATGGGAGGAGTCTACATACACGCTGGCTCAGATTTAAACCCCATTTCTGCCCTTACCAGCCATTGCCATTGTGGGAGCATTGACTTTTCTGATCCTTGGTTTTCTTACATGTAAATGATGAGAGTATCGCCCACTTTCAAGAGTATCAGAGGCCAAGCAGAATGAGGCATCCTTCTCCTCCCAGCACTCAGGAGGCAGAGCAGAGGCAGGAGGCTTGCTCTGAGCTCCAGGCCAGCACAGCTTCTTCCTCAAAACAAAACAGAGAAATGTAAACAACAACAAAATAAAACAAGTCATAAACATATTGGAAAGAACATCTGAGTTAATACCAAGGCATTCTTGGTCTATCGAGGGCCCAACAAGTCTCTCCAGCGTCCCTGCAGAGAGGAAGTTGAGGGCGGAGGTCCCGGGAGCTGGCTGAGTTGCTCATCAGCGTCTTACCATGCTGTGCCATCTGGGTAGGATCCTCACTGGGCCAAGACATCACCCACCCATGCATCCTTTTTGACAAGATCTAGACCTTTAGGTGAAAACTGGGCCTTTAGTCCCAACCCCTGTTCCCATGAGCGTGGATCCTTCTGACGCAGGGAGGTAGTGTTTGCAGGCTGAAGCTCTAGGGTGCCCAGGACTAGACAAGGAATGCCTGGTGATTTCTGCGGAGGTTTGTTCTAACGTTCTAACTATGCTTGGTTTCTAAACTGCTTCACTGTTGGGCAGGAGGGGCTTCACGGCCAAGGTAAGCATGAGTCCCCCACACCACTCTCCTCTCGCTTCTTTCCGGGACACCCTTCATTGCGCACGCACACACAGAGTGTGTCTGTACCAACGTAGACATGCTCTGCTGATCCCTATGATGGGAAACTGGGGATCCACTGTTAATGCTTGTCCAAGGACCCAGCCCATGAGGAGCAGAGGCTGGACTTAGAGGTGCTCTGTGCCCCAGCCCTGAGCTAAAAAAGTCCTCAGATGCTGCCCCTCCACTTGGCCTGCTATGGTTTCCCTCCCAACTGGAGTGGTAGTGGCATCTGACTTGGGACTGGCATCCTGAGGGGAAGTTGGGATCTGCTGGATCCATGCTTACAGATCCCGAGGCAGGTGAGGCAGGGTGAGGACCAGCCTGCTGATGGAGTCCGACTTCCCAAGAGCCTGTTTGGAGCCCTGCCTGGCAAGGGGTCTGCAGTCCGGTTGGCCATAACTGTTCTAGACATCGGTGCAGGAAATGTCTTTAAGGTAAGAGGTCTGCTGGGAGCCCAGGAAGCTGCAGTGTTAAATGCTCAGGGTCCCCGAGATTGTCTCTAAGGCAGCCAGGTCATCCAAGAACTGTTTCTATAGTCTGTGGCCTGAAGACTATTCTGATACCCTGACATCAGCACCTGCTGACTGTGTATGATGTCCAGGTGTGCTCATGCATGATTGTGTGTTCTTGCACATGCATATACACACATATACACACATGCTCTTCTCTATTCCTGAGTGCATTTAGTCAGATGTGCCCAGATGTGGCTATGCTTACATGGGTCAACATGCTATCCCTTGCCAGTGCCTGCCAGATGTGTGCTCCTGAGGCACGTGTCCATCCATGTAAGTTTACATATAGGTACCCTTGGATCCAGAAGCACTTGTCTGCAGTCCTAGAGGCATTCACTGGCATTGACTCCATTTCCTGGTTGAGCTTAGCCTCAAGCTCTTCCAGTTCAAAGGTGGGCTTTTCAGTAAGGTAGTATAGAACCTAGAGGCCAGCCCTGCTTAGCCCCACTCAAGTATGTTATAGAAAGCAACAGGAAGAAGGGTACCTGTGGCCCCTGGGTTCCTGATCCCCTGATGTCCCAGGTGAGGGTATGTCCTAGAGTTGCCAAGACCCCTTGATAGGGCAGGTAAGGTCAGCCCATCCCATAGCTAGCCTCCTGCTAATCTCCTCTCAGGGCCCCAAGCTCCTTGAGGACAAGGGCAGCAGCGTGTTGAACAACCGCATAGTGGGCTTGAGCGTGGGCCAGATGCACGCCACCGGGCTGTCAGAACCTATAGAGATCACCTTCTCCCACCAGCATCAACCACCTGTGAGTCTTCTGCCTGGGTCCTGGCAGTTCCTGTGGAGCACACAACGCATGAGCTCTGAGAAGCCCTGTGCCCTTTATCCTTCTACACGCATGCAGAAGAAACCACCAGGCTCATGCACAGTTAATGCCCAAAGACATCTGTCTGCCCTGCACACGTGAACACATGTGCCCCCTACACCCTCCCACCCCTGTGTTTATAAATGTGTGGGGACCTGAGGAACCCATCTACATACATGCTTTCCACCCCTGCCAGGCAATGATCCTGAAGACAGGCATGCATGCACAGACAGGCAGACCCTCTTGTACCATATATGTTGTGTACCCTACGTGGACAGTGGTCCAGGGAGCATCAACCGATGTAGTCGATCTCCCATGTAAGCTACAGAGAGCTTCCTCTTAGGGCACATGCAGATCCCTGGTAGTGCCCTGTCTTCTCTTCTCTCCCCCTTTCCTGCCTCCCTCCTCTTCTGACTCACACTCTCTGGTTTCAGAACATGACTCTCACCTGTGTATTCTGGGATATGGCTAAAGGTAGGTTTGGAAGGTTTCTAGAATGAGAAAGGAGCAAGCTACAGGCTTCCACGGGGCAGAGGGTGAGGACAGAGGCAGGCTCTCCCTCCCCTCCTCCTCTGTTCTTACTTTGCTGTGGCCCACAGGAGACTGGGATTCCCACGGCTGCTCCACGGAGCTCGGGGATGGGAGAACTGTCTGCCGTTGCGACCACTTGACCTTCTTTGCCTTGCTGCTGGTAACAGCCCATCTATCCTGACCGCAGTGGTCCAGCTTGTCCCTGGGAGAGGCTGCCTGGGCTGCCTGGGGTTTGGGAGATGTGTGGGCCTGGCCCCTCAGTGATGTGATCAGAACTTGGGGTCATCTACAGAGGCCGATCTTGGACCTGGCCACGGCACAGACTCTCACTCGCATCTCCCAGGCAGGCAGTGCCGTCTCCATGATCTTCCTGGCCTTCACCATGGTGCTCTACGTTGCCTTCAGGTAAGTGAAGACACCTCCTTTTCCTCCTGCTCTCAGGGAGGTACAGGATAGGGATAAGGTATCTTTGTTCTGTAGCTCCCCATCATCTCTGGTCTTTTGTACACTCACAGAGAAGTTAGGACATAGGGTTGAAGTTGAAAGAGGCAGAAATTCAACTCATTGGCCAACACAGGCCATGAGTGATTTGTGGAACTAGGACACTCACATCATGTGACCTCCAGGCAGGGAAAGAACTAAAGATTCCAGCTGAAGCCCCAGGGATTGGTCTCTCCTTTCACAGCTTGCCCGGGGATTGGTCTCTCCTTACACAGCTTGCTCTCTCTCTCTTCTCAGGATGCTAATTTCACCCTGGTGTCTGGAGAACTTCGGGCTCAGGTCCCAGCTCCTTAGATATTCAAGCAAAAGCGAAGCCCCAGAGTTGAAGGCTTTGAGAACAAACATTTTGAAATAATTATAGACTAAATTGCAAAAATAGCACAGACAATCTGTGGTTCCTTCCTGGAACTTCCCCAAGTGTCATGTCGTATGTAACTATAGCGTATCATCAAAGCCAGGAAGTTGGCAGTGGCAGAGAATAGCTAAGTAGTCTCAAGACCCCTTCAGCCCCACTGCTTTAGATATCATGTGTGTGTGTATGTGTGTGTGTGTATGTGGTATGTGTATGCGTGCACATGTATATGTGTGTGCACATGTGTATAGTATTTATACACATGTGCACACATGGGCATACACATGTATATATGTGTGGTGTATGCATGTGCATGTATATGTATATACATGTACAAAGTGTATTGCATGCATATGCACATGTATATGTATATAGTGTATATGTGCACATGTGCATACATGTCTATGTGTGTGTGGTATGTATGCATGAATGTGTAGTGTGTGCATGTACATGCTAATGTATGTGTGTGTGTAGTGTATATGTGCATGTGTGCATAGTGTGTATTCACATGTGCCTGTATGGGCATACACATGTATATGTGTGTGTGCATGAACATGTGTATGTATATATGTGTGTGTATCAGTGAATATATGTGCCCGCACCCATGCAGGAGTGGGGATATGGTTTGCAAGGTCCTGTCTAAATAAAAATACATGGCTCAGTGTTCATAGTAGTCCTCATTGCAACAGATGGCTGACTGTTAGCCAAGTGTGTGGACCCTGTGGGCACAGAACTCTAGGGTTCACACTCCTGAGATACTGGGTGTTCTATGTGTGTGCATGTTTAGCTTATGAATACTCAGTTGTCTTAGGGTCTGACTTTGATCACAAGCCAACAACTGATTGGGCCACTATGGTTACAGGGTAGAACACACAGACTGGCCAAGGCATTTGGCTACTCATGGATTTAAGTGACAAGGGACACGTCGCCATCTCCACAGTTACTTGTGGCTAAGTGTGGGGAAGGATGCCCCTTCCGGGATACATGAGCTTCTCCAACAAGGAGCAGGCACAGGACAGACACAGGAACAGATAGTGCTGTCACTTGGCTGTCCTGAGCTAGGGTCTGGCCAAGAAACCCTCAGACCTGCTGACTTGAAGGAGCCCATGGCATCACCCTCTACACAGCCTTGCCTATCCCTATCCCCTAGAGCCCATGCTTGCTGGAACCCACCTGGAACATTCTTTGGGCTTTCCATTTTCCAGTCCAGGGATCCCTGCTGTCCCTCCCCTGTGCCTTTGTGCCTCAGTCACTAAGAAGCCCTGGGCTTCAGTCCCTGTGACCTACACCCATACCATACCTCCTCGCTCCCACGTCGCCAAATCCTGGTAGAGAACACAGTCTCCAGCCCCGGCTCCATCCTCAGTGCCAATTCCTCAGTTATACAATTTAGCTAAGGAATCTGTCAAACAGTGAGGCTGGCAGGACCCAGCAAGCATCTACAGAGCCCAGAGAGCCACGAAGGGGCTTGTGGCTTAGAACCTGAGAGTTTGCACACTGACTCCCAGCAAAGCTGGAAACCGAATGGTCAGGCGGGAGTGGCCATGAGGGTGATAGCAGCTGTCAGTGTCATGAGGCAGAAAGATGAACCAGCCTGGACACCCTGTCTGTATAGGCTGTGGCTCCTCGGGCCTGCTCACTAGCCATTCTCTCCAGGTTCTCTCTGCAAAGGTTCAAGTCTGAAGATACCCCTAAGATCAACATGGCTCTGAGCATCAGCCTGTTTCTCCTGAATCTTACCTTCCTGATCAATGTGGGGAACAGCTCCCAAGGCCCCCCAGCCTCCTGCTGGGTCCGAGCTGCCATTTTCCACTACTTCCTGCTTTGTGTTTTCACCTGGATGGGCCTGGAGGCCTTCCACCTCTACCTGCTGGTCATCAGGGTCTTCAATACCTACTTTGGACACTATTTCCTGAAGCTGAGCCTGCTGGGTTGGGGTAAGCACAGGCTAGAGGGCTGGAGGGAGGCTGGAGGATTTGACAGGAAAGAGCCTAGGGAAGCCCAAAGCTCGAGCGATGGATAGCTGGAGGGACAGGAGGCAATCTCCATCAAGGAGACACTGGCAATGCCAACTCACCCTCTCCCCCTTGTCCACAGGCCTGCCTGTTCTTGTAGTTATTGGTGCTGGAAGTAGCAACAGTTATGGCATTTACACCATCCGTGACCAGGAGAACCGCACATCACTGGAGCTGTGAGTGGGGCTGAGGGGAGCAGAGGGTACGGGGGGGGGGGCTTTGTTTTCACTAGAGGGAGGGAGAGAAAGAGGTTGTAGGGAGAGGCCAGCAATGTCAAGGCTGGGAGGATAGCTGGATCCAGTCGGCTTGTGGAACAGCTGGAAAATGGAAGTCTGGGGTCAGAAAAGAAATAAAGGAGGAGGCCCAGGAGAGCCAACAGCAATGGGGTGGAAGGAGGAGCATCTTCTTAGTCACTACAGATCATCGGGGGAAGTGTCCTGGGGCTCAACGGTTAGGGGTTTCCTCCCCAGCCCCAGCGGCTATCCACCCCCTACAGGTGCTGGTTCCAGAAAGAGCCTGCCCTTTATGCTACTGTCCACGGCTACTTCCTTGTTACTTTCCTCTTCGGTGCTGTGGTGCTGGCTTTGGTGGCCTGGAAGATCTTCACTCTGCCCAGTGTCACAGCGGGCAAAGGACAGGGGCCAACCTGGAAGTCGGTCCTCACTGTACTGGGCCTCTCCAGTCTGGTGGGCATGACCTGGGGGCTGGCTGTTCTCACCCCACTCGGCTTGTCTACCGTCTACGTCTTCACCCTCTTAAACTCTCTGCAAGGTGAGGCTCTGGGGAGGCCACAGGCTGCCTCAGTGGCACCAAGGGGCACTGGGAATTGGGGAGGGTGCTCTACAGATCACAGGATTCCATAGAAGCTAGCTCAAGTCAAAACGCTAATTTTAGATGCCTGAGATTCTACAGCAAGGGTGGTTGTTGTCTTGGGGCTAGGATCAAAAAAAGCCACATAAATCAAAGCAGATGTCCCCACCTATTGTTTTGGAGTTGAGTATTGTCTCATGTCCGGCCTCTGTGACAACTTGTTCTTCTCTCTTCTCTCTTGTTCTTTTCTGGCTGCCTAACATGGCTGCTGGCTCTGTGTTCTGAGTCAGATGACTAGCTCTGTCGAGTTCTAACTAGGAAGGCAGGGTCATGAGAGTTGATGTGACATGACATAGAATCCTCAAGAAGCTTTTAAAGTATTCGTTTTGTTTTCTTTTCTGCAACAAAATACCCATTGTCTTAGGATTTCACTGCTGTGAAGAGACAACATGACCAAGGAAACTCTGTTCTAAAGGCCAACATTTACTTGGGGCTGGCTTACAGTTTCAGAGGTTCAGTCCATTATCATCAGGGTGGGAAGCATGGTAGAGTGCAGGCAGACATGGTGCTGGAGAAGCTGAGAGTTCTACATCTTGATCTGAAGACAGCCAGGAGGAGACTGTTCCACACTGGGTGGAGCTAGCGTACTAGGAGACCTCAAAGCTCACCCCACAGTGACCCATTTCCTCCAAGGCCACACCTACCCCAACAAGGCCACACCTACCCCAACAAGGCCACACCCTCTTCAACAAAGCCATACCTCTTAATAGTGCCAAACATTCACACATGAGAGTCTATAGGGCTCAAATCTATTTAAACCACCATACACAACAAAAGCGACTTAATAAATAAAGGTCTTGTCTTGGCTCCCATTTCAAGAGTGCAGAGTATACAATGACAGGAAAGGCATGACACAGCTGGTCACACCATTTGTGCTTCAGGAGACAGACAGACAGACAGACAGACAGACAGACAGACAGACAGATGGATGCTGGTAGGCCACTTTCTCTTTTTAGTTTTTAAATTTATGTTTTTAAAATTTATTTGTTTACGCGTCTATGTGGAGGTCAGAGGACAGCCTGTGGAAGTCACTTCTTTCCTTCCACCATGAGGGTCCCAGGAATGAAACTCCTGTTGTTAGGTTTTCTGCTAAGTGCCTTTAGGCACTAAACCCTGTCTCCAAACTTCTTTCATCTTCCTCCCAGGTCCTTGGAATGGTGCCCCCAACTTTTAGGATGGCCCTTTACACCTGGATTAGCTAATCTAGAAACCCCCTTACTGTTATTTAGTCTGGGGATCAGAGGCGTGTCTCATAGGTGATTCTAAGTCCTATCAAGGTGACAGTCACTCTTAACCATTGCCTGTCCTGTCAGCCAGACATTCAGTACTTGTGTTCCTCATTTATCTAAGTCAGGGGCTGGTCCTTGTCCCTTCCTCATGCCATGTTTCACGATGAATGGGACCCATGTGTGGTCTGGTCTTCAATACATAGGGCATAGTTCTAAAGTCCTAGGCCAGAGGCCGGATCCAGAGATCCCCAATAGAACACACAAAGCCACTTGCCCCAGTCAACTGGCTGGTAAAACCAGCAGTGGAATAGAAAGGGGCTATATTGAGAATAAGCTATCCTGGAGGAACAGGAGAAACAGCATTCCCTGCACTGACTTCAGGGTGATACCAGTCTCAGGGTTATACAGGGAGGGCACAAAAGCCAGGGAAAGCAGCATACACAGACAGGACCCTGTTAGTCATTATCTGAAATACACAATTACACAGGGATCTGTCTGCAGTAAGAAAGTGGCTCCCGCTTTGGCATAGCTTCTCAATTTTTGTCAAAAGCTGCTCATTTCTTAGACCCAGGTGGCCACAGGAGAGGAAGACTTGGAGTTTTAAAAGGACAGGTCATAAAGGCAGGGTGGTGGTGGTGGGGGTGTTAGGTCTTCCCATGTAGTGTGTCGCTGCAGACCGTCAGCACCACTTCCCTGCTCTGGAACCATATCCTGCAAAAGCTGCTGGTTAATAATCTACTCTTTACATCAGCCTCCAGGGGAGGGTCGCCATTTTTAGACAAACACTCCTGAAATGTTTAGCATGTCTGTGTGCAGAGTTGAAGCCAGTCTGACCCAGTTTAAGGTAGCGAAGGGGAGACATGTCAAACTTTAACCCTGTTTCTAAGTTACACGTTGGTATCTGCTGGCCCAGGTGAAGAGCCATGTTCTCATCAAGGCAGCCTCCACTCTGTTACAGACGCTGTACTGATTACAGTCGAAATCAAACGCCACAGATACTCTCATGTGGAGGACCTAGTTTTAAGGTTTATACACGCGTTATGTGGGGTGTAGGCAAAGGTCTTTACACTAGGAAGGGACCATAGGGTGGGGAGAAAGCAATGGTCTACAGAAGAAGTGGATCAGGGAGTACCAGAAGGGGAAGGGTACAGCTGGGAGATGGGGGGGGGGGTAGGTGGGGGAGGGGCAACCAAAACAAATGCCACAAGGAGTCCCTGGAGAGGCGGCTCAGTGCTTGAGAGCACTGGCTTCTCTTGCAGGGGAGCCAGATTTGGTTCCTAGCACTCACAGTTCCAGGGGATCCAGAGCCCACCTCTGGCTTCCCGCCCCCGCTCCCCCTGGCTCCCCCTGGCACAAGGCACCCATGTAGTGTACTTACATGGAGGCAAGAAACTCATACACAAAATAAAGACAATTTTCTTTAAGTAAAGAAAATGCTACAGTAAAATTACTGCTTTCTATGTTAATTTTAAAAATCAAACAAGCAATAGGCTGGTCTCAAAGAGATCCAAGGTTTAGTTCCCAACACCCACACAGGAGGTTCCTGTATGTAATTCCAGATCCAATGAACTCCAATGCCCTCCTCGAGCTTTCGCAGCTACCAGGTGCACATACGTGCATGCAGGCAAAACGTTCACACATAAAAAAATTAAATCTTAAAAAACAACACACACACACACACACACACACACACACACACACACACGCTTTAGGGTCATCTAAGGTGGTTCCCAGAAAAATAGTCATGAGCACACATTTGGAAAAATCCCAGAGGTTTAGAATTGAGAAGAGAGGCATCTTGAACTTAGAGGTATCATCATTCTTCTTGCATGGGCTACATTCATATTTAAGCCTGCACATCTCACTCTGATGATTCTATGCTGTTCAGTTTTCTTATCATCCTACCATGTGCAGCAGAGCCCTTGGTGCCTTTTAAGCTCTCGACATTGTTATTGTTGTATAGTGTTTTCATTATAAATTCCCTTTAAACACAAAGCTTGCATTTCTCAGTCAATTCTATACTCTAGTTTTCTATACTCTACTAAACCTCCCTTTTCCTCTTGCTGACATGCATCCTCTGGTAATCCTTTATAAAAGGATGGGGGGGGGGGGAAGACCAGTGGTTTTATACATCAGAGAATACTTTTGCTTTCTTCTTCCTTTTCGGTGATAGATACGTGTGCAATTTATTTCAAGGCCAGTGTCTGTGGTCTCTAAGGTTTTTATTTGACTCTCTTTCAGGAACAGGTTTCATTTTTGCCTAACTTTTTTCATTAAGTGCTTGAACATTTATAGTGGAGTCCCTTCTGTGTCCCTGCCTGGTCCGGGCTCACTGAACCACTCTCTTCACCACAGGGCTCTTCATCTTCTGCTGGTTCATCATCCTCTACTTCCCGACTCAGAGCACCGCAGCCTCCTCCTCTGGCACTGCCCGCCTGGACCAGGCCCACTCAGTGTCCCAGGAGTAGTTGATGGGTGGCTGCAGTTTGCTCTCACTTCTGGCTGGTTTCTGTGACCTTGAACAGCTCCCTACTTCCTTCTGGGCTCCATTGTCTTCTCTGTACAGATTGTCCAAGGACGGAGAGGATGGGGTACCAAGCTGGGCCCTGGGGCTTCAAAGTTCCCATTCAGAAGGCTGGAGACTTGACTTGAAGGAGGACACTGGTTCAGTTCCTAGCACCCACATAACATCTCTCAGCTGTCTGTGACTCTAGTTCCAAGAGATCTGACACTGTCCTCTGGTCTCCAAAGGGCACCAGGCATGAAGGTGCTGCATATATACATGTGCCACTCATACATATCAAATAGAAATTTAAAAAAATATTTTAACAGCTCCCATTCAGATGTGTTCATGGGCCCAAAAAGCCACAAGTGCAGATCTGCAGGACTCAAAAGTCCTATAAACCTTGGAGCCCCAGCCAACAGTGTTATCTTTACCCCTGTTGCTATGGTGACAGATCTCTAGAGATAAGCAGCTGTAGACCACCTCTAATTTCACCAGGAGAGATCCAGAACCGGAGGCATGCCTGCTCTTCCCATGACATCAGTACTCTTATGGGACAGCCTTACCAACCATTTCAACCCAGCCTGAGCATCAGACCTGGTGGGGGTCAAGCCAATAATTGTCACACATTTAAATAAATAATTATTGACTGAACAAATGGATGTATCTGTTGGCATTAACCTGACAGGACTCCCAAAGAAGGGGATGTCTCAAGGCAGAAGGATTTAAGGATTTAAGTTGCTATGGGTGGCTCAACCCAAACCTCAGGTGGTTTTCTTAAGGAGTTTCAGCTGCCTTGAAGGAAGCACTGGCCGGCACCGCTACCTGCAGCCCAAGGCGTTTCCTTATCACCCGGACTTTGTGCAAGGAAGGAATTTCAGCAGAGCCAGTGTGAAGCCTTTTGTTGGGGGTGGGAGTGGGGGTGGGAGTGGGGGTGTAAGACGGGAATGGGGAGGGGAAGAGGGACAGGGGAGAGAACCTGAAGAGGAAAGGGAAGGAGAAAGAGGGTAGAGAGAGGGAGTAAGGGAGGGAGAGAGAGAGAGACCTAAATGTAGATTTAAACACGGAGTCTAGAAGACCAGAAGTGGTAGAGCACACAGAGCACAAGGCTCCCGATTCAATGACCTAGCAGTTGCCATGGATATTTGTGTGATTTGCATGGCTCTGAGTTACAACTTAAGCGGTTGGTAAGGAACTTTCTTTTCTTTTCTTCCTCCTTTTGGATAAAAGACATCATATGCCTTTTCTCCAGAGATGCCGCGTAGGTCTGTTATCTGACCAGATAAAACCATGGGCTACAGGGCTGCACAAGAGTTAAGTTGGGTCTGTTACTGTAAATGGGGTTCCTACGATGCTACAGGTTTCCGGTCGGGAAAGGAAAACCGCTATATATGCTCAGGCCTGGAGCACAGCTCTTTGCGATGTTAGTGTTCTTATCTGAAATGCCTCTGAGAAGAAGAGCTGTGCTGTGTGGGCAGCCCTCACAGCCAGTGTTCACTGTGCTGGAATGCTGGACGCTCCGCTGTCGAGAGTCTTCAGTCAGACTCTGAGGTGATGGGGCTCCTTTCCCTCCCAGGTGCCCTCAATTCCCCCTTCTCCAACCTCAACGAGAAGCAAAAACCAGCAGGAATAATAAAGAGAGCCAGATATGGTTGGTTACACCTGTAATCCCAGCACTCAGGAGGCAAAGGTGTTGATCATCACAAGTTCAGGGCTAGTTTAGGATACATAGTGAGACTTTGTCTCAAAAAAAAAAATTAACAGAAATGTGGGGTGGGGGCTAACTTTTAAAATTTATTTATGTATATGGGTACTTTTGTCTGCGTGTACTCTGCACACCAGAAGATGGCAGCAGACAGTGGTGAGCCGCTAATGTGGGTGTTGGGAATTTAAACTCAGGCCCTCTGGAAGATCAGCGAGTACTTGACCACTGAGCCACCTCTCCAGCCCCCCATGATCTTCGTTGTCAACTTGATTGCATCTGGAATCAACAAAAATAAACCTGTAAGAGGTTTTCTAGGACAGATTTTTTTTAGAAACGGAAAGACCCACTCTAAATGAGAAAGAAAGAAAGAAAGAAGCTTTGCTTTTCGCCTGCCTGCCCTCGTGGCAAGTCCATCTATCCAACTTCTTTGGGAATCCAACGTAGACTGAAGACCAAGGAGCTCTCCAGGAATCTCCCAGGCTTTCACCCATGGATTGGGACCGCTAAAGCAACCAGGATTTCTCAGATTCAGTTCTGTTCCTTTAGAGGACCCTGACTAATACAGAGCTGTAGTGAGGAGATACATCCCTGCCTTGCCTTGGCCAGTAGAGCACTCCTTACCTCCCTCCCCAGGCCTTTCTCTCTACTTAGCTTCCTGCCTCCCTCGCTACCCATTGCCACCATCCCCAGCTAGCCAGTAGATGTGGCTGTGGGTTACCAGCCCCTTCCTGCCCATCTGTGTGTGCTAGTAGCCCGGGAAACAGCTCTATGTCCTGACTTCTGGCTCACAACAGGAAGGAAGGCAAGAAGGCTGCCGTTGTGCTCTGGGAGAGGATCCTGTGGTTTGGACACAGTGTCTGTTGAGCCACAGTTTGTTTTGGTGGACAGGTTTGGGGCCTTTGGGCCTTATCGACACAGATGTGTCTCATGCCTCAGAGATGAGGTTGAAGTCATCTGAAAAAACAACTCCAGACTCTGACAGGCCTGAACTTGAATCTTGGCTCTGCTGTTCGGGAGCTATGCATGTAGTCTCGCCTTTAGAGCCTAAGATAAAATAGGTATTACAGAGTCCCTGCTTTGTCCTAAGAGGATTAAGGAATGTAAAATAAAGTAAATTACCAGCCCTGATTCCTAGTGGTTTCCCCATCCTTTCCCCACCTCCACTTAAAGAATGACCAAGGGTGCTGAGGTGTAGACGTGGGGTTAGAGAGGGACAACAACCTTGTCCTCAAAGCCTTCCACAGGCTGGGCTGAGGCCAGAGTGGCAGTTCTGGGGTGCCAGCTCCACTCAGGACCAGGAATTCAGGATGCTGGACTCAGGAGAGCACATGCCTGCATTCCAACCCTCAAGAGCATGCAGAACCAACGACAAGACAGTGGGCAATGCTAAGGGAGAGTCGGAGGCAGGAGGATGACAAGTTCCAGGTCAGCCTGGCCGACTCTGGGAATTTAATGAGAACTCGCCCCGTAGGCTCATATATATAAGTGTTCGGTCTCTAGTTGATAAACTGTTGGAAGGATTAGGGAGTGCAGGCTGATGTGGAAGGGGCAGTGACTCTTTTCCAACACCAGGGAAGAGCTGTGGGGTCGGGGCATCTCATTTTTTAGTGTCCCCACAAAAGCAGCTCCCAATGCACAGGGTTCTGAATCCAAGAGCATCCTAAGTATATATACCCAGCAGGGACTGACAGGCAGAACTCCTCTGTCGTTGCCTGGCAACAGTAGCTGCCCAGGAGGGAACATCTGTTCAGAAGAACCGGAGTCCCAAGGTGGGATATGGTGGGCTGTCTCTGCCTCTGCAGCTCCTGGTGACCTGGAAAGCACGACTCCTGTTGGTGCCTCAGGACCATGGCAGAGTGGTTTCCTGAGATGAGATGTTACTTTCAGCGCTGCTCAGTGCCTGATCCCTGCCATCAGTGAAGGTGACTAAGCCAGAGCTTTGCCTACCCTGCCCTGTTGGTGGTCATGGTGGAGGGATTCCCTACCTCCCATTCTTACTCATTGCTCTGTGCTGCTTGTGTACTTCATAGCAAGCTTTTTAAGTTTATTACAAGACAGGCAGTGGGGGGTGGGGATGGGGGTGGTGGCTCATGTCTTTAATCCCAGCACTCAGGAGGCAGAGGCAGAGGCAGAGGCAGGCAGGTGGATCTCTGTGAGTTCAAAGCCACCCTGTGCTGCTACACAGAGAAACCCTGTCTCAAAAACAATCAAACAAACAAACAAACAACACATGAGAAACAGGATGTGTTTGCTGTATGCTCTCATTAAATATCTTAACATTGAAATATATGAAATTCTTCCCAAATTAGCATATTAATCCAAAGCCATCCAAATTGTGATCATCTAGAAGTATGTATTGACTTTATTTGTATGTATGCAAGTGTGCCTACATGTATTCCACGCAGGCAGGAACCCAGGGGGATCAGAAGAGGTGCTGGATTCCCAGGAACTAGAGTTAACAACAGGTCCCTGAGAGCCACAAGCAGTAAGAGCTCTTAACTGATGACCCTCTCTCCAGCCCCCCAAATGAACAGCTTTCTTTTTATTAGTATTTGTTTTTCTTTGTTTGAGATGAGGGCTCACATCCCTCAAGCTGGCCTTGAACTCAGGATCCTAGTATCTTCCCCACCCAAACGCAAGACAGAACCACATCCAGGGAGGAGCTCCTGGGTGGGCTAGCCTAGTTTACAGGGCACAAGCAAACTGGCAGAAGCAAACAAGGAGGCTCTGCCACAAACTAGGCGATAGGTGAGGTCCAACACCTTCAGGTTGTCCCCTGGCTTCCATATACAGAAACACATGTTCCCTGACTCCTGGAATGCGATGTCCTTCACCACCTCAAGACCCTACCCACAAGATGGTCATCACCGTATCCAGGCCCTTAAATTTCCAGAACCATAAGCTAACTACACTCTTTTCTTTAAAGCATTACCCAGGTACTGTGTTGTAACATAGCACAGAAGAGATTGAACTCAGCCCATGTCTGAGGGGAGGGGGCAGATCCCTAGTTTAAAGGCCTGTTTAAGGAATTTAGCTGCTCACAGAACAAGTTTTACCATGTTTAGCAAACTGTTGCAACACTCAGCATTTCAGGGAACTGCCTCCGCACCCTCATCAATACCTCAGGATCTGCCAGGTCCTGCCTGGGGTCAAGTTGCCAGAGAAAGAACAGGCACAAAAAAGGTCAAGGTGAAAGAGCAACATAAACCCCGTTTGTCTCCATTTAGGGACCAGGCCTGATTTGGAAAAAAAGGCCGTAAGACTCCAAGAACAGATCGTAAATCCCAGAAACTATGCCATAAGACACCAGCATTTGGAACAGACCATAAAATCTAGAACAAGATCATAAACCCCCCTCCCAAAGAACAGCCGGGGGATAACCACAAAAATGGGGAAATGTCTCACCGCAGGATGGGCCATCTGTGCTGGGCAGCCCTATCTCATCCTATGGTTAAATGTTCACAACATAGGAAGACAGACCACTGACCTCCTGTGACCCCCCCCCCTAGCACCCACCAATGAAATTTTAGATTACCTAATCCTTCTAGAGAGTTCCCCTGGTTCCCTATAAGAAGACCTGTGTGCTTTTGTCTGGGGTAGCCATTTTGGAGAATGGCTGACCCCTGCATGCTGGATGTTTCTGCAGAATAAATGCATTTTGTCCTGCATACTATCTGAGTCTGGTTTCTGGAGGAGGCGTGGCTTCACTGGAAGAGGTGTGTCACTGGGGCTGGGCTTTGCGCTTTCCAAAGTCCATGCGTTCGTTCTCAGTTAGCTAAACCCACAACCCCCGACCTGGTGCCTATAGATCAGAATGTAAATGCTCAGCTTATGCTCCGGCATCATACCAGCCAGCCTACTGCCAAGCTTGCTGACATGATGATCATGGAACCTCTGGAACCTTGAGCCCCAATAAATGCTTTTATATGTTGCCTTGCTCATGTATCTGGAACAATAATTCTCTAGAGGTTTTTAATCATTTAATAATTCTGCATTTGACAACTGGTTCACAAAAATTCCTAAAAACGTGGTGATCATCTCTTGTATTCTGTTACTTTACCATCCAGCACACTATGGTGGTGGTGGTGGTGGAGGAAACTAAGCAATCACAGGAAACTACATTTCCCAGAAGCCTCCTCTTCCAAGGCCTGCCCTCTGCTGTTACCATAGAGACAAGTAACAGTAAGGCTGTTCTTGGAGGGTAAGGAGGGAACTGGGAACTGGACATGGCTGGACCTGCTTGAGATAGGGAGGGAGGGCGCAGAGAAGCAAAGTACTCCTTCCTGGGGTCTCCTAGCCCTGACCTGTCGGGAAGGGCTGTTTTGTGGAAAGGAGAAGGCTTCTGAGAAGAGGTTCTGGTAGGACACTGTGGGTTCCTCTGTAGCTGAGGAGGTAGCCTGTTTGGGGCGGGGTGGGGGGTGGGTGGGCGGTAATGTTGCAGGTCTGGACCCCGACCCATTTTGATGGCCCAATCTGAGACCTTGAGCCCCAGCTAGAGCTGGCCTGTTCTCTGACACCTTGATCTTTCTGTCACGTTTCTTTCCTTGCTCCCCATTCCCTATCTCCCACCCCCTTCCCTTCCATAGCTCCCCTCTTACATGGGTTTCAAAGCCAGAAATCCATGGGCTCCAGTCAAAGAGCTGCTCTCTGCTGTCTGTAACTCTGATGATTCTCTTAGGCTTTCTAGTTCTTGCTCTTCTCACCTGTAGAATGGGTCTCATAGGACTAACTACATCAGTTGCTTAAGGATGAGGGATATCATTTTTGTGTTTACCACACAATAGGTTTCTAGTGAGCTGTGAAATAAAAGTATGTTACCCACTCCTTGGTTATCTCCCTGTGCCTAAGAGGCAGCAAAGGGCTTTAAAAACCAGACCATGCTGCTGGGTTGAAGGTCTGTTCCTCTCTGGTGGAAGGGATGCTTCCAAAGGATGTTGTTCTTCCTCCACTGAGGGCCACTCAGCATGTATGAGTGGTCTCGGTGACTTCTTCCTGTTGGACAACAGCCATTTTGAGCCATTTTGAGCCATTTTTTCCCCTGCAGTGATCCTCATCTCTAGCTGTCAGGATGGAGGTCCTGAGAGAGAAAGTGGAAGAGGAGGAGGAGGCTGAGCGCGAGGAAGCAGCGGAGAGGGCAGAACGGGCTGAGAAGCTGGAGAGGGTGCTGAAGACCTCCGAAGTGAACAGAGAGGGGACCATCCTGAGCCAGGATGAGCTTCGAGACCTGGAGGAGAAGCTGACGGCCATCGAGATCCCTACCCCAGCTGATCATTTGTAAGTGTCTGGACTGGGGCTTCCCAGCCGAGCGCTGGCACAGTCAGAAAGGACAAGGCATAGGAAGAACCAAGGCAGGATTGGTAGCATCTGGGCTGGGAGCGAGGGGGGGGGGTCATAGAGGGATGTGATTCAGTTTGAGGTTCTACTCCCAGACTGCTCACCTTGCCCCAGCTCTGTGACTGGGGTGTGTGGGGATGGGGGTTACAGGGGTGGGGGGAAGGCTGCGAACCTTTTGCAGCCTCTATTACTTTGCGTAAGAGTGAAAATGTGAGTAGTGGTAGTCTCCACAGAGTTGTGAGAGTCAAATGAAGACAAGGCAAAGACAGCTCAGGCATTTTGGGGGGGTTTCTGGGGGTGCCAAGCATGGCCTCTCTCAGATTATTGTTCTCTCTCCTGGGACACAGGAGCATAAGCCAGGCCCCCGTTGATGTCACCAAACTGCCTCCTTCCTATACCACCAACTCACTGAAGGAGGAGCACCTGCTGCTGGTGGCAGACAACTTCTCCCGCCAGTACAGCCATCTGTGTCCAGACCGAGTGCCTCTCTTCCTGCACCCGCTAAATGAGTGCAATGTGCCTGTAAGCCTGGGGCTTGGAGGGCAGGAGCGGGTGGGGGTGGGGTATGGGGCGGGGCATACCCAGTTCTACAAGGTCTCTGGGTCAAATCCCAGCTGTCCTGTAGAAGTTCCTGTGAATCAGCTCTGGCCTGTCAGGGGCTGGAGGGACATATAGACTCCTGCGTGGGTGGGGGAGTTGCAGGCCTGAGATCTGAATTGGAAGATGTAGATGAGCCCAGGGCCTGACACATAGTAGCCTAGTACCCTGCCACTGAACTGTATCTCCAGCCTTTTTAGTCTTGAGTTAAGGTGAGGTGTTACTATGTAGCCTGGGATGCCCCTGAACTAGCTGTGGCTTTCAGTGCTGATTACCAGGGCCTGACACATAGTTTAGGCTAGTGCCCTGCCATTAAGCTGTATCTCCAGCCTTTTCAGACTTGAGTTAAGGTGGCTACTATGTAGCCCAGGATGCCCTTGAACTAAAGGCGGCTCTACGTGTGGATTACTAACACATTCTAGGAGATGTTCTGTGCCCATGTATAGGGTAGCCACAGATGGGGCAAACTGAGGCTCAGGGAGCTACCTGGGGCCATGTGGAGGGTAGGCCTGCTCTTCTCATCTTTGTCCTATTGCTTTGTTCTTCCCTTGAGGGGTCAGTACCTGCTACTGGAGACCACCCTGGTCACTAGTTGACTCTGCCCAGAACCTCTGTAGGTCTCTAAAAAGGCCTTGTCCTGGTTGGAGATCTGTGTCCTTTAGCCCTTTCTTATTGAGTGAGCTTAGGCAATTCACTTAGCGTCCTCAGTCAGGGTTCTCTAGAGTCACAGAACTTATGGAATATATCTATATCATAAAGGAATTTATTAGAATGACTTACAGACCGCAGTCCAACTAACTCAACAATGGGCAGCTGTGAATGGGAAGTCCAAGAATCTAGTACTCGCTCAATCCTTCGAGGCTGGGTGTTTCAGCCAGTCTTCTGTATAAGCTGGAGTCCTGAAGAAGTAGGTTCCAACAGGCGAGCTGGCAAGTAGGTGCAACCAGACAAAGAAGAACGAACTCTTCCATTGTCCTTATGTAGGCCTCCAGCTGTGGCCCAGATTAAAGGTGTGTACTACCACACCTGGACTTGGAACTTGTTTTATCCCAGGCTGGCCTTGAACTCAGAGATCTGCTTGCCTCTGTCTTCTGGGATTAAAGGCATATACCACCTTGCCTGGGCCTAAGCTTTCAGTGGTCACTATGCCTCAAGGTCTGGATCACATTTCTGCATTGTAGTTAATTCCAGATGTAGTCAAGTCGACAATCAGGAATAGCCATCATACTTGGCCTTCTGGGCTTGAAAGGAAGGGGCTTTCCCCTTTCCTTCCAGCCCAGACCTAGAATAAGCTAGTATTCCCACGGAGTGATGTGAATGGGTCCCTCTCTGCCATTGCCTCTTCCACGGGCCAATGCCAGTCCTTTCCAGCAAGAGACTGATCCATCACCCTGAGGCCAGGTCTTTCCAGGGTCCCCCTGAGAATTCAAGAAAGGAGGCTGGACCAGCCAGGCACGGACCCTCACAGGTCCCTGCTATAACAGGGTCCCTGGCAAGCTCTCTCACTTGCAGAAATTCGTGAGCACCACCCTGAGACCCACACTGATGCCCTACCCTGAACTCTACAACTGGGACAGCTGCGCCCAGTTTGTATCTGACTTCCTCACCATGGTCCCACTGGCTGATCCCCTCAAGCCGGTAAGTGCTACTCCCTGATTACATAGGGAAGGCCCGGGGGCTTAAGGCAAGCCTGGGTGTTAGAAGGTCACCCAGGCTCCAGCCTTCTGAGACACCTGTAGGAGAGAGAGAGAGAGAGAGAGAGAGAGAGAGAGAGAGAGAGAGAGAGAGAGGGAAACCACTGACTCAAGGGAACATAGCAAGCCTGGTCTCTCACCTGCTGGATTCTGCCTCAGTTTCCCTTTTTAACTTCAGGAGGGACAGCAAAGAGCAGGGGATACCAAGCTGCCTATAGCCTTCAACCCCATCTTTGAGCTTCTGAAAGGTTCAGTCTACTTTTCACTGAGAATGGGGGGAGGCAGGAAAGAGGGGTGAATAAGCAGTCGTTGATAGAGGATGAGGAGAGCCCATCAGTTCCTTAAAATGGCAGACACATATAGGTTACATGGGTCTGTTTGTGGCACATCCCCAAGAGGCTCTGGATGCAACAGGGGCCCTTCCCCTACAAGTGGGTAGCTGAGTGGTGGGTGGCAAGGGGATCTGTCAAGCTGACGCATGTGCTGTGTTCAGCCCACGCACTTATATTCCTCGACCACCGTGCTCAAGTGCCAGAAGGGAAACTGCTTTGACTTCAGCACCCTGCTCTGCTCCATGCTGATTGGCTCTGGCTATGATGCCTACTGTGTCAATGGCTACGGCTCACTGGACCTGTGCCTCATGGACCTGACAAGGGAAGTGTGTCCGCTCACCATGAAGGTCAAAGAGGTATGCCTGATGCCAGCAGCCCGAAGAATGCACAGTCCTGGGACTGCCCATCCATCTTAGAAGATCAGGGCCCTGCCTTGATCATCCTGAGAGAAAGCAAGAACTGGGTCTCTGCCCTGGCCACCTTAGGGAAGTGAGAACTGGGTCTCTACCGTGGCCATCCTCGAAGAAGCAGGTCCCCATACAGGCTGTCCTTATACCTTTGGGCTCCTGCCCCATCACTGTGTATCCGCTGTTGCTCCAGACCCCCTATTGCAAACCTTTGGTGATTTCTATGTCCTTAGCACCACCCACAGCCCAGCCCTCCAAACTGTGGTCCCTCTTACCTGTCTTAGCTCAGTTTAAGACATTGTGCTCCCATGGGGAAAATATCATAACTCAAATGGCTTCTGCCATATATACAACTGTCACTAGCTTACCCACTTCCCCTTGCATCTGATAAAAGCCTCTTCTGTCCTTTTAATGGTGGGAAACAATGGCCAAGTGAGTGCTTGATTCTCAGTCCTCCTCCCACTCAGACAGACAGACGGGCAGACACAGACAGACAAGACAGACAGATAAGACAGACACAGACAGACAAGACAGACAGACACAGACAAGACACAGACAGACAAAACAGACAGACAAGACAGACACAGACAGACAGACAGACAAGACAGACATAGGCAAGACACAGACAGACAAAACAGACAGACAGACAGACAGACACACACACACACACACACACACACACACACACACACACACACTTCTTATAGTTTCAAGATGGAACACAGAACCTCACCCATGCTGGGCAAAGCATCTGCTTTGAGCTATATCCCCATCCCGTTTAGAGGGGAAAAGTTAGCACTGACCCCAGTGAGTGATGTTTGAGTTTTCTGTCTGCTCACTAAGAAAGTGATAATCACCAGAGTTTCTGCCAACAGAAGAAGCAGTTTTCAAATTTAAAAATATGAAGTACTGGGTATGAGTGTGGTTATGGTCATGGGTAATGAACATTACTCGCATATGAATATATATATATATATATATATATATATATATATATATATATATATATATATATATTCCATGCCAGTATTACACAGACAACAACAGCAAAACCCAAAAAAAAAACCCCAAATCTCTATACACTTGAAAAAACACCATGCAGAGTACACAGGAAGAGCTCTCTACACCCTGGGTGGATTCCAGGGCCCAGTGACAAGGGTCAGACCCCTCTGCAGCTGGAAGATGGAGACCCAGAGATCTGAGGCACTGAACAGCAGGTCAAGAAAAGAACTCCCCAGAAGCTGCTCCCCCTTCTCTCTCTCTCTCCTGGTTTTTCAAGACAGGGTTTCTCTGTGTAACAACAGCTCTGGCTGTCCTTGGACTTGCTTTGTAGACCAGGCTGGCCTCAAACACAGAAATCCCCCTGACTCTGCCTCCCAAGTGCTGGGATTAATGGGACCATGGCAACTTTTAATAAGGAAAACATTTCATTGGGCCTGGCTTACAGTTTCAGAGGTTTAGTCCATGGTGTTGGAGAAGGTGCTGAGAATTCTACATCCCAATCTGCAGGCAGCAGGAAGAGAGAGAGAGAGACACCAGGCCTGGCTTGAGCATGTGAAATCTCAAAGCCCACCCCCCTAGTGACACACCTCCTCCAATAAGACCACACCTACTCCAACAAGGCCAAACCAAATAGCCTATGGGGCAAATTTTCAATCAAAACACCACACACGGGATGAGCATTTTTTTTTTCATTCCATTGCCTCTGAGCTCATACCTCCTGGTCTTCTTGTTTCAGAGGCAATGCAAAGAATCAGATTTATGTCAATAAGTAATGATGGCAGAGAGCCTTCTGGATGACAAACGGGTTTAATGTGGGCTTGGGTTGACTCAGTGGCTATTCATGGCACCCTGGGTAGTTGGTGCTATCACTCTTAGTATACAGAAAGATAAAATGACATGCTCAAGAAGAAAATGTGGTAACATATTTGGGAGGATGGAGACCCAGGGATGGAAGCCTGGGTCCGATCCCCAAGACCTGAGATTATATTTCTTTCACAGTCATGAGCCCACTTCAGCAGCTCCTGGAGAGTTCTTTCCTGGGAACACATGTCATTTTGTACTTAATTATATGCACATGTGCACACAGATTCATGTAGAAACACACACGTTCACTTTTCTTACCTGGTTCAGAAAAGTTGAACCTGGAATCTGTGTATGAACTCTCCCAAGGATAACCCCTGAAAACTCTTAGTCCAGACTAACTGCCCCACCCTCTGTCTGGGATCCGGATCAGCCAGGTTGAGTGTGTGTGTGTGTGTGCGCGCGCGCGTTCGTAATGTTCTCGTGCCAGGCTGGTGGGGAGGTCTTTCGTATTCTCTGCCATGCAGCTAGGCTTGATCTGTAAAGAAGACCCTCCACCTCACCTCCCTTCCAGTCCTGGAGCTGGGGCAGCAGCTCCCTCACCTGTCAGGGCTAGACCCTGATCCCATTAAGCCTGCAAAGGGTGCAGTGGGAGACTTTCCACTCTTCTTGGGTGACAGGTAGTCAAGAGGAAAGAGAAGTCAGTGCCTAAGAAATACACCATCAAGCCGCCCCGGGATCTGACCAGCAAGTTTGAGCAGGAACAAGAAGAGAAGAGAATACAGGAGATCAAGGATCTAGAACAGAAGCGGCTGAAGGAAGAGGAAGATCGCATCCTGGTGGGCCTCCACTGCACTACACCCTGATATAGCTGGTCACGGTGGGCCCAGTGGATAACATACCAGGGCCATAAGGCTTTCCCTTAAGATTCACTAAAGCGCTCCTTACCCATAGAATGTATTGTGTTTCTTTGGATGAAATCTCACCTAGGGTGCCCCAAAGAGTGAGCCACAGTTCTGGTCACCCGCCCCAATCCCCACCTCCTCTGCTGCCACCATTTTAGTGGTTGAAACCTGGAATTCTAAGGAGGAATGTTGGAAAGACAGTTCCCCTTAGCTGGTGGTCACCCACCTTCCCTGTGCAGGAGGCAGAGAAAGCGAAGCCCGATCCCCTGCATGGCCTGCGGGTGCACTCCTGGGTGCTGGTGCTGGCAGGAAAGCGCGAGGTGCCTGAGAGCTTCTTCATCGACCCTCTGACTGCACGCAGCTACAGTACCAAGGATGACCACTTCCTGGGCATTGAGAGCCTCTGGAACCACAAGAACTACTGGATCAACATGCAGGACTGCTGGAACTGCTGCAAGGTGTGCCGGAGTCGGGAGAGGGGTGGTAGAGACCGGGATGGGGGCTTGGGGTGGGGGGGAGCACCTACTCTCTGATAGTAGGGTACGGTGGAGGTCTCAGAATCCACACCTCCAGCTATCAAGGACCATTCTGGCAAGATGAACTTCTCCAGTTTGCTGTGTGTATCCTTTTTAACCCATGTGCTGTTGGTTTATGCAAATGAGCTCTGGGTGCAGGTTGTCCATCTAAAGTGCTAAGCCCTGCTTCCTGCACCCAGAATAAGAAAGAATGCGGCCCATCCCTCAAGAATCCTCTTGGGTAAAATGCTTGCCACCGACCCTAATGACCTGAGTTAGATACTAGGGGCCCGCCTGGTGGAAGGAGAGAACTGATTCCTGAAAGTTGTCTATGAGCTGCATATTCACACACACACACACACACACACACACACACACACACACACACACACATGTGCACAATTGTAAGGGCGAGTCTTATTAGATTGGTTTGTGATTAACTCTCCCCTACATACCAGGACCTGCCTACTCCCATCCAATAAAATAACCCTCCACCCACAAGCTCTGTGGTCCAGCAGGTGCTTATCAGGTTCAGGTTAATACTACAAAAACCAGGAAAAATTCCTTTATACAAACCAATACTCTTCACTTGAGAAGGATGCATAGGTCCACAGGAAGACATCAGTGAAGGGCAGGGGTAGGGGCAGGTGGCATGGGCTACGGGAGTGGAGCCAGTGCTGACTTAAGGGTCCATCAGTTGGTCAGCTGAGCCGTACAGTGTGTACTCTTCGTGTTGGATTTGTCAAGTCGTGGAGATGTTTGAGAGAGATTTGTCCATTTTCCTGCAGGCAATGCGTTGTTCATGTTTACTGTTCATTAATTCCCTGTTCTTAAAGCAAACCAGAACACATTTTCCTGTTTAGAGTGGCATGCTAGATCATTTCCAGCATGGGATTATCTGGGATAGTGCTGCAGTGAGCACTTCCCTACCTGCTTTGCAGAGAACACATGCATACCTGCCTCTGATGGGTTAAGACTTAGGATAGTCACATTTCATCTCAGTAGATTCTTTTCATTTTGCAAAAGTGACCGTATCAAAGCAGTACTCTGTGAGAGTCTGGACAGCCTTCTGCTCCTTACCAGTACTCAGTGTTTGCTTGGGAGAGTCTGAGATGGGGGTCTCACTCCAGACCAGGTTGCCCTGGACCATGGTCTTCTGCATTAGCTTCCAGAACGCTGAGATTCCAGGTGTGCACAGCAAAGGCCGCTTGTTTTGCCATTCTGTGGGTAGAAGATGATGTTACATTGTTTTAAAACTACAACTGGCTTTTTGAAGACGGTCTTTTTACATCCAGGAAGTCTAAAACCTGTTTATTAATTCTAAGAATTAGAAAGACTCCGGGGCTGTTCTCTGCCTCTGTGAGGTCAATTTTAATCCTTTTGTGGGTGACTTTCTATAGAATCAGTGTCGTTTCTTCTTTGGACGTCATCTGGATCTAGAATTCTCTCTGTGGGATGTTTTAAATGACTCATTCAGTTTGAATAACTCGTTTATCTGGCAGTGCTGGAGACGAACCCCAAACCTTGAGTATTCCAGGCCAGTGCTCTGGCATTGAGACTCGCACACCCAGCCCAGGGCATTTATCCTTGAGTAATTTCTGGTAGTTTCTATATATATATATATTTTTTTTTTTTTTTGGAAAACTTGTCCCTTTCATTTAAGTTTTCAAATTATTGCTATAAAATGTTAATAGCTCCTTATTTTTCTTTTAATATTTTAAAGACTGCTCTCGGTCTTGACACTGACAATGTAGGTACTTCTCCTCTAATGAACCTGGTTAAAGGCTTTTCAATAGTGTTGGAATTGTTAACAAACCAGCTTTTGGTTCTGTTGATTTTTTTTCCATATAGCTTTGTTTCATTTATTTCTGCTCTGATCCTTATTATTTTCTAATGTTTGCTTTATTGATTAGTTTCTTAAGGTGAAAACTGAATAAATGAATCTGGCTGGTTCTATTTTGCTAGTAAAGACCTTCACTTCACTCCAGCAAGCTACTTCAGGAATCCACACATTTCAATAGCCCGTGGACCCCCCCCCTCCCTTTTTCCCAGTTCAAAAATTCTCTCTCCTTTTCCTTTTCACTTATCCTCTGATCCATGAGTCATTTTAAAATGTAGTGTTTCAGCCAGATGGTGGTGGCACGCCCATTTAACCCCAGCACTTGGAAGGCAAAGGCAGGCAGATCTTTTGAGGCCAGCCTGGTCTACAGAGTGAGTTCTAGGAGAGCCAGGGCTACACAGAGAAACCCTGTCTCAAAAAAAAAAAAAAAGCTTTTGTTTATAGACATGTAGATGTATTTCCCAGTGATGTGTCTATTTTTTTATTTCAGTTTTAATTGTGTGGTTTTTTAGAGAATGTTGTAACCCCCGCTATCTTCTTACAGCTTGGTTTTTGGTCCAGCTTATGCTGCCTCTCAAATGTTCTGTGCATTTAACTAAAATGACTACTTTTTGAGGCTGACTGGAAGGTTCTGTTGGGTGTCAATCATCACAAGTCCGTTAATGGTGCTCGATTCTTCTCTGGTCTTCTTTGCTGGTTTTCTATATTCTAAAGCTCCTGACATTATCTGCACACTGGATTAGAATGTTGGACTTCTTTGTTTCTTCTATTGGTGTTGGCTTCACATATTCTAGAAATATGTAATGTAGTGAATACACATTTAAGATGGCCACGTCTTCATGATAAACAGATCCCTTGTATTATAAATGCTCATCTTCCCTCCTTCAATATTTTTAATCCTGATATCTGTTTGCAATATATAAATATGGTTTATTCAGCTTCCTTTTGGTTTATGTTAGCAAGGCAACCTTTGCCTTTTAAACAAAACTGTTTGTATTTTCTATGTTTAGTGTGCGTTGTTGGGTCTCTGTCTAGTCTGTCGCTCTCAGCCTCTTGGTTATGGTGCTTAGGCCACTTCCTAGGATGTTTTTTGATAAATCAAGTTCATAGCTATTATTTTTCTATATACATATACCTCAAATTTAAAAGTTTTTTTATTTTTAATTGAAAACAGATTTTTAAGCTGGGCCACACTCAGGAGGCAGAGGCAGGAGGATCTCTGGGAGTTGAAAGCCAGCTTGATCTATATAGCAAGCTCCAGGAAAGCAAGGACTACATAGAAAGATCCCATTTCAAAAATACGTAAATAAACATTTCTCATGCGATATATTCTGATTGTGAATTCCCCTCATTCCTCTCATATCCTGCCTACCTCCCCCACTCACTCAAATCCACACCCTTTCTCTATAAAAAAAACAAACAAATCAGCAAAAGACAAAGCAAACAAAACAGAAAAGCACAAGAAGCATACACACACACATACACACACACATACATACACACATACACACACATACACACACACATACACACACATACACACACACACACACACACACACACACACACACACACACACACACACACACACACACACACACACACACACACACACACACACACACACACACACACACACACACACACACACACACACACACACACACACATACACACACACATACACACACATACACACACACATACACACACATACACACACACATACACACACACATACACACACATACACACACATACACACACACATACACACACATACACACACATACACACACACACATACACACACATACACACACATACACACACACATACACACACACATGCACACACACATACACACACATACACACACACATACACACACATACACACACACATACACACACACATACACACACATACACACACATACACACACACATTTACACATGCAGAAATCCCATAAAAACAAAAAACCAGAAACTGTCATTTATAAGCAAAGACCTACAATGTTAAAAAGCCAAAACAACAACAACAAGAAAACAGACAGACAAAAGACAAATTAT
>LR750035.1:480194-576049 GCA_902729485.2 Mus minutoides | reverse complement strand
AAAAAAAAAAAAAAAAAAAAAAAAAAAAAAAAAAAAAAAAAAAAAAAAAAAAAAAAAAAAAAAAAAAAAAAAAAAAAAAAAAAAAAAAAAAAAAAAAACCTTCCAAAAGCCAGGTGTGGTGGCGCACGCCTTTAATCCCAGCACTCGGGAGGCAGAGGCAGGCGGATTTCTGAGTTCAAGGCCAGCCTGGTCTACAAAGTGAGTTCCAGGACAGCAGGGGCTATACAGAGAAACCCTCTCTCGAAAAAACCAAAAAAAAAAAAAACAAAAAAAAAAAACCTTCCAAAAACATCACTGAGTTCATTTTGTGTTGGCCATCTCCTGCTGGGCATGGGCCTGCCCTAGGTGTGGTTCCTATGCCCACTGAGACACCGTGGGAGAAATCTCATTTTTTATTTGTGAGTGCATGTTGCCATTTCACGTGTGTACATGTGTCTATGTTACTAAAAACCACATATAAAAAAATCAGAGATGATTGGATATCTAATCTCCTGTAGAGATGTTGGGTGAGGATCTAGTGGGCAAAGGGAAGATCTACCAATCCTGGATGACCTTACTTGAGCCTTTCTGTTATCTTTAGTCCTTTTGTGTGGTCCATTAAAGTCCCAGTGCAGAGCCTGGATTTCCTACCTTTTTCTTTTTGGAGGGCTCCACGTTCTGATTTCTGACCCTCAGTACTGTAGTTAAACTCCTCCTCCTCTTCCTCCTCCTCCTCCTCCTCCTGTTTCTTATTCTCCTCCCCCCTCTACTCCTCTTTCTCTTCTCCTTCCTCCTCTTGTCCTCCTCCTCTCCTTCTCTTCCTTTCCTTCCTCTGTATTCTCCCCTCCTCCCCAATAGTCCTCTTCTCTTCCTCCCTCTTCCTCCTCTCCTCCTTCCCCTTTCTCCCTCTCGTCTTTCTCTCCTCCTTCCCTTCCTCAACCTCCCCCTTCCTCCTTCCCTCCTCCTCCTCTTCCTCCTCTCTGAAGGAGTCACAGGCAACCCAAGCTAGCCTTGAACTCACTATGTGATGGACGATGACCTTGAACTCACTATGTGATGGACGATGACCTTGAACTGCAGAGCTGCAGATCTCCTTGCCTCCAACTCCCAGATGTTGGGATTACAGGCATGTGCTCCCATGCCTAGTTTATGTAGATCTGAGGATGATCCCAGGGCCTCCTGCATGCTACATCCCCACTCTCCCAGAAGCTCTTAACTGCTTCAGACCCCTGCTTGGAAAAACTCTCCCCCGACCATTTCCCCGACCATAAACACCTCTCAGTTTTCTCTTTTCATGAATCTTTGCTTCTTAATTTCCCCCCAGTAGTAGATGGAACCTGGGCCCCACCCAGCCCTCTACCACTGCCTCGGAGCTACACCCCAGCACAGCTTCTTAATTTTTGTGGGTCTGATGTTTGCTTCTGAAGTAGCATCTACCTTTACAGACAAGGTTGGCCTTGGACTCCACAATCCTCCTGCCTTAGCTTCCTCAATGGTGCGGGATTACAGGTCCACCACCATGCCTAGCTCTTGTGGGTGTACTTGTGGGAGAAGGAATGTTTAAATGTAGATTGACAGAAGAGAAATGTGGGAGACAGGGGACAGATGACGTGACTAACTCATTTGGTGGCAATTCCGGGAGAGAAGCTATGCGCTCAACCTCTCCATGAAGCACCTGCTGTGTGCCAGACCCTGTACCTGGCCTAGGAACACACAGCAGATGACAGAGAGCAGATCTCCACCATTGGGCACATTCGTGGAAAGGGAAAAGCAGCAAGCCACTGGAATTGAACTCAGGCCTCAGGCCTGAGTTCTGTTGAGTCCTGTGCCCTGCTGTTACACACAGTGTCCCCTATTCCTGACTAGATAGAACCCTGCCTGGCTCCCAAGGGATGGTGGTGGCCCCTTGGGAGCCAGGTAGGGTGAATATGTATGCACTAGGTGGCCAGCAACTCTGAGTCTGTGAGTGGAAGGAAGTTGAATGAATAGGGTAGAGAAATCTCTGTCTCAGCATCCTACTTGACTCCAGGGCCTCTCAGCCTTTGTTTCCCTCCCAGAGAAACGGTGCTCAAGATGTGCCTGTAATAGGTCCTGGGTATTTCACAAGTGTCAGCTTTGTTACCTCGTATGACAGACACCCAGATCAGTGAGACTTATACCACACCACACACATGATGCAAAGAAGCATTCCCGAAGGATAATGATCCTTCAGAGTTGGCTGTGATCCTCCATCCCCTCCTCAAGCCTTCAGATCCTCCTCTTGTCCAGGGTACACCACCCTGGTGCTTTGGGAAGGACATTTATGCTAGGCAGGGATGAGGGGAGGGAGCCAGAGAGCCAGTACCAGGTCACCACGTAAAGGTATGGAAGAAGAGACCATGATACTAGCCAGTATGGACACTGCTAAAATAGCACTGGGGCTTTGTGTTGGCATTGGGGGTTTGGGGAATGGGGCAGCATCCCTATAGAGGCTGCCTGGTACAAGTGCCCTGGGAGTACGGGGTGCAGCCGTACTCCACCCATTTGGCATTGAAGCAACAAAGCATGTGTAACTACTGCTTGCCACTTATAAAAGTGACAGGCCTTAGCAAGGAGTAAATGATATGTGACCATCCATGCAGGCAGGCTCCTCCCCTTTAGTCTTTATTCCCAGTCACCGCTGTATCCAGAAGCCCTCCTCTCCTCTGTTCCTTCCCTCTGTTATGTCCACCTCTCCGTCCCTGCTACCAGGTAGGGCACGATACACAGGAGGCCTCTCAGGACATGTCAGGAAGGTGAACACGGGACCAGGGCTAGCTCCCAATGGACGGATGCTTAATCTCCTTTGAGCAGCTTTTCTTCAGGCTTTGATCTCCCTGTGGAGCATGTTCCCTTGGGAGAGGATCCTAGGGAGGAGAGCAGGTAGAGGGGACCCCTGCCCCCTTGGTTGGCACCTGTACCTACAACCAGGAAGTGCTGCAGGCTAGGAACTTAAAGAATAAACATTCTTTGACTTACAGTTCTGGAGACTGGGCACCCAGGACCGAGGTCTTGGCAGGGCTGGTTCCCTCTGAGATCTCCTGTATCCTCCCGAGTGCTGAGTAACACTCTGCTCCTGATTCCTGGCTTCTGCCTCCCTGACTGGGAGAAAACAAAAACAATAGCAAAAAAACCAAGGAGGCTCACTTTAAACCAGTCAGTCATTTCCTGCTCAGAAATGCTCCATAGTGATGTACAAAGTCATCATGTACAGACTGTCCCCAGCAGGGGGCACGACTGAGTCTCCTCTAGACAAGCTATAGGATTTCTTCCTTGGGAAATGGGATGATGGGATGGGAGTGGGGCCTCGGTTTCTCTGATGAGATGAAGAATGTGGCTGGACTCTTAGAGACTGGATAGAGCTGACATCCTGCACAGCCCCTGATGGCCTCGGGGAATAGCCACTGTCCCTTAGGAGCAGGCACAGTCATGGGGTCCAGAGGGTACACTCAGCTGGTTCTCCCTCCATCAGGACTTGATCTTTGACCTGGGAGACCCTGTAAGATGGGAGTACATGCTCTTGGGGACCGATAAGCCTCACCTGTCCTTGACTGAGGAGGATGAAGAAGGGCTGGATGATGATGATGACATGGAAGACCTGGTGAGTCTGCTAGCATGGGGGGTGGGGCGAGGGCCTTCACCCTGTTTTGCATCAGGCAATCTGACAGACATCCCTGCAGACATGTGCATTCTGAGGGAGGGAAGTCCAAATGTATCAGTCCTACATTCTTCAAAGCAGAGGGGTCTTGTAGAGCTCTCATTTTACAGATGGGTAAACAGGCCTAGGCATATCCAGTGACCATTCCAGAACCTCTCAGTAGGTTAGGGGACAGACAGTACTTGAATTCAGTCTCTCCTATCTGGAATCCTGATCAAGGCTTGAACTGTTCCTTAGAGAGACCATATCTTTGGAGTGGGAGTCTCAGGGTCCACTCTGCTAGCTCCTCCTTAGTCACTGGCCTGGGGTATCCCCTCATCAGACTTTCATTTGTCATCTTTCAATAGGGTGTGTGTGTGTGTGGTGGGGTGGGGGTACTTCCTACATGGGGTCCTGTGTGAGAAAGGAGAGACTAGGAGGCAAATTCCCCCTGCTTTAGGAATCTTCCACATCTCCTTTACGTGTAAAACTAGGGTGAGGGTCACTGTGTTTGGTATCCATAGCAACAATAACAGGTGAACTAACTTTGCCAAACTGGTAGTCCCAAACTCCCAGAGGCTAGAAATTCAGGATCAAAGGTGCTGCTGGCCGGGCTGGTTTCTTCCAAATTCCTCTGGGTTTGTGTGTAGCCATGAGCTCTGTAGTTTTTTTTTTTTTTTTCCTCTCTCTCTCTCTGAATCTGTGTCCTTTATCTCATAAGAACACTTAGCATATTGTAATAGGACCACCTGAAGACCCAATTTAGACTCCATTGCCTTACCTGTAAAGACCATACTTCCAAATGCAACTGGATTCATAGGTACTGGGGGTGGGGTGGGGTGAGGACTTTAGCATATGATTTTAGAGGTAGGTTGAGCAAGTCTATATCAACAGACAACACTGCAGCGGGGACCGGTTCTGCTTCTGCTGCAGAATCTGAGTTCACTCATTTAAATCCCTGCTTCCTGGGTAGCTGAGGACAACTTATACACAGTAGGGCAAAAGGAGCCACCAAAGGACCCACCCAGTAAGTGAGAGCTCGGAACCAAACCCCAACAGTCCGGCTGCATATCTGTGTTCTCGGGGAGGTGGGCGTGATTATTCAGCTCTGAGGGCTGCCTAAGAATGACTGAGGCCACCCTGTTCTCCCCTTCCTTGATTCTGAGCACTGGTGTCTCTGCTGGCTGTGGGCTATGTACCCTTAAAGCCGGGAGCCTGCTCCTTCTGGAAGCCCTGTCACATCCCTGGAATGGGAATCCTGGTCCCTCCATCATGGATAGACGATAGATCCTGAGAACCAGCTCTCGGCTGCAGGGCCAGACCTGGGATTCCTGGGCTGTTGCTCTTGCTCGCCGCCGACTGATCTCAGCAGAAATTACAATTAGATGAGCAAGTACCCAAGGCCTGAGCATTGTTTGTGGCAACAGTATACACACAGAAATCTTGACCTTGGTTTGAGGATCATTTGTCTAGACCAGGCCTTATTTCACAGACCAGGGAAGAACAGCCATGCAGGGCCCAAGACTTATTCACAACATCTGTTAGTCCTCCCAAGAGGCCCAGTTAACAGCTAAGGAAACCTAGGCTTAGAGTGGATGAAAACTTTACCCAGCCCTCCTTACCTGGTACTAGGTACAGTCAAAGGTTTGGGTCCCTCTGACTCAGAATCCCCTCTCTTGAGTAGCCATCATGGTTGTAGGTGGTTTGGCTAGAAGGGTGGGGTAGAGAGCTGGTGCTACCATCTTAGACCACACAAGTAGGGAATAGGTGTCCACCCAAACCTACTCCTCTCCTCCCCTAACCTGGGTCATCTTCTGATTTCTTGGTCTTCCGGGAAAACTGACAGCCCCCTTAGCAAGTCTGGGTCTGGGGTAGGCGAACAGAACTGTGCCATGGCCTCTGCTCCAAGGCCCTGGCCAGAAACCACCTCTTTTCCTCACAGGGCAAAGAAGAGGAGGATAAGAGCTTTGACATGCCATCTTCGTGGGTCTCCCAGATTGAGATCACCCCAGAAGGTCTCTGTCACTCACTGCTTCTCAGCCCACAGCTCAGCAGAATAGCCATAGAGGCTTCCTGGGCCCTTCTTCCCAGCCCCTCTCAACACCCTGCCAGCTCTGTACTCAGAGCCTGACACTACCTGCCACACAACTGAACCATTACCATCATGAGCACCAAGGTCCGGGACATGGCCTCTTTCTTCCCTTCCCTGGATCCCCTGTTCAGAGGAGGCCATGGGCAAAACATGGAGTATATAGTGCAATGGGGCCAGGCCACAGGAAAAAAATAGGCAAAGAAGGCAAGAGACTGGGTTATCCTTTGCCCAATGTCTACATGTGCCCACCTGGAAATGCCTAGATCAGAAGAAGGGCATAGGCTGTTTCAGCAAGTGGCAAAGTGCTACTACAGAAGTGGTCATGAGGCCGGGCGTGGTAGCGCACGCCTTTAATCCCAGCACTTGGGAGGCAGAGGCAGGCGGATTTCTGAGTTCCAGGCCAGCCTGGTCTACAAAGTGAGTTCCAGGACAGCCAGGGCTATAAAGAGAAACCCTGTCTCAAACAAACAAACAAACAAACAAAAAGAAATGGTCATGAACCCTGGGGTAGGAACACCCATTACATCCTAGATAAGGGATGGAGACAAAATGGGTCTTAAGAGGAAGTGGTCATTGGGGCTGGGTTTTGAAGGATCAGATGCCTTTCTAGCACATTATTCTCAGTGGTGAAGGCCTGACAGGGGAAAGGAGTGGCTGGATCACAGGTATGATTCTCGGGTAGCCCTGGGATGCTGGCTGGCCCAAGAATACCTTGGGAAGAGTTGAAGCCAGCACTGGCAAGTATTTTCTTCCT
This sequence comes from Mus minutoides, assembly GCA_902729485.2. NCBI lineage: Eukaryota > Metazoa > Chordata > Mammalia > Rodentia > Muridae > Mus > Mus minutoides. The sequence goes on along the minus strand of LR750035.1, from coordinate 569,569 downwards.
CCGTGGAGCTGGTTCTGGGCTTGGAGGCACTTTATAGGCAACACCGACAATGGACGAGCATCCAGGAAGGGGTGGAAGGAAAGACCCCAGCTCCCTCTACATCCACAGAGTTTGAGACCCGTTGCCCCACTGGGAAGAAAGTGATACAGTACAAGAAAGCACAGCTGGAGAAGTGGTCTCCTTACCTTAACAACAATGGCCTGGTGTGTCGCCTCACCACCTATGAAGACCAACAGTGTAAGACACCTTGGGGGGCCACGGAATGGGGGAAACAAGGAAATGCTGTGCTTGGTGACTCCGGGTAAATCAGTTAGTGTCTGTGTGGCAGAGGCCAGAGGAGCTGGTCTGCCTGTGGCAACCATCTCTGTGTCCCCACAGGCACAAAGGTTCTAGAGATAAAGGAGTGGTACCAGAACCGGGAGGACATGCTGGAGCTGAAGCATATCAACAAGACCACAGGCCTGCACGTGGACTACTTCAAGCCAGGCCATCCCCAAGCTCTGTGCGGTGTGTGGATCCCCTGGCTGGGCAGACCAAGAGCGGCAGGGGAGGGGCATTTACATACGATGACACTGATGGGAAGAACCAACCCTAGGTATCACGGAGGGCCTGGGGTGGCAAGCATGGGCATTACCTCTGTCTCTGTAAGATAAGGTGGTGTGCGGTCAGCTGTGGAAGCCCAGAAAAAGAAGACACCATAACCATCGGCTCTCTAGGGAAGTCAAAGTCAGGGTCACATGCCGTTCTGTGCCTGGGATCAGGCCAGAATCTCCTCTAGAGGGTACATGATATGGGCCACATGTAAAGGGTCTAAGAATGCTGGGCCGTAAAGGCAACTAGCACCACCAAAGAGACAAACGTAGGAGCAGAGTGGCCACTATATGGCTCTATGGCTAGGAGTCCATGAGGTTGGGAAGAGCAGAAAGAAAGAATGTGCCTCCCGAGATCCATATCGTAACCCCGACTTCAGCAGAGAAAAGTCTGGAGCCAACAGACACCGGCCATGTTTGGGAGTTGAAATTTTCAAGATTAAACCAAGAAGGGGACCATGCTACAACCTATGTGGGGGCAAATGGTCCAAACCTGATGGGCGTGCTGGGGGCTGAAAACAGCAGAAAGTTGTTCCCTATTCAGATCGGCAGGTCGCTCTTAAGAATAATGGAGCTAAATGTGTTAGTAATATGGAGATCTAGCTCAGTGACAGAACACATGCTTAGCATGCCTGAGAATATGCTCTCAGCAGCGGCTGAGCAAGAACAAGAAATGTATGCTACAGTTGTTCATCATGGTGTTGTTCATAAAAACAAACAAAAAAATTAGGTGTAACCGTAATGCCCAGAAAGAGGGGGTTGGGTACACGACTGATCCTCACGTGTACTCCAGAACATCCCTTTCCCGGGGCCTGGGATTGGGTTCCAGAGCCAGCTGCCACAGCCCTTGTTGCTCACCCAGCCTCTCCCCCTCTCCCCTCCTGCCCCACCCTCCCCCTCAGTGCACTCATATAAGTCTATGCTACCTGAGATGGACCGAGTCATGGAGTTCTATAAAAATATCCGTGTGGATGGCCTGGTGAAGCGGGAGGAGACACCCATGACAATGACTGAGTACTATGAAGGACGCTCCGACTTCCTCGCCTATCGGCACACCAATTTTGGACCCAGAGTCAAGAAGCTCAGCCAGAACAGCGTGGAGTCGAACCCGAGGCCCATGGTGGTGAGAGGACACTTGGGCTGGGGATTGGCTGCCCGCCCTTGCTGGCAGATAGAGAGAGGGCCAGCAGGATCAGGGGAGCCCTGACTCGGGGATGATCATTAATGCCTGTGATTTTGCCAGGGTTCTAAATACGAAACAACCACTTTTAACAAATGCAGACCCCTGGGCTTGTTAGGGCCAAGCCTTGTCCCCAGCCACTAGACAAAGAAGCAAGGTTTCTTCATTGTAATGAACAAATACACACATAATAACCAGACATCTGGAAATATGGGAAACTAAAGAAACTTACAGATATCTCAGATGACCTCTCTCCAGTATTACTGTGGACCAGTAGGTTTGTTCATAGCTGGACAATTAATCCCAGCAGTTGAGAGGTGGTAGCTGAAGAGTGGAGAGTTCAAGGCAGCCCTACATAGTGAGTCCAAGGCTGAGCCACGTGAAATACTATCTCAGTGAGCCGAGGACATAGCTCACTCAGTAAAGAGTTCGCTTTCTAAGCACAAAGACCTGGGTTTAATCCAACAACCTGGCACTGTGACCTGCATCTGTAATCCCAGCACCAGGGAGGCAAATATAGGATTTGTTGGCCTGCAAGTCAAGCCAAACCATTGAGGTTCAGGTTCAAGTGAGCCCAAGTTTTGAGACAGAAACCCTGTCTCAAAAAACCAGCAGGAGAGCAATTAAGAAAGAAAATGACCATCTCTGGCCACCACACAAATGTGTGTATGCACACCAAGGCGCTCGCACACAATTTGTTCGCCAGGGTCTTTTAAATTTTATTGAGATCTGGGGTGAGGGTTAGAATACCTGTTTTCAGCTGCTTGGCCTCAAACTGAGCTTTGCTTCCTCTGAGATACTACAAAGTTCTTGGCCATAGAACTTCCTGGCCACACACCAAAAATGCTCCTTCCTGTAGTAAGCGTTAGCTGATAATGGGACAGGCTTTCTGGAGAGGTGAAGGAGGGAATTGGAGAAAGGCCCAACACCATGAGAACCCACGGGGGTCATAGAATCCATTGTCTAGCAGAAAGGGCGGATCAACAACTCGCACCCCTGGACTCCTGGGTCTTGAGAGTCCTTCCCTCCTGCCCACAGAGCATGCTCAGAACCCCCCCTCCCCGCTTTGCGTGTTCTGGCCACACAGAAAATCACAGAGCGGTTCTTCCGCAATCCAGAGAAACCCGCGGATGAGGACGTGGCAGAGCGCGTGTTTCTGATAGGGGAGGAACGCGTCCAGCTTCGCTACCATTGCCGCGACGACTACATCACGGCATCCAAGCGAGAGTTCCTGCGGCGCCTGGAGGTTGACAGCAAGGGAAACAAGATCATCATGACACCAGAAATGTGCATCAGCTACGAGGTGGGTCGGTGACCGCACGGCACACAGAAACGTTGGGGGCACACTCTAAAGACTGCACCTGCAAGCATCTTTCTGGTAATTTGAGAAAGTGGCATTTCTGTGAAGACTACCCTGGGAAACCCATCTCTGTCCCTGGTAACATGCAAAGCTCCCATCTGAGGACCTTTCCCTTGCAGCGGCTCTGAAAATCATCCCATTTACACCAAAATGAAAACCTTATTAGATGTAACTGGGATGCCCAGAAAGTGGGAGTTGGGTACACGACTGATATTCATGTGTACTTCAGAACATCCCTCTCCCTGGACCTGGGTTACAGAGCCTTCCTCATGGTCCCTACCTGCGCCTATGGGGATCCTAGACCCCAGATCCCAGGGACCTATCCTGAAGGTGGCAGGATATTCTTATGCCCTAGACTCTAGGATGGTCTCACCTTCCTCTTCTAATTGCATAACTGTAATCCCCTCTGAATTTTTCTTTGGTCCCTCTTTGTTACTATGTTTTTGTAGAGAAGGATCCTGAGGTCTGGAGAGGTTAAGCACCTTGCTTGAGCCCATACAGCTAAAAAAAGGGGGGGAGGGGAGTAGATTTAAACCAAGTGGTCCCTAGACCTGCCCTGGCGCAGGTTCTCTGTCACTGTGGTGGTTCTGGTCTCAGGTAGAGCCGATGGAGCACACCAAGAAACTCCTCTACCAGTTCGAGACCATGAATCAGCTGAAGAACGAAGAAAAGCTGTCTCGACATCAGGCCTGGGAGTCGGAGCTGGAGGTAAGGTCCTACCAGACAGCGGAGGCGGCAGGGAGAGAGGGCCTCCGCTGTGATGCACATCCTCCATGATGTCCGATCAAGGTGCTAGAGATCTTGAAGCTTCGTGAAGAGGAGGAGGAGGCACACACGCTGACCATCTCCATCTACGACACCAAGCGCAACGAGAAGAGCAAAGAGTATCGGGAGGCCATGGTGAGTCTCCCTGCTCTTCCTAGGTCTCCCTCCCTGGAGCCCTGCCTCCAGGGTAGGGAGGATATGAGAACCCTTTGTAAGGGATGACGAAGGGAGATGCCAACCCTTCGCAAGGGATGATGAAGTCGCTGGTGATGTCAGGTGAGTGTTCTTGTTGACTATCACCTGCTTGTTGATGGGTCCCTCCACCTCCCAAAGAGCACTTAAGATCCAGGCTGGGTGTACTTCCCCAGGACCATGACCAAATGAAAGTCTCTACCTTGTGTGGAGAAAGAATGAGAACTACATGCCCATCTCTACCAGGGCTCTCACTGAGGCTGTGACCTGAGCCAGGAATCCAGCCAACTGACTCAGGCCCCGGTTGAACACCAAGACTCAGTAACGCAATGCAGGGCTTTGGCTTTATCCCCCCCCCCCCCTTGCCAAGTGGGAGGACCAGTTTGGTTTCCCAGGCTCGAGGTTAAATCCTCTCTACCAAGCAGTGCAGATCAAAGAAGTTTGGAGTTGGCCAGGCAAGACTGGGCTTTGGAACGTTCTTGGATCCACGGGAAAGGGCAATAGCCCACGTCTCCATGTTCTCTGGCTCCTGTGTACCCCATGTAAGGCCAACATTACGGGCAAAAGAGAAAAATGGGAGCTCAGAATCATTGCTAACTCACTGCCCCTCACTGTAAGTACCTGCTTTGGACTGGCAGGCCTGGGCAATGTGCTTTCCAGACCCGAGCTGGTCTGTTTTCAGAGGAGGAAACTAAGGATCAGACTGATTGATGAATACATGAAACAGGAATTACAAGTCAGAAAGGAATAAACATGGAGAACGAGGCAATCGTGTCTCATAAGCACCCTACCCTGGGACGTGGATTTAGGGCCTGGCTTTGTACCATTGCACAATGGACTCAGCTGCTCGGGAGGTCTCCTGCATATCCCAATCTTTCTCCTGGTTCCTTGACCCACAGGAGCGCGTCATGCATGAGGAGCACCTGAGGCAGGTGGAGGCCCAGCTGGACTATCTGGCCCCATTCCTGGCCCAGCTCCCTCCAGGAGAGAAGCTAACCCGTTGGCAGGCGGTGCGCCTCAAGGACGAGTGTCTCGGCGACTTCAAGCAGCGGCTCATTGACAAGGCTAACCTCATCCAGACTCGCTTTGAGAAGGTGTGGCCAGGGCCCAGGCAGGGGAGGTGACCTCACCATCCTCAGTGAGAAAATGGGACCTGAGGTCTTTGCTCAGTGCCTCACAGATCCGAGAGTGACAGATGAGCAGATGAGTGTGTATCTGTGGCTTCCAAATACCTGATTTCTTCTTCCCCCTTTGTTATTGTATGAGTGGATGGATGGTGGGCAGCTGGGTAAATGGATGAGTGGATGGATGGGTTACTAGGTGGGGGTGAGGTGGGCAGGAACAGTTGGATGTGCAGTGAGGATTAGAAGTGGAGTGTAGGTGGATGGATGGATGGATGGATGGATGATGGTATGGATGGGTAGCTAAGATGGGCAGACAGAGGGATAGAAGAGTGTATGGGTAGGTTTGTGAATGGATGGTGCATTATAATAGCTCCGTCCTTGGCCCGTTTCTGTGAGACAAGGTGAGGCGCATACCATACCACGTGGTCCCCACGCAGTGTCTTGGTATGCAGAGTGCACGGAGAAGAGTTGGGTGGAATGGGACCCACTTTATTTTGGAGATGAGCTGCTGGGGGCTCTGAGCATGTCTGCAACGTGCCTTGATCATGTAGCTATTTTGTGTGTATGGGTGTTTTGTCTATATGTGTGCATGTACATCACATGCATGCCTAGTGCCCTCAGAGGCTAGAAGAGGTCATCACATCCCCTGGGACTGGAGTTTCAGACAATTCTGAGCCTCTGTGTGCATTTTGAGAATCTAACTCCAGTCCTCTGGAGAGCAGGGAGTCCCCTGCTTCACTTTTTGAGACAGGGTCTCATTCTATGGCCTTCACTGACCTGGAACTTGCTATATAGACCAAACTGGCCTTAAACTCACAAAGACCCATCTGCCTCTTCCTAATGGGAGCTGGGATTAAAGGTGTGCACATCACACCCAGTTGTTTTGATTTCATATATGAGCTGCTAGGAGTGGAACCCAGGGCCATGCATTAAACCACATCCCTAGCTCTGACTGGCTGTTTTGGCCCTGTTCTGATTTCACGCACAAATCATGACCCCAGCAGTTTCCACCCAAGATATTTTGTGATGTTCTAACTGTGTCCCTTTCCTTGGGACTGCCTGGTCATCTACGGACCTACAGCCTGGTTGCAGATCAGTTTACACATTCCCATGGTCATCTCTGTATGCTTCCAGGAGACCCAGGAGCTGCAGAAGAAGCAGCAATGGTACCAGGAGAACCAGGTAACCCTGACGCCGGAGGATGAAAACCTGTACCTGAGCTACTGTTCTCAGGCCATGTTCCGCATCCGAATCTTGGAACAGCGGCTCAATCGGTAAGGGGCAGAGCTGGGAGGACTCCTGAGAGCACTCTGATAGCTCGGCTATCCCTCACCTTCTCCTCCCTCACTCTGCTCAGGCACAAAGAGCTGGCTCCGCTGAAGTACCTGGCGCTGGAGGAAAAGCTCTACAAGGACCCACGCTTGATAGACTTCGTGAAAGGCTTTGTTTGATGGTTCCTCCTGGGACTGCAGCAGACCCTGCCAGGGAATGGAATCCCTCCCTTCTCCCCAGCCACTGTGATCCTATACCGGCCTCACTGCCACACTACCTCCCTGTCCCTCATAGCCTCCCTCAAATAAACACACTTCCTGTTTGCCATTTATACTTCTGTGTGTACAAGCTCCAGTCTGCACCACCCTAAATCTTTCTCTGTCATCTTCTCTGCTGGATTATCAAGTGTTTGCTCTCCAGATGGTTCCACGGCCACCTGCCAACATCTGTTTAGAGCTCAATGTGTTGATGGTGGGCCAGGTGAGAGCAGTCTAGCTAAGGAACACACCTCAGGAACGGGCGGCTTGATAGTAAAGAACAAGGGACAGAATCCAAGTTCCTCTTCCAAAATGGGGCTGACGATGTTTACTGAAGTAAGTCTTAAAAAGCAGAGAAAACTGGGTATAGTAGCCCATGCCTGAAATCCCAGCAGGAAGATCAGAGTTCAAGATCTGTCTCAACTACATAGGGAATTTGAGGACAGCCTGGGCCACAAGAGGCTCTGTTTTTGTTTTTGTTTTAACACAACAACAATAAACAAACAAGAAACAAAAGGGACTGGAGAGATGGCGCTGACTACTCTTCCAGAGGTCCTGAGTTCAATTCCCAGCAACCACATGGTGGCTCACCACCATCTGTAATATGATCTGATGCCCTCTTTGGGTGTGTCTGAAGATAGCAATATTGTATTCATATACACATAAATTAATTAATTAAAACAAGAAGAAGGAGGAGGAGAAAGAAGGGGAGGAAGAAAAGGAGGAGGAGGAAACCTGTAATCTCCAGGGCATGACACAGTCAAGGCAGGTCTCCCAGCAGCTGTGGTTGCCTGTACTACCTGGGCCAGTGACACTAGGCAATCATGGATCAGGGAGGGACTCATGGGGCTCTGTCTCTTCTTGTTGAACTACTGGCTGCTGCTGAATTCCGGTGGCAGGGCAGTCATTGTTTTCACTCAAAGATGAGCCCAGTAAGCTTCAATGCATAGTTCCAAAACCATGGTTAAGGCCAGGGGTGCATGCTCATGTCTTTAATGATCTCTGTCAGTCCAAGGCTGGCCTGATCTACAAAGTGAGATCCTGATACAGAGGGAGGAGAGAAGAGAGAGAGGAAGGGTAGTGGGTCCAAGGGACAGAAATAGGATGATCTTGGAAGCGTCAAGTATGCCAAGAGTGCAGAATCTTGCCTGGTTCCCATAAAAATACTGTGCCCCCTCTCCCACAGGCTGGTGGGTGACTTTTGTTCCCGTAGAGGTTTTGCATTTCATAGGGACTTTGCGTGCCTTGCCTTTAAGAACAAAAGTTTAAGTCCTGGGTCCGTTCTTCCAGATGTCTGGTCTTTTTCACTACAGCAACTGTTTCCTCATCTATAAATGGGAAATTCCTCCCGTTCCGGGCTGTGTAAAGCAGAACGCCAGATGCAGCAGCCCCGACCAGAGGGGGAGTGAGTGTAGGACAGACCAGAGTTGGAGGTTATTTCTGCAATGGGCTGGGACCGAGTTTCTCAGTGAGAGACCCCCGGTCTCATGGTGGGTTATGTAGCCTGTCCCCGATCCCAACCTGCCTGTCCTGTCACAGACATTAGCCTTTCTCCAGTTCCGTAGTTTTGCAGTTTCCGCGCACGCACGCGAGCAAACACAAACCTAATTCATCCCACTGTGTTACTATGATCTTAGGGACGAACTCCTGAGCTCGACATCGACCCCACATGTAATCAAGCTCTGTTTCCCTCGAGGTCAGCGAACTCCAGGAGATGTGTGGATCCAAGTCAAAGCCAAGTCCTCCCACCACGCGGGCGACACTCACAGGCTGAGGGCGGGGTCCCAGCGGCCCTGTTCCAATATGGAAGATCTGCAACTTCATACTGCTCTAGAAGTCCCCTTCCCATTGGCTAGTTCAGAGCTGATTCTCCAATAACACTGACGTTTATTGGTCGATCCAGAGATGTTGCTGAAGTGATTGGTGCAGCCGCCATCGGGTGCGGTTCGCGGATTTTTTAAACATTACCGGGTTCCAGGAAATGCAGGAAAAGGGCGGAAAAAACCAAGCCTGACTGGGGGCGGGACTAAGAACACAGAAGCCCGTATTGGTTCTTCTGGGACCTGAGGGCGGTCCGTAAGCGCTTCTTTCTCGTGATTAGTCTGAGTCGGGGAAAGGAGGCGGGTAGTTACGTAAATCGGCGGAAGCGCTTGCTTCCATTGGTCAATTCCGGAGGAAGGCGGGGCGTTCGTGGCGACTGATTGGTGTAAGAAGTGAAGTGGGAGGGACTCTAGGCCGGAGGTTTTGTTGTGAGGGTCGGTTGTCAAGCAGCGACCAATCAGGGCAAAGGATGGAGGCAAGTGGGGGTCGCGCCTGGAGGGAAGCCTTGGCCTCCAGAGCTACAGCTGCAGGTAGAGTGGCCCTCGGGGTCTTGGAGGCAAAGGGAAGATGGCTCTAGTCTTCGCCGAGCCTGGAGGGCACAGTTCCGTCGCCGGCAGGAGGCTCTCGGCCAGGGCAGGCTGGAGCCAGTGCCCCTCAAGACAGAGGGGCGGAGGGTCAAGCGAAGCTGAGGGACCGGTGGCAGATTTGGGATGAGCGAGCAGGACCGGTGTGTGGAGTCCGGAGAGGGAAAGCTGGTGGGCCGGAAGCAGAGCTGAGGGTGTGCGGAGGACCGTCTTGAGTTGGGGCTCCAGAAACAGGAGAGCGAATGAATGGGGGGATTCTGATAGCAGCGGGGCAAGAGAAGTAAAGAGGGTCTGGCGAAGCATGACCAACTAAGGAAGCTCAAGATGTGCCAGAGCGGGAGCATAGGCAACAGGAGAAAGAGAATCCAGCGAGAGGGCTCCTGGGCAAGAAGCGAAGGGCCGTGGAGGCGGTGGAAGGCTCCATCCACGCTGTGGCCTTTTAGAATTGAGGAGTCATTCCGACTCACACCTAGACTGGAGACTCAATTACTAGCTATGCCCTTGAGAGTTGCAGGGAGTGGGCGTGGTTCCCTTACTAGGAGTTGGAGATGGAGGAAGCAAGAAGATTGGACCCTCAAAATCCTCTCGAACATCACCCCCTCCCAAGGCCTTTACTGTTCATATTCTCATTCATATTCATTCTCTCTCTCTCTCTCTCTCTCTCTCTCTCTCTCTCTCTCTGCCTCTCAGTCTATCTATTCGTCTCTGTGTATCTCTCTGCCTTTTGGATGCCTCTCATGGGCCCCAAAACATAACCTCAGACTCCAGTGCCCCATCCAATACATGAGGTGCAAATCAGAGTGGACTGCGGTTACATGATCTCTCTACCCCATAGCAGGAGCTGTGTTGGCAGATAGGACACCCAGCATCCAGGAGCATTACTATAGGCTTCAGAGAAGTCAGCCTCTCCATCCCCTCTACACCTACCTACGTTCGTCTGTCCTTCCTTCCTTCCTTCCTTCCTTCCTTCCTTCCTTCCTTCCTTCCTTCCTTCCTTCCTTCCTGAGACAGGAACTGACAGAGATCTGCCTACTTCTAGCTGGCCTCCTGGATGCTGGGGTTAAAGATGTGGGCCACCAGGCCCAGCTACCTAGGGAAGGTCTTTTATCTTTGGTCTCTAAGTCACAGGTTTTCAGACCCAATGTGCACTGCAGCTCCAGGCCCTGGAGGCTCTGGCAAGTCTGTATCAAGTGGCCTTGATGACCCAGGGACTTGCAACTCGTCTCAAGCAGTTCCTAAGCCACCATCACCTCTGTTTGTATTCTAGCCCAGTGTTGAGCTGAGATGGCCCAAGCCTGACATTCCATGATCTGGGATCCCGACCTATGTGTCCAGGCTGCTGCTTGATAGCGGATGATCTAAACCACCAGGCAGTCCTGAGCCAGGAGAGGAGGACTCTCTGCCTGGATGTGTGGGAACTCCCTGCCAACTTGATTGTCGGATCTGGGGGGGGATCCACCCCCACCCCACAGAGAAAGCACAATCTGTTTTGTCAGTGGGGTCTCAGGCACCACCCCCTGAAGCATGGCCACCCCTGTGGTCACCAAGACGGCCTGGAAGTTGCGTGAGTACTTTTCATTTATCACATCGTTCTTTTGTGAGCTGAGTAGTCTTAGCCTTCAGCTCTGTCTCCTCTCCCTGGCCCAAGAGAGACTCAGTCCTTGTTTTCAGATAGACAAAGATGTATCACATGGGGGAGGTGATTAAGCATTCCTTCCATACAGCTGTGCTCGGCACTTGCTCTGAGGTTCAGGTGAGATCCGTCTGGTCAAGCCGATAGGTGGAGTGTTGTGAGGAAGGCTGAAAGGCGGTCCAAGAACCCCAGCCACGTCCCAGGTTCCTTTTCCTCCATCAGATGGAAGTTTCTTGGGATGGGGGTGGAGGGGAGGTTGTTCAAAGATGCTGGCAAGGCTCTGAAGTGAAATCAAGCAAAAACAGTTCAGAATTCTTTAGCCTAAACTCTCTTAGATTCTTTTTCTTTGTTGAGATAGGGCATCCCTATAGCCTTTGCTGGCTTGGGACATGTTCCTCTGCCTCCTGTGTGCTGGGATTAAAGGACTGTGCCACAACGCCTGGCTCTTTCATTTTGGTTTTTTGTTTGTTTTTCTTTTTCTTTTTTTTTCTTTCTTTCTTTTTTTTTTTTTTTTTTTTTTTTTCTGAGACAGGGTTTCTTTTTGTAGTCCTGGCTGTCCTGGAACTCACTCTGTGGAGTAGGCTGGCCTTGAACTCTGAAATCCTCCTGCCTCTGCCTCCCAAGTGCTGGGATTAAAGGTGTGGGCCACCACTGCCTGGCACCTGGCTCTTTCACATTCCTAAACATTATTGAGGACTCCAAAAGGCTTTCATTCATGAAAGTCATACTTACCCATATATTCTGTTAGAAAACAGTACTGAGACAGATGTGCACTCAGACCTGACAGGAGTGATGATGTCATCACACGTGTGTCTTCCCAACGGCTCCTCTGGAGCGAGTGAGAGCGGCCAAGGCACTACCATCCCAGCATTTCAGACTGTAGCTCCTTCGGATCCTCTAAAAGGCCTGGAGGATCCCTAGATCAGGCCTGGAGGACCTGCATCTCACCTCTGAGGCTTTCTCTCCGGCTGTAGCCGGTTGTCATAGGTTTGGTGTGCTGTGCCTGGGCCCACTCTGCTGGCAACTGTCCCTGGGCTATTTTCAGGAGCCAATAAGGAGACTTGGGCAAAGCTGTTTTGGGGGACTCAGTCTCCTCATTGAGAGATTGGGATCATTTTCAAGTTGTCCCCCAAAGCTGTAGGGTTCTGGGAGGACCTGTTCATGGCGACTTTTGGCAGAGTAGCTTTATATCGATTGGCATTATGCATCCAACTCTTTAATGGCTTGCCCTACCTGAAGGTAGAAGCTGGTGCAAGGGGGCAAGTGAGGGCCAAAGTATCCAAGGTCACTGCAAAGTTGGAGCTCAGCCCTGGGAGAGCAACCGGCCGGAGTCAGAGCCACAGCCATCTGTTTCCAGTCCTGCTCTAATTCCGAGTGTGCATGTGTGCATGTGTGTTTAAGCTCAGTTAATTACTGATGAGGGTAAAGGGTGCATGAGCATGAGTGTAAAGGCCTGAAACAGGAAGCTTTGTATATTGGAAAGACTTTTATAGGAAACCACGGAGCTTTCACAGGGAGAAAGGGTTACCATGGAAACCTAGTGAGAGTTGTGCAGGGGTACATGTCCACAAGACCCTTGTTACTAAAGATCCAAGCATGAAAGTGTTTGAGCAGCAGGCAGTAGTATGATCAGGTATGTTGGGGATCTGAGAGTTTCTTGTGCACAAAGGTTTTTGGGTATATAGCCTGAGGCCATACAGGCTGGGGTTTCTCGGGGCTTCTCGGGGCTTCAGGGTGTGATGAGGATCAGAAGACTCTTTAACCGGTGTAGGGTTGCTGAGCCGCTGTCCCCTGTATCTTCCTAGGATGTAAGTCCTTAGCCCTTGTGGGCAGACAGAGAGAGATCCTCAGTTTCAGCTGAGGTGTGCCAGGCTGTACTGCACACCTGGGGAGGTGCTGTTAGCTTATGCTGGAGGGAGAGCACATCTGTCATCTGGCCTGCAGGAGACATTGATGAATTGGATTTGTTTGCATAAAAATCCAGTACCCACACGTGTGCCATTGCTGCTCCGTGTTCTCCGATCCAAGCCAGACTCCTGTGAGGGCCGGGCGTCCCTTTTGGTGGTGCCTGCTGTGTCTTCCTGTCCTTACCGGCTCCCATTGGCCCCTGCTTTAAGGGGAGTCATCCAACTCCCACTCCCTGCCTGTGACTCTGGCAGTTCCAGGCCCTACCCTGGATCCATCTGATGCCCCTGGAGCCTGAGGGCAGGAAGCTCTCCTTCCACAGCCTCCCAGGGCCAGGCCTAGAAGTCCCTTCTGTTAGACTGTCATGGCTGTCTCTAGATGAGGTCCTGAGGCTTGTTGAGGTGGAGATTCAACCAGACCTCTCTCTCTCTCCCTGCCTGGGAAGAGCCACAGCAGATGCCCAGGGACTCTCAGACAAATTCAGGGTGTGGCTGCAGAGACAGGGGCTGCGCCTCCAGAGCTCAGGAGCAGCTGCATTGCCCTCCTGCTGGGCTGGCCAGATATATAAGGGTCTATGACTCGAGCTTGTGGGCAGCTGTCCCCAAGCGTGCAGAGGACAAGACTCTAGTTGAGCTAAGAATTAGAGCAAAACCCTCCTATGTTGGGTTCAGGTGACAGGCCCTCCAGTACCTAGATTGGAAGCGTCTGGGCTTACAAGGAACTTTCACCCTGGTTGGGCCAGCTGATGCTTGGGCCAGTGGTGTCCTGCCAGGCCCTTCAGGGAGGTATCATTTCAGACATTAACTGTCTGGCTTTCCTGGCTGTTTTCCAGGCTCCTTATGCTCTGCAGTTCACACAAGAGCTACCCCAGGCTGGGTAGCATAGGACCTGGGAGGAGGGTGAGGGAGGACCCTTTACTAACAGCCATGGCATTCCTTCTCCTGCTCAGAGCTGGTGGCTGAGTATCCTCCATAGGGTCTGTCAAAGTCCCCTGACCACTTTTCCTCTTTCCTGTCCTATGCAGAAGAGATTGTCGCCCATGCCAGCAATGTGTCCTCCTTGGTACTGGGCAAGGCCTCGGGGCGGCTGCTGGCCACTGGTGGGGATGACTGCCGAGTCAACCTGTGGTCCATAAACAAGCCTAACTGCATCATGGTAAGTGATGACGTGCCCCGCCCTCGGGGGAAGCACCTCTGCAGGCACTGCTCATCCCAGCACACCATCAGTGCTACCCCAGTTGTTGGTCACATACCATGCACAAGGCTACAGGCTGCTTTCCAAGGCAAGAGGGAAAACCAGTCATTTTGGGCAGTTCTATTGGCTGATGACCAGGTTTTAGTGTGCACCTTTCTAGATACATGCACACACACATGTATCTCGGAATACTACCTTACTCTAATGTGACCTAGTTCTTTAGAAGGACAGTGTCCTGAGGATTTTCCTATGTCAACAAATGCTGGTTTACAGCATGCGTTTACGTGGCTTCTTTGGTATCCACCACTGGATGAGTTGTAATTAGCTTAGCCACACCCTGTCATCAGCAGGGCTGCTGGCTCCAGCTTTTAGTTTCTGCTAAACCACACTATGTCGATCATTCTCATTTGTCCAAACCTTTGAGCAGGCCTCTGCAGTTCTGAGAAGCTGTCCTGGCAGGCTCCGGGAGTCACTTCACATTTTCACCTGCAGCACGGGAGCATGGCTGTGCCCTGTGTCCTCTCCAGACACCTTAAGCAATTGTCATTCTTTTGACTTTTGATCAAGTAAACAAACCAAAAAAAAAAAAAAAAAAAATGGGGGAAGTTGATAGCTGTTAGAGAAAGCTTGGTTATTTCAGGTTTTTTTGTGAGACTGAGTAAAACTGAGCCCAGTCGGATCAGAGCCCGTATGTCCAGGTTCAGGAAGAGGAGAATCGCTTTGTTGTTTTGTTTTCATTTTTATTGTTATCCCCTTTTATTTTTGTATTTATTTTATTGGTGTGTATACATATGGGTGGATGTTTTGCCAGCATGTATGTCTATATACTATGTGCATGAAGTGCCCGTAGAAGCTAGAAGGGGACCCTGGATCTCCTGGAACTGGAGTCACAGATGTGTGACTGGTTGCTGCCGTGTTGGTGGTGGGCATTGACTCCAGGGCCTCTGGATGAGCCGCTAGTGCCCTTAACCACTGAGCCATTTCCTGAGCCCCTGGTTTGGTTTGGTTTGGTTTGGTTGGTAGGACTCAAATGTTTTCATTCCCCATAAAATGCCAAAGTAATATACATAAATTGAAAAATAATCAGCACAGGCTAGAGAGGTAGCTCAATGGTAGAGTGCTTGCCTCAATATATTTTTAAAAAATAAAAAACTAAAAACTCACTAAAAGATAAGATCAGTGCTGAAGTATTTCTCCCTCTGTGTCCTCTCTGGAGATAATTAGGCCCCCTTCTGTGTTCTGGTGTTATTTAGTCCATGGACAAGAAAATACATCCAGTTTCCCTCCAGGGTCTCATTCTGTGTGCACTGCTGGGCACATGTAGACCCCCCTACCATTGTAAACAAGCTGCTACAACTATAGGTTCAGGCACTGGTGCTGAGGAATGCCCCTGTTTCTCCCTCATGTCCCCATTGGGAATGTTGCCTTAGCTAACACTGGTGAAGAGGCCAACATTGAGCAGAGAATGGCAGACACCTTGGACTTGGCGTCCAGTCTTCCCTTCCAAAAGCTGAGGCTGACAACACCTCTCACTTACCTGGCCCAGCTCTCCTTGTTCTGTGTGCTCTAGACATGTAAGAACCCACCTCCAGACCTTCCCAGGCCCCTGGAGTATGAAGCAGGCACTCCCAGGGAGCCAGGCACCCAGCAGGCAGGCAGTGGAGATGCATTCCTAGCTTGCTATGGCGTCTACAGTCAGAGTAGACAGAGATGGGAATAGCCTGGATGGGCTCATTCAGACTCCAGGGCAAAGGTTCAACATCTCCTCATCTTGATCCCCTGTTCCCATCTAGTGGTCCAGAGCCATTTCTATAGCTGACTCCCATGCCAGAAGCACTCTAGAAGGAACAAGGTTGAAGAGGTTGAAGGATGCCTGGGGTTTGGGTTGAGTTTGGCTTCTTTTTTTTTTTTTTTTTCTTCAGAGTCTTATAAGTATGTAGTCCAGACTGGCCTGGAACTCATCCTCCTGCTTCTGTTTCCCAAATGCTAGGGTCACAGGTGTTTGAAGGGCTGCTTCATCCATTGTGCTGATAAGCCGCTATGCTCATCTGAGTTAGAATAGAGGTGGGGCCCCAGAGTATCATTTCTTACAGAAGCTGTTCTCAGGGACCCTAAATCTGGGGCCGTGGCTGGGGGTTACCCCTGCAGTTTACTGGAGCTGCCACCTTCTCTCTGCAGAGCCTGACAGGTCACACATCCCCTGTGGAGAGTGTCCGCCTCAACACTCCTGAGGAGCTCATCGTAGCTGGTTCCCAGTCGGGCTCCATCCGCGTCTGGGACCTGGAAGCTGCTAAAAGTAGGCCTCCCTCCTTCCTGTCCCTTTGTGTGTAGGTCCTACTTCAGGCTTGAGGCATTGGGTGCCACCTCCCAGAGGTCTGGGTGCTTTGCTCCTTGAGCACTGAGCAGAGTGGGTGGTGCCCTCCATATCACGTTATCAGCCCAGCAGCAGTGGGTCACTTGCTGACATGAGATGTCCAAGGGATAAAGAGTAAGGTGTGTGTACACGTACATACATGTATTGAGAACCGGGAAGGATGTCAAATCCTAGGAGCTAGCCTGCAGGACATGTGAATACTAGATTACTATGTGGGAAGAGGCAGTAAGATACCAGGTGGGTGTTGGGTGGCTGAGCTTCTGTTTGCTTCGCTTCCCTTTGTCTTCATTTAATTTTTCACCTTGACAGGAATAACACAAGTTCTGAAAGTTTATTTTATCATGAACCTTGATGGCACAAGGTTCATGAAGCCTTCGACCTAATCATCCCCGCCCCTGTTCTGAGAACCTCCGGTCTCCCTTTCTTGCTGTCATGCCCACACCACCACCATCGGTCTCCTAAACCCACAGCATTGCACTTTCTTTTCCCTTTAGAACAACAAAACCAAACCCGGTGGGCCTCTCACGCAGTGCCTGCCTAGAGTCCCAGCATAGGAAGCCGAGGCAGGAGAATCGCTGTGGACTTTGAAGCCCAGCCTAGCCTAGGTGTAAGACCCCCACCTCAGAGAAACAAACAGGAAATCCTCAAACTAAACCTGTATCCTCCTGCAGAGAAGAGTCACTGGGGTCTTGGGCTGCCGCCTCCAGGAGGTAGACTTGGCCCTCAGCAGCCTCGCCAGGCCTGAGCCCACTGCCCACATTTCTCTTCCTGTCTTTGCAGACCATTTACATGGTCAGTATTTGTGCTGTAAAGACCCCAAGTGTTTGTTTTATAAGTCGGTCTCCGTGGGGTGAACTATTGCTCCTTTTTCCATGCACATTTTCAAAATCCCTGTCTGTCACCATTAGTTACCATCACAGGTCCCCTCCTCTAGTGCAGCTCTGTTCTCCGCAGGCCCAGGGCTTGGGAGCCCTGGTTGCAGGCTGGCCATCATCCATGGCCTCCTCATCGCTGTCCTAGGGTTTACAGTCCCTTTTTTTGTTTTGTTTTGTTGTTTTTTGTTTCTTTGGTTTTTGAGACAGGGTTTCTCTGTGTAGTCCTGGCTGTCCTGGAACTCACTCTGTAGACCAGGCTGGCCTCGAACTCAGAAATCCGCCTGCCTCTGCCTCCCAAGTGCTGGGATTAAGCGCCACCACCACCCAGAGGATTTACAGTTCCTCTTTCCTGGTTTCCTCCTCTCCAGAGGAAGGGA
Source organism: Mus minutoides (assembly GCA_902729485.2). Lineage (NCBI taxonomy): Eukaryota > Metazoa > Chordata > Mammalia > Rodentia > Muridae > Mus > Mus minutoides. The sequence goes on along the minus strand of LR750035.1, from coordinate 552,066 downwards.
GCGAGGTGTGGTATCACACACACCTAGAGACCAAGCTCTCAGGAGGCAGAGGCAGGAAGACTGCAAGTTCAAGTCTATCCTGTGTCAGAGTGCAGGGGCAAGTGCATAACTTAAGAGGTAGAACCCTTCTTTGGTATGTGAGAGGCCTTGGTTTGGTCTCTGGCACTGAGGATTCGTGAATGGCAGGCCCAGTGTCAAAGACCCTCCATGACTGAAAGAGACTCAAGTCTCTTTATTTCTGTTGGAAATAATTTACTAATGGGATTTTGAAGGTGCCACTGTACTGCTTTTAGGTTCCAGAATTGCTGGTGGAATCCGGTGCTGTTTTTAGCTGGCCCTTACCATGGGATCTGCTTCTGCCTCCCCTCTTATTCCCTCGGTTTGTAAAATACCATCTAGGCCTCATGGCTACAAGCCCTCTGGGTGTGTTCTCACATCTGAGCTGGGACCTCACAGGTTCCTTTTGGTCTAGAAACTCACAGTCTGGGTTGTGGCCACCCAGACTCTCGCCCGCTCCAAAGGCGCTGCCAGCCCCAGCAGTCCCATAGGTTTGTCAGAAGAATCTGGACCTTGATGGGGAATCCCTCCCCCCAACCTCTGTGCTGCAGTGCTGACCGCGAACTCAGCATGGTCTTCCAACCATTGTTGAGGCCAACCTTGGGAGCTCTGAATAGAGTTGGTTTGCTTGCTTCTGGGGCCAGGTGCTGCATCTCAGAGGCTCTAGCTTTCTTTGTCCAGTGAGAGATCCTGAGTGGTTGAGTCTAAAAGATCCTTCTGGCAGAGGCTCTACTGCCTAACAGTAGCCCTGACATGTGTGCCCGGCAGTGAGCTTAACTCGGTTAAGGAACGGTGGTTTTGTGTTGTGGGCCCTGAGAAAGATGGCATCCTTTAGTCCTCTGGAGTGACTACATGTTGATGATGTAGTGAGCCCAGAACCCAGGACGCCCTTATGACAAACAGCTGTGCGCTGCATCTCAGCAGGTGTTCTTTGCCCAGGCCATATCAGGTCTCAGAGCATTTTGTGCTTATCACTGGACATGGCAGACTCTGTCCCAGAAGGCAGACAGTCCCCAGCGAACATCACCACCCCTCATGCGTTGTCAAAGAGCCAAAGGCCAAAGGGAAAGCTACAAAGCCACTGCCCGCCTGGGACTTCCTTGGCCACTGTGCTCCTGGGAGATGAGAGTGATGCCTTCATATAGCAAGGTAGAAATGGACCATACAGCCTGGTTAGCAGGCCCACCATTCTGATAGATGGGCAGACTGAGACCATCAAGGCACAGGGCTTAGTGGAAACCCTGAGGCTGTAGGTGGCAGAACTCCTGTCCCTCCCGTGTTCTCTGCTGTCTATTACTACCTCAGTTGATGATTCTCAAGCTTGTCCTCAGAAGGGAGAGCTAAGATCTCAGGGCCACTGCCATCCCACTGGGCAGAAGAGATGAGAATCCAGAGAAGCTTCAGGTACACAGGGGCTTCTGAGAGAGCCACAGTTAACCGTGGAGGATGTGGGCAGAGGCAGAACAACCACTCCACTGGGAGACCTTGGAGGTGCTCACGTGTGCAGGCAGGTCCAAGTCTCTTCCTATCTATAGTCCCTCGAGCCTGGGACCAAGGCTAGGCATCCCCTGGGAAAGACAGGGAAGGGCAGAAGTCATGGCAGAAGAATGTGGTCCTGCCAGCTTTCCCTGGTGCAGCTGGGAGGGAAGGGCGCAGGCTTGCTGGATTCCATAGGAAGGCACCCACACCTCAGGAAGCTGGCCTCTGTCAGGTGGGCCCCACCACAGCCTATAGTGTCTGAGTGCCCCTTGCTGTGGCCGCATGGCAAGAGGGGCAGATCCTGATCTTGTAGCAATACAAGACAGCTCAGGAGCAGGGAAAGCCAAGCGCTCAGTGTGGGGTGTAGTTGAGTTGGACATCCACGCGGCAGATGAGGTGCCTCAGCAGAATCCTCAGGCGCGAGAGGGGGCACCATCCCCTTGGCAGTGCCCATCAGAAACCACGCGCTGAGCCAGAGGGACAGTGGACCTGGGCCCCGGCTGACGGCTGGCTAGGACGCCTGTTCCCTTTCTGCTCTTCCTGCCGTGACAGCTCTGGCTCCAGTTCACCCCAGAGGCCACCCTTGATCTAATTGTGGCCATCCTCAGGCAGGGTGCCTTCCTCTGAGCCATCCTCCACCCACCTCCTAGCATTGTCAGAGGGACTCTGAGCTAACATGAAGTCTACCAAAGCTGAACACCAGAAATGCTCGGTGGATGTGCAGTGATGGGAGGCACTCGATGGCCACAGCTCTGAGTGGCACGTCCTCTCAGGCCAGAAGAGGGAGAACACTCATGCTCAGAGGTCGGGGAAGAAGAATGAAGGTCCAGAGGACAGGGTGTGAAGGCGGCCTAGGGACCAAACTAGAATGGGACCTGTACCGTCCCATGCTGAGTATTTGGTGTTTATTGTCTCATTGTTTAGTTTCATTGTAAACCAACCTGACGGTCAGAGAGTGGTGTCCTAGAGTCCCACATCAGTTAAGACGCAGGGCAGGAGCAGATGTAGCTTTGGCAGGCTGCCGAGCCCATCCTGGTATAGATGGGTGCATTCGGCCGTCGCTTCTCAGTTCATCTGTGCCTGCATCTCTGCATACCTGTCCCTACTGTGGGAGCTCACTCCCTGTTAAACTTTGGCATAACCTAGGGATGGCTGGACCCTGTAGCCTTTGGCCTACCACTCGTGGGCTGGTAGGCTTTGAAGTATAAAGCTTTCAAAGAGCAAGACAAGAGATAGACTTGAATGCAGCCGGGAATACTCTGAGACACGAGTTTGCCACCCGGCCTGCCAGACCTTACTTAACACGGCACCAGGACAGCAGTGGATGACTAGTCTGCAACTGTCCTCCGTTCTCACCTGCCTTAGGGCCATCTTCAAGGTCACTTGCATAGGTACATCCCACTGGGCATTGTGAGTCCCCCTACGTCCTCCTCTTGCTCACGACTGCCATCCAGCCGATGCTGTCCCTTGTGTTCCTGGATCCTTTAGTCAAGCAGCTTCCCTGATTGCAGCCTCTCTCTGCTCTCTCCTCCGTGCTGTCCTGGGGGTTAGTCACCCTGTATAGGAGCCCCATGGCACATGGCCTGGCCAGCATTGTGACTGCTGCTGCCCGGGGGCCAGGGTACTCACAGGCTACGGGGGAGGCCTTGTGTTTTCTGGGGGTGTGAGTAGTGACAAAAATGGCTGTAGGACTGTCAGGGTGACAGGGCTCTGGTTGGTCTCCTGATTTCACATCAGCATCTCAGTTTCTGGGCCAAAGGGTCCACACAGATGGGTTTAGCTGCCAGGGTTAGCGGTCAGCTAACACTTAACATAGTACTTCTGCTTTGTCTTGCTTCATTAGTTCTCCGAACACTCATGGGCCACAAAGCCAACATCTGCAGCCTGGATTTCCACCCCTATGGTGAATTTGTAGCCTCAGGTTCCCAGGACACAAACATCAAGGTGAGGTGCCACCCTGCCACCCATCTCCTAAAATCAAGTGTAAGGGAATCTCCCCTCATGGCAACATCCTTACCATCCTTGGGACAGAGGACATGTGGACACTGGCCAGACACTTCAACTTGGGATTCCCAGCTTAGGCAAACCTCCAACCTTTCTCTTTGGGGCACATGACCTAGAGGTAGCCAGAGTCCTCTCTGCTGAGAGCTGTACTATACCCTCTGGCCTAGCCTCCAAGGACTAACAACTTCTTGTGGTTCACCCTTCCTACCCCCACCTCTGCTTCTCTCCTATAGCTCTGGGACATCAGGAGAAAAGGCTGTGTCTTCCGATATAGGGTAAGCATGGTCTGTGCTGGTTACCACACAGAGCTTCGGTCCACACTACAGTGGGGCTGGGACTGCAGTCCAGTCCATTGCAGGTGACCCAGAACAGACCTGGAGTAGGATGAAGTGCCTTGGGTGGTCTACCTGGATACTGCCCCCCGCCCCCGGCTTCCCACCAACCTCTCAAGCCACATATATTAAACTGTCCCATGCTTTGCTTTGGTAGTCAGATAGCTGGGGCCCTGGGTGTCCCTGGGTGCCGGGCTTCCTGTTCTTAGGTATGTGAAGTACTGTGGCCAACAGAATCCTTAAGGGCTTTTGGAAGAGGCCATAAAACACCTTTAACATGTAACCAGCTGCATACTTGTGATTTCCTGGAGGCTTGGGAGAACACACAGAAAGTGCATACAAAGAAGTGTTCCTTATGTCTCCCAGTAGTGACCACCCTCTCTGTGGCTGGACCCTAGGAAGGCCTTGTATTTTGGGGCAGGCAATAGGAATGGGGAGGCGCTATGGGATCCAGGCCCCTCCAGCGAGCTTGGCTCTTTTCCTTCTCCTCAGGGGCACAGCCAGGCTGTGCGGTGTCTCCGGTTCAGCCCTGATGGGAAGTGGCTGGCATCGGCAGCAGATGACCACACAGTGAAGGTAACTCCTGATGTGGGCATGCAGGCTGTGCCCAGGGGGTACCTTGAGCATACACAGATGGTGTCCTTGCTGACTGGGTTTATGTGACCCCCAAACTTGAGAGTAGAGAGGCAGCTAGGGCCCTGCCTGGCTATTACTCTTCCACTCTGGTCTAGCTTTGGGATCTGACGGCTGGCAAGATGATGTCCGAGTTCCCGGGTCATACAGGGCCTGTCAACGTGGTGGAGTTTCACCCCAATGAATATCTCCTAGCTTCTGGCAGCTCTGACAGGTGAGTAGGTATCCCTTCATATGTCTGAAAGCATATGCAGGCTGAATTTAAGCCAGGATTGGTTCCCAGTCCCATTCCTCCCTGGCTAGTGTCCTGCTCTTGTACTGACCTATTAGGATCCACACTCCCTAGTGGGGCACAGTGCAGGGGAGACCCCTGGCAATTGAGGCTAGCTCTGGGGCAGGGCTGTCGGGCACAGCCTAGGTCATCTTCACCCTCCCCTCTGCATGCACAGGGCCATCCCTGCCCCAGACATCACTCCTAGTGCCCCTACAGGGAGGGCCCTGGAGAGGCCCTGGCTAGTATGAGGGACTGGCTTCCTGTGGCCATCTTTGCAGGACAATCCGCTTCTGGGACCTGGAGAAGTTCCAGGTGGTGAGCTGCATTGAAGGGGAGCCAGGGCCTGTCAGGTACACGTGCTCTTCCCTGCCTCTGCTCCTACTTCTGTCCTGGGCTCACCTGCTTTCTTGGTGTCAGGTACCAGCTAGGACTGACAGCCAACTCTCCCCTGGCCTAGGAGTGTCCTCTTCAACCCCGACGGCTGCTGCTTGTACAGCGGCTGCCAGGACTCGCTGCGTGTCTACGGCTGGGAGCCCGAGCGCTGCTTTGATGTGGTCCTTGTCAACTGGGGCAAGGTGGCTGACCTGGCCATCTGCAATGACCAGCTGGTGAGGGTCATTGTCACCCACCTCACACCCTCCCCCTCCTGCCCCTACCTAAGGAGACTCCTGGGGTCTGGTCCCACTCTACACCAACTCTGTCGTGTCCCGCAGATAGGTGTGGCTTTCTCCCAGAGTAATGTCTCCTCTTATGTGGTTGACCTGACGAGAGTCACCAGGACGGGAACTGTAACCCAGGACCCTGTGCAGGCTAGCCAGCCTCTGACACAACAGACCCCTAACCCTGGTGTCTCCCTCCGCCGCATCTACGAGCGGCCCAGCACGACATGCAGCAAGCCTCAGAGGTGGGTGCTGGTGTCCCCGGCAGGGTGTATGTCCCAAGAAGGCACCTGAACACTCAGCCCTGGCCTCACTGAGGATCCTGGCCTCTTTGCTTGGCTCTGCACCCGCTAGGGTAAAGCACAACTCAGAGAGTGAGCGGCGCAGCCCCAGCAGCGAAGATGACAGGGATGAACGGGAGTCCCGGGCAGAGATCCAGAACGCGGAGGACTACAATGAGATTTTCCAGCCCAAGAACAGCATCAGTGAGGCCACACCCCTTCCACCTTACAGCCTGGCCACACCCTTCCCACCTCACAGCCTGGCACACCTCTCCCACCTCACAGCCTGGCCATACCCTTCCCACCTCATAGCCTGGCACCTTGCTGTGCTGTATGCCCTAAACCTTACCTGCTCTCCACATTCTTGCACTGGGCTGAATTCTAAAACCAGGAACCTAGCTGGACACTTGTAGCAGAGTCAGCACCACTCGCTGGTGGCTCCTGCCAACAGTCTGCCCTGCTCTAAGCAGGTTATAAATGTATATGGATTCACAGGGCCAGGAGCATGTTCTGGGGACCACTCTCTAGCCATGCGTCTATCTTAAGACCACAGCTACATACAGGGCCTCTTCCCAGAGAGCACACGGGAACCCAAGTATCAACCCCCTTTGCCTTGGCAGGCCGGACACCGCCCCGGAGAAGTGAGCCCTTCCCAGCGCCCCCAGAAGATGGTGAGTTGGGCAGTGCTGGCCTCTAAGGACCAAGCCTTGCCTCTCCTGGCCCAAACACTGCCCTACCGAATTAGGTCTTGTCTCTATACTAAAATTGCCTACCATGTACCTGACCCCAGGGATGGCCCTAGAGGTAGTGTAAGCAAGGCAGATAGGTGCTTCTTTGAAGCCCATGCCTGAATGCTTGGGGAAAAAAATCATGCCCCTAGGGTACATGCTACTGAGGATCGGGACTTTGTGAGGCTTAAGGGCTGGTGAGCAGAGGGAGAAAGGGCTGGGGTGGGGAGGAGTCAGTCATCAGGACCCAGACCTGGAGCAAGAGCCAGGGAACCAAGTTGGTGGCCAGACAGTGACCCCTGGCCAGAAGTTTGGGATTGAAGAAAGGGACAATCCAGTCGGCTTTGGGATGCCAAAGGGTCTATCCTCCAAAGCATCGCTGTCTTCTGTCTTCCCTGGGGAACCCAGTGCCTCCTCTTTATCTTTATGAGACTGAGAATCTGTTTCCTGCTCACTGCCCACTCACCTGCCCGTCTTACATACTGCACTCCTGATGGCAGGATTGTCTGGAAACTGTTGGGTCCTATCCACACACATCCAAGGACAGCTCCTGCCTCAGCTTTCCAGGACCCTCACCTGCTGATGGGGTCCCAGCTCCCTAGTCCCCTCGGTCATCTGCTGGCACCTGCTTCTTCCCTTTCATGTCACACAATCCCATCCTGTCCTCTGACCTCGCTCCACTAGGTCCATCTAGGCCGGCATTGAGCCTTTCTTTTTACTCCTAGACACAGCCACAGTAAAGGAGGCCTCAAAACCAAGCCCAGCCATGGATGTGCAGTTGCCGCAGTCGCCGGTGCCAAATGTATGTCTGAGCAGAGAGGGCATCCTGTGGGTCTGGGCCAGGGTTGGGACATTCCAGTCAGGAGCTGAGGGATGCTCAGCCTCTGCTCCCTGCAGCTCGAGGTCCCAGCACGACCGACAGTCATGACTTCCACTCCTGCAACCAAGAGTGAGCCTGCCATCATCCCTGCCACGCGGAATGAGCCCATTGGCTTAAAGGCCTCAGACTTCTTGCCCGTGAGTTGGACCTGCCCAAGAGGTGGGGTTGAGGGCTGAAAGGAGAATGAGTGTGCCATCTGCTCTTGTGCCAGCATCTGGGTACCATCCCCACAGGCTGTGAAGGTCCCCCAGCAGGCAGAGCTGGTGGACGAGGATGCCATGTCGCAGATACGCAAAGGCCACGACACCATGTTTGTGGTGCTCACCAGCCGCCACAAGAACCTGGACACTGTCCGAGCTGTGTGGACCACAGGAGATATCAAGGTGAGGGTGACTCTGAAGCCACACAGTGGGACCCTGGGGTAGGGCAACCTTGTATTAGAGCAGCCAGCTTCCAACACTGAGCACTGATGTCAGGCTAAGCCTTGCCCTCCTGTTAGCACAGTCTGTTTCGTGCCTCCAACCCTGCCCACTCCCATCCCATGCTGCCCTCTTAATGGAGCTTGTCTGCAGACATCAGTGGACTCTGCAGTAGCCATCAATGACCTGTCTGTGGTAGTGGACCTCCTGAACATTGTCAACCAGAAAGCGTAAGTGGCCTCAAGGAGGAGGAGGAGAGTGGGGAGGTTGGGCGGGCTGCTGGCATCATACCCAGCTGTCTCTCTAGCTCCCTGTGGAAGCTGGACCTGTGCACCACAGTTCTGCCCCAGATCGAGAAACTTCTGCAGAGCAAGTATGAGAGGTAGGGAGTCCCTCCAACACTGCAGCTGTCAGTGGGAATAGCTGTGTGTGTGCATACGTCTCATCTGTGCAGGATCCCCCCCCCCCTCTCTCTTGCCCTTTCTGGCTCTGTGACCATCTGTGTGTGACTCCACCCATCTTGCTCCCAAAGCTATGTCCAGACCGGGTGCACCTCCCTGAAGCTGATCCTGCAGCGGTTCCTACCCCTCATCACTGACATTTTGGCAGCCCCGCCCTCTGTGGGTGTGGACATCAGCCGAGAGGAGAGGTAAGGGGTCTGGTGTAGTTTTAGCCTCATTTGTGCATGGCTGTGCCCAGTTTACAGAGAACGGTGTCCGAGAGTGGCTCGGGGTGCTGTGTGTCAGAGCATGGGCCTTTCATGTCCCTGTACACTGCCATGGCTTGGGGGATATTTTCGTGCTCTTAGGAGGGACTGGAGTGGTTAGGGGAGCAAAAGCGCCAGGCCTGGCAGGCATCACGGCCAGGTAGGGTGGCCTCCACGCTGAGGTGCTGCCTCTTGGCCTACAGGTTGCACAAGTGTCGGCTCTGCTTCAAACAACTCAAAAGCATCAGCGGCCTCGTCAAGAGCAAGTCTGCTTTGAGTGGCCGCCACGGCAGTGCCTTCCGTGAGCTGCACCTACTCATGGCCAGTTTGGACTGAGGAGCGCACGGTGGGAGCACCCGCAGCCCTCACACTCTAGTTTGCCGTATGCCCGTGGCCCAGGAGCCTCAGTCTGGCCTCCACTCCTGCCCTGCTGGCCATCCTGGAGGCATGGTTGCCAGCCTGCTGACCACCTCCTCCGTTGTGGACTAAGCTCCTCTCCGGCAGCAGCTGCAGTGTTGCACAGCCCTTGCTGCTCAGGGCAACTCCAGCCTCGGAGCTGCTGCTGTAAATTATCAGGCAGATTTATTAAATTTATAACTGTTCCTGACTCCCTTATGAGAGGGATATCCACTGGCTCTCCCAGACACACTGCGGCCTGCTTAGAGGTCTCTGGAAGTGGAGACTGTCCTACTCCAGGCTCCAGTGCAGCCTCCATCTGGGGCCAACAGGGGCCAGCAGAGTGCCAGGCAGGAAGCAAGGGGCTGCTGCCTGGTCAACTTCACTTGGAGAAGGGGAAGTGGAACAGGTGAGGCCATAGATGTCACATCCTCCCAATTGTCCTTGGGTAGGTTGGCTAAGAGCCTGTCATCATCCTCCCTCTGACCTCTGGATGCCACCAGAGACTAGACCAGATGGTTGTATGACCTTGGAAGACTCTAGAGTGGTTTTCACAGGCCATGGGAAACTACATATATATACTTGCTGGCTAAACGAGAGGTAGTCTCTGCCCTGGTGGCATCCCTGAGAGTCTGCCCTCCAGAACAGCTTGTTGATGCAGCCAGCAAGAAGGGAGGAGCCCTAGCAGGCCCTGTTCTCTAGGGCTGGGACCAGGCACAAACGCATATGTAGAGAGTAGGGTCACTACTAGTTACAGTTCTACAGACTGGGAAGAAAGGCTGGCACAGGATGAGCAGGTCTTTGAAGCCTAGTTTTCCTTCTGTAACATGAAGTGATACCGCAACAGGATGGAATGGCTATAGGGACACATGGGGTGCTTCAGAGGGGAGACCAAAATGATAGGAAAGGCATGGGGGACACAGTGTCTTCAGTGATAACTTGTGGAGTCTGCATGGTCAGCCAGCAACAGGGTATACAATGTCCACTCTCCATGATCTATCCACAGGGACTCCCAGTACCAACCATTCAGATTGCGCTTGTGTAAAAAGACATTCATTTTAATAAGTAAAAATGGCTAAGCTTCCAAAAGTTCTTAAATAGGATTTGGGGAGAGGAACATGTTGAGAATCAGTGGGCAGGGAGAGTGCCTGGTGTCAGGCAGATGAACAGGACCCAGCCCTTCCACACTGGCCTCTGCCAGCCATAAATATAGCCCAGACCCCTGACAGGGAGAGGACTTCTATATACACCTAGAACATTATATACATGCCCTGTGAGGGCTCCCCTCCTCAGGAGGGTAGATAGAGATGCTCTTGCTCTCCCCAACCCCCCAGCTGGCTCCTCACGTCTTCTCCACTAGTAGAGAACAGCCCAGCCCAAGGGCCGGGTGGGGAAAGGACCCACCCTCCCTGCAGTGGCTAGACTCCCAAGCCTTTGGCCTACCACCAGGCAGAGTGCCATCCCTGCCCTTCCAGGGTGCCCAGAGCCACACAGAGACTCGCTTCCTTCTGAACATGTTTCTCATCTCTGAGGAGAGGCAGGGCGGGAAAGCCTCCATCTCCTGCATTCATGGTGGGTGTTACAGCAGGTCTCCAGGCCACAGGGCCTGGCAGCGTGGCACATCTTCACACAGGCACTGGCCTCAACTTCCCTGAAAAAGTAGAAAAGGAGCTCTCAGCCTCTTGCTTTAGGAAGCTTGCCTACAGCAGATGCAGGAGGCCAGCAGAAGCACATGGACAGCAGGCAGCAGAAGGCAAGACTGGCTCTGTACAAGAGCCCTGGCAGAGCCTTGAACCAACAGCGGGCAGCAGGTGGGCAGCCCCAGGCCGCTGATCCCCACTTACCTGGAGACTGCAGCCCCAGCTGTCAGGCTGAAATCAAAGTGATAGATGTCTCACTTGGGGAGGGAGAGGGATTGGCCCAGCTGCTACCACCCCCTTTGGACCCAGTGAGGGGCCAGGCCCCCTTTTCCATGGGGGATGTCTGGACTGCTTTGTGGGAGGTGGGTAGAATCAGGTACCAGAGGAGCCCCACCCTATATACATAGTGTGGGCCTCCAGTCAGGAACACATGCCAGGAGCCTCTAGGGCCAGGCCCTCTGTCCCTTTCCAGGAACTTAGAGAAAGAGACAAGTTCTAAACATGGTTTTATGGAATTGAGGATGAAACCCAGGGCTCCTATATGCTCAACAAGCAGCTTCCCTTCGTGGGGTACATTCTTGCTACATAACTTTCACTGGCCTGGAACTCACTGTATAAAACCATGCTAGTCCAGAACGTGTTCCTTCTGCCTCTCCCTCTGCCTCCCAAATGCTAGGGGCACAAGGCACAAACTATCATGCCCAACTACCCTTTCCAGATTCTGTTTGGAGACTACTGATCAGGTTGGCCTCAAACCTTCCACTGTGTCAGCCTCCCGAGCAGATGAGATTCCAGGCTGGAGCCGCTAGGCCTGGCACCTAGGCCGCTTCCTCCCTATTTATAAAACAGCTGATCCTTAGCTAGAAAGGACAGCCTGGCTCCCTCCTGCCTTCGCATCCAGTCCACTTCCAGACAGGCTTACCTGATGACTGCAGTTTCCTTCGGATGGAGCCTGGGCGGCTACTGGTCCCAGAGCCAGGGGCAGAGTGGGCTCGTGCTGTAGGCTGTGGTGTCTGGCAAGCCGGCTCCCACTGTGAGCAGAGATGCCAGTGGGTATGGGAGCCAAGACTGCCCTGGCTCATCTCCACCCACTGTGCTTCCCTTCTCTGACAGTGTTTGTTCATCGACAGAGGGGACTAATGACACTGCTGCCCTGAGAAGTCACAGGACAGGAATGAAACATTATCTACCATTTAAAATGCATCTACCATGGGCAACTGCTGGCCTCCAAGACAAAGATGGCTGAAGGGGTCACGGGGAGTGGCATATGCCCTTAATCTCAGCAGTCAGATCTCCTGAGTTTGAGGCTAGCCTGGTCTCCAAAGCAAGTTCTAGGCCAGTCAGTGCTATATAGTGAGACCCTGTCTCAAGAAAGCAAAAGGACCACTGAGCTCTGATCTCAGCCACCTTTGTGGCAGCTTCCTCTCTCACTACACCAGCTTGTCTGCCCCTTCCCTACTCAGTACCAGCCTGAGTCTCACGGAAGCCTCTCCCCTCCTCCCTCCTCCCCCCTCCCCCCATCCCTCAGTACCTCCAGGTGCTCCTGGCTTGACCAGGAACCCAGCTCTGTGCGGCGGGACCCAGGGCCCAACTCCACAGAGCGAACCCTCTCAGCAAATTTGAGGGAGTACAGAGTCTCACTGGTGTTCTTCTCCACTGGGGACACCTAGGGGATAGAGAGCTCAGGTGGGACCCATTGCAACTGGCTGCCCCATGGTACAGCACAGGAGGTAGCAGCATGGCCACTAGAGGGTGCTTCTGGTCAGGGGAGTCCACTGTGGGCAGTGAACATGGGGAAGAACTTGTATACTAAAAGGGAGTGTTAGTGGGGGGGTCTATGTGGGGGTGGGGGAAGCCAGCAGCCTGGGGAGGCCCTTCCTGAGCCCCAGGTCCTCACCTGTACCACCATAAGGGTTTTGCTGTCACCACTGAGTGAGTCCTGCAGCAGGTAGGTGAGTTTGGAATTGCGGAAGGGCACATGGCCTTGTCGAGAACGCAGGGCAGCAATGACGTCCCCCAGGGCAGACAGTGACCTGTTGATGTGCTGTGCCTCTCGCAGGCGGCTGCCCTCAGCCCCCGACTTGCCCACACGCTCTGAGCCAGCCAGGTCCACCAGGTTCAGCTTCCCTGCAGACAGCAGAAGGCAGGTCAGCGCTGCCCCAAGGATACTGATGGAGGGCTTGACCAGAACGGCCACTGTGCGTCTCTCACCCGTGGTGCGGACGCCTGTACTGCAATCCACACCTCTCACTGTCACAATGAGCAGAGCGTGGGAGCGGGAGCTGTGTTCATTCAGGTTGGTGAACTCGGTGGTGCGGTTGTTGTAGCCAAACTCAAACACCTGGAGGCAAAGGCAGTGAATGGGCTCCCTTGGGACAGGCAATGCCACCCTGTGTGTTCTATCTGGATATTTCTTTGAGGTTTTTGTTATTTTTGGGTTTTAGGCAGAGGCAAGGTCATACTGTGTATACCAAGCTGCCCTCTAGCTCAGAGATCTGCCTGCTTTTGCCTCTCAAATACTGGGATAAAAGGGTGTATAGCATCACATCTTGCTATATTTTTAATTTTTTTTGTTTTGAGATCAGTTCTCTGTAGTCTTGTCTGGCCTGGAACTTGATATGTAGAACTGACTGATCTCACAGAGATCCACCTGCCTCTGTCCAAGTGCTGACATTAACGCTGTGTACACCCAGCCACATGAATGTTTCTAAGACAGGGCCTTGCTAAGCAGTCAGGCTGGTTTGAGATTCACAATCCTCCTGACTTAGTTTTACAGGTGTGCTCCTATACCTGCCTTTCCTTTCAGATGAGGAGACAGGCTTGGAGAGGCCTGGGGACTCACCCAAGCTGCATAGTCAGGTGGTGGCAAAGCCCATCCTGGACCTGGAGCCCAGTTCTGTCCCCCAGAGCAGCTGTTGGTGAGTGGGGCCTCCAGCACTTCCCCAGGACACCTTACCTTGTTGATGTCATCAACGCTCTGCACCTGGAACTCAGTCAGCCCTGGCACATACAGCTGCCCACTGCCATCCGGGCACAGTCGGATCTCCAGCTTCTCCTGAGGCTCTTTCCCCAGCAGGTCCCTGGAGCGGCAAGCCGAGCAAGACATCACTTCTCCCCTCCCACTCTGGTCTCTGCGTGCCTTGCACCCAATCCCTAGTCTGGAATCTGCCCTGCACCAATCCTGGACCACAGGGCTTCTGGCCTCTCCTCTTCATCCAGTTTCTCCCCTACACTCAGCAAAGGGGAAAAAGACTTCCACAGAAGTCCTAAGGATCACACAGCCCCTAACTGGGTAGGGGGCCCCATCTCTACCCAGTTCAGCACAGCCCACAACACAGAAAGGGGTCCTAGATAAGGGAGGAGGACCTACCTCCTAAACTTGGGCAGATCCTCTTCCCAGCCTCACCTACAACTTAGAGACCAGAAAGCCCCACTACCAGCACTGCCAAGCTCTGGCCCAGGCCCACCTGAGGACTTCGTTGTAAATCTCAGCTGCGCTGACTGTGATGTTGTACTGCCAGTCAGATGCCTTCTCCTGCACCTCCGAGAAGAGCAGCTGCAGGGCCCGCTGGTTGATGCCTGGGTTCTCTGGAGTCCCCTGTTGGCAAATGTAAAGGCCCAGTGGCCCCACAGATGTTCACACAACATCTGTCACCCCGTGCCCTTAGGCACCCCTACAGGTGAGCCTCTCCTGCTGGTCTGTTCTCTGAATATAAGCAAGTTTCCCCACCTTGAAGGTAGCATTTCCCTGCCAGGAAGTTAGTAAGCTTCAAAGGAGCTCTGTGGGGTGAAGCCTGACAGACTACCCCTGCAGAGGGAGCACCAGGGCTTATTCTGGTCTGCTGGGCCTCCTGGAAGGGGCAGTTGAAATAAACACAGAGCTACCCACTGCCCACTGGGAGGCTCCCTGTCAGGGAGGCTGGAAGCCAGGCTCTGTGGGTGAAGTCCTTGAGGCTGGATGAAATGGCCACCTTTCAGAAGGAATATGGAGCCCACCTGAGTGGGCCCTAGACACCTTCCCTCCACTTTGAAGGTACCTCCCCCTCATCTCATTCCTGTGTTAGATCTGCTTCAAGTGTGCTGGCTACCAGGCACACTCCAAGGCCCTGCAGGTCTGCCTGTCCTAATTTGTTCTACAGCAGCTCCCTCGAGGCCTCCCCCTGCCTCAGGCACCCCATCCCCGCTGGAGCCTCACTTGACTTTGCTGCTGTCCCTAGCACCTGCTGGACACCTCCCGATGTGCTGTGCTCACTGCCACTCCGACTGCCACATGGGACCCTGGCAGGCTGTTCTGTCATGGCAAGTCCCTCGGGCCTCAGCAGAGAGCTCAGAGGATGGACACTTGACCTCTATCCAGCCCAAGACAGAGCTAAATAAAGCCTACCCCTTTCTAGCCCACCTGCCCTGCTAACGAGAACTCAGGGTATGGGGGTTAGGGGACAGTCACAGCAGGGGATGCAGAGTGGCCTGACCAGCAGAAGTGACAGCACCTCCCCCCCCCCCCAGTCCTATGTGGGGGAGTCCACTGCAGCCCCTAGTGGGTCAGAAAACTACTGCTAACAAAGCAATACTCCACAGGGCTAAAATCTTCTGTTTCTCTCTGTAGTCAGATTCTTCAACTCTGGGCTGAGAGTGTTAACATATATCTTTAATCCAAGCACTTGGGAGGCAGAGGCAAGTGGATCTCCGAGTTCAAGGTCAGCCTGACTAACAGCGAGTTCTAAGACAGCCAGGGCTACACTGGAGACCATGTCTCAAAACAACAGCAAAACAAAATTCTTCTGCTCAAGTGCCCCATCCTAACAAGGCTAGCTCTGGGCACATGCCCCGGATAAAGCCCTTCTCTGAGAGCCCAGCTTCCCACAACTATAGTCATGTAGGTACCTAGTCCCTCCCATGGCCCAGGACCTTGCTGGAAGCTGATACCATTCCTCATTCATCCGAATATCCTGGGAATCCTTGAGCATAGTCTGAGGCAGCCACAGAAAAGCTCAGGGAATCTATGCAAGGACAAAGGCCTGGCCTCTGACAGTCTGCCCTACCTCCTGAGACATGGAAACCTATGGAACACACTCCTGAAAGAACTTGTGTAGACTTGGTCCCTTGGAGCCAATGCCAGGAACATTAGTGCAGGGTGGTTATGAGACTCAAAGCATACACTATGGAAACCCAAAGCTAGGTTTCGTAAGTCCCTCCCCACTGGGCAAACACCTACCTCCATTGTATATGTCTTGCCGGCACCTGTCTGGCCGTAAGCAAAGATACAGACATTGAAGCCATCGATGCAGGAGGTAATGAGAGCCTGCACCTCCTGGAACACCTGGGGAGACACGGGGCAGGGACCATGGGTTCCAGTGCTGCTGGCATGTGGGGCCCCACAGCTCTAGCTAGCATCAGCCACCTTCCAGCTAATGCTCCATCCATGAGAGCCATCTATCACCAGCACAGAGGCTAGGACCCAATCCCAGCTTGTTCATTCCAGGGAAGGCTTGACCAAACCAAGGCAGAGGAGAGTATGTGCTTGGCCCATTTCTCCGGCTTGGGCCTGCGTGAGCCTAATGGTATTCATGTTGCCCAGCCTTGGCACTAAGGAGTCAGGGACAGTGGAGGATTCTAGAAAGTTCCATGGGACTGTTACAGGAAAGAAACTCAGGGCAGGGGAGGCCAGCCTCCAGGCCTACTGGCAGATGAGAGAAGCCTTAGTGTAGGAGAAGCCATGGGGTGGGCATACTAAAGTCCCTGGGTAAGGCAGGTTCTGTGTGGATCTCCCTCCCTAAGGCCTCCAACGGTACCTTCCCACCCTCTTCTTTCTTCTGGGTTGGAAGAAGAGTGACCCATTATCCTCCACTCTTAGGTTATTTTCCCCACCTAGCCTTGACCCCTGTGTCCTTCTGTGTCTGTCCTTTCCTCTGCTGCTCCTTCCATGTCCCTACAGATACCCTGTTCATGAAGCCACACTCACATCCTGCTGGGAAGCCCACGGGGAGAAGACCTTGTCCAGCTCGAAGGACACAGGCTTGCCCTTGTGCAGCAGGTGGATAATGGAGTCGTCATCGGCATCAAAGGTCACAGCATTGGCTGCCTCGGGTCCTTCCCCATCCTCCTTGGTGACTGGCCGGACTCGGGCAATCACCCGGATGTTTCCTGGATTGGGTGATGGAGAGATAGGGTGGATCAATACCAGACTGCAATTGGACTATCGGCCCAGGGCCAGGAGTCCCGCTTTATGCAAGACCGGGAAGCAACACAGTATCAGTCACTCAGATCACTGTATGAATTTACTTACTACATTTTCTTCCTGAGCAAAGTCAGGACGCTTTGCCTTGTGGCTAAACAGTACAGTCAATCTTGTAACACTCGTGGCTAAACAGTACAGTCAATCTTGTAACGCTCGTGGCTAAACAGTACAGTCAATCTTGTAACACTCGTGGCTAAACAGTACAGTCAATCTTGTAACACTCTCTATGGACTTGAGATTTCTCATCTAGTCAAGCAGTTTGGACTCCATGAACCAAGGGATTTATTCTTGCCATTAATCTAAGGGGCATGAGCAGTGTGAAGCAGGACTTGGGTAACAGATGGGCAAAAAGGACAGCTATCCATGTGCTCCCCGCCCTGGTGATGGGACACTGCTGGGGATCTCTGGATGACTGATGATCACTGTCCCTTCTCCCAGCCACCATGAACATGGGGGCTGTGGCCTGGAGATACAGTTAATTCCCCAGTGTCTGCAATAGTAGCTGGCACACAGCAGGTGCTCCCTAGGGCTCAGGGCAGAGATCAGTGACACCCGAACCTGTAGCAAGTGCCACCATTGCACAGTACCCTACCACATCCCCCAGGCCTGGGCAGAACCTACCATGGCCAAGGAGCTTTGAAGATGGTCAAGTTCAAATCCAAGGTGGACCATATACTAGGAGTGTGTCTTTAAGCAAGTTTCCTGCTTTTTCTGTGCCTCGGAAGCAGTAGCAGCAGCAGCAGCAGCAGCAGTAGTGAGTACAGCTCTGATGCACAGTTGCAGACACTCACCCTTCAGCCGGACCAGCTCGTTATGGCATTTCTTGCGCAGCTGTAGTTCCCGGCGGTACTTGCGCAACAGCTCCTGGTTGTTGCTATTAACCTCCTCAATGGCCTGGCCGATCTGCGGAGCACACACGGTGCCATCAGAAACGGGGCTCTGTCAGCTTCCCTTCACTGGGCCTGATGGTGGTATTATCCTCACCAGCCCAGGCTAAGTACCTGACATAGCAGACCAACCCTTCCCAGTAGTCCCTCTGAGCAGGTATAGCCAGTGCCCTCATTTTACAGATGAAGAAAAAGAGCTCTGGATTAAGGGTGAGTAACGACCAGAGATTGGGTACTTGGCTGCAGCAAGATTCAGCAATCTCAAATCTAACCTTTCCCGAGGGGCTAGGGACAAGGACCCTGTCCATCTGTTCCCTCCATGGGGTGATGGGACATAGAGACACTAACCCAAGAGTGAGGATGTTCAGAATGACCTGGGCTCTTCACCACATCCGCGTATCACTGACATAGTTATTTAAAGAACTATTTTCTTTTCCCAAAATATATCCATCTCTTGCAGAGCTGTCATATGAACTTGAGGAGCCAGCGGCTATAAAAGGCTCAGCCACATGGGAGACACTTAGGAGTCACTGGCTAGGTCTCACACGGTGTGAGGATGCCTTTTGAAAACAAAATGAGCACCAAGGGCTAAAGCTTGGTGGGAGAGCATTTGCCTACCAGGTGTGAAGCCCTGGGCTCAATCCCTAGCATATCACGGGGGCAGATGCCAGTAATTACAACTGAGGCTGAGGCAGGAAAATACAGAATCGAGGTCAGCCTGTGCTAAAAGCCCTGTCTCAAATAAATAAACAACCCTGGTAGATATAAGGTACTGCGGCACAGATTGGAGCTCATGAGAGGACAGTGTGTGAATGTGTGTTGGGTGTGCCTTTGGGAGTAAGGCAAGCAGGGACTCTGAATAAAAGTGTCTGGCCTCAACACTGGGCTTGCTCACCTCAGCTTTGACACTTCTGAGAGCCTCCTGCAGGAGCAAGGGGAAGCCCCGCACCTGCCGCTTGAGCCCATTGTAGTCGTTGGTGAGGGTCCTCAGCGCAGGCTGCAGCGTCAGCAGGTTGGTCCTGACACCTAGTGGGGCAAAGGTGTTAGGCATCTGGGCTGTGAGGCAGGGGCAGGGGGATAGGGATGGGCAGGGCCAGCTTCCGGCTCACCTGCCAGGTTCTCATGTACTGCCTTCATCTCCACCTGGGCCCGTGCAAAGGCCTCCTCAATGGCCCGGTTCTTATCCTCCTCCAAGGACTGCATCTCCTCCAGCATCTGCCCGTGTGCCCGCTCCAGCTCCGCCTCATACATGGCAATCTGATGGCCAGGCCAGGAAAGAGTTCAGTGAGGGGGCGGGGCGGGGGGAGCGGCATGGACAGTTATGGCCGGCTGGTGCAGAGGGATGGAATGACCTGCTTCCCCACCCACCGCAGGGCTGTGAGCCTGTATAGCCATCAACATCCCCTATTACCCCCAGTTCCTTCTGGCCCGTGCCCATGACAGGTGACAGGCCACATGTCCCCAAGGTGCATATGCTCAGCAGATTGGAAAGAGCAGAAGAGCAGGTGGGACAAACTGAGCACACCAGGGGGTGGCCAGGAACAGCCCCTTGAGATCATTTTCCTGTGTCTCCACTGTGAAGAGACTTCTGTGGCCAGCTCAGGTTATAGATGAGGAAGCTGAGATTAACCCCATGGCCAGGGGAAAAGAGAAACTGCACCCCAATTCTTTCAGGTCCCCACTACAGCTGTCTTGGCCTGCGCACCTGAGCCCGCAGCTGGACTGTCAGCTGGTGGGAGTTCTGCAGCTGCTGCTCCATCTCCTTAAGCACCTGCCGCTGCATGGCCACTTGCTCCTGCAGGTGCTGGTTCCGGGTCTGGGACTCACTGAGGGCCTGCTTGGTCTTGGAAGACTCTACCTCCACTGTCTTGATGACATACTGCAAAGAGAGGGAAGGACAGGACAGAGCATCGTCAGAGGCAGCTGACCTACAGAGTGCTGTCCCAGGGACCTCTAGGAGCTGAAAGGTTCCGGGTCTGCACACTGCCGCAGAAATCTGAGAGTTATCTTCTAAAAGGGGAGCCTGCAGGAAGCCTGAGCCCAGGCTGGGCACAAACTGACAAGAAGGACAAAGGTAGGTACACCTGTGCCTGGCATACGAAGAACCACCTTCACCTTCACAGAGCCTGCCCTGGCAGCGAGCGAGGGAGGAACCAACTAAAGAACAGGCCTGGAAAGAGCCCTGTGGCTCTGCACACCTAGCCAGTCAGTGCCCCCTTTAGGGGCAAGCCCTGCCCTGGGCCCAAGATTTCTACAGGACAGTGCAACCTATCTGGCCACTCACCTTAACAGGTGGGGACTGGGCCCTCAGACTGGCGATAGTCTCGTGGCTGTCACGCAGGCGCCGGCTGAGCCGCTCCTCCTCCTGGGCTTTCTCAGCCAGACAGTCCTTGAGGCGCAGCTCTACCTCTGCTAGCCGGTCTGTTTTCTGTTGCACCTCCAGATTCAGTTCCGACAGCATGCCTTTGTTCTCAGCCACTTCCAACTGCAGCTGGGACAGCTTGTCACGGAGCTGGCTGCTCTCCTGCAGTAGTCAAGGCAGCCAGGTGGGAACAGGGTCACCCCCGGCAGCTGAGCCCACGGGTCCAGGGCGGAGGCTGCCGCCCGCCCGGCCTACCTGGCTGTGCTCGCAGCCCTCGCAGGGTGCCACCGGCTGGGCCCGAAGCTCCTGCAGTTCGACCTCACAGCGCCTCAGCTCCTGCCTTAGCTGCTCATTCTCCACCATCAGCCTGTCCCGGTGCTTCTCCGCGTCCGTGCCTCCCTGTGGAGAGCCAGGGCGGAGAGGCGGCATGAGCAGGGCCACACACCAGGAGATGAGGATGGAGGAAAAGAGAAAGCAGGGAAAGAAAGGGGGCAGGCAGGCAAAGTAAGAGGCCAGGGCTCAGAAAGAAGTCAAAAGAAAGGCAGGAAAGGAGGCCAGCAGAGCAGTCTATTTTCCTTAGTGTGAAAGTCACACAAAGTCAAATTTATGCATGCACAGAGTTCACACTCCTCTTTGACGTCAGCAAATGAGATCCAGCCCCCTGCTCTGTGGTGTGAAGTGCCATGTCTGAGACAAAACAGCATAAGCCTGGGTAGGGCATGGGCGCTCAGAGACAGCCACATCCAGAGGTGGAAGAGTAACCAGGGCTTGACACCCACCCCTCCCCTTCCCTCCCCTCAGGACGGTCCTGGGGTCCTCTCACCAGTTCTGATCGCAGTCTGCTCACTTCCTGGGCCTGGCTAATGAGCTTTTCCTTTAGACTCTCCACCTGTGGGCACAAAGCCAGGTCCTTACCCCACCGGCCCACACCCAGGCCTCCTGCCCAGCTCCGGTGATAGCCAGCATGGCCCCTCTGAGCCCAGGACCTCAGGTTTCCCTATGGTCAAGCACCAGGCTATGCTGGGAACTCTGGTAAGCTAGCCTGGTCTCAATGGCCTTCAGTGCTCTCTCCCTGCAAGAATGTGCAGCCATGGCTCAGCAGGAGAGGTACTCTTGGGAAACTCAGGACCCCGCACAGGCCCCTTCTGAAGCCCAGGGTCTGCCTTTTTTTTTTTTTTTTTTTTTGATTTACTTATTTTATGTATATGAGTGCACTGTAACTGTCTTCAGACACACCAGATCAGATCCCATTACAGATGGTGTGAGCCACCATGTGGTTGCTGGGAATTGAACTCAGGACCTCTGGAAGAGCAGCTAGTGCTTTTAACTGCTAAGCCACCTCTCCAGCCCCTCCCCCCTCCCTTTTTTTTTTTTTTTTTTTCCTTAAGACAAGGTTTCTCTATGTAGCCCCAGCTGTCCTGGAACTATTTGTAGATGAGACTGGCCTTAAACTCAGAGATCTGTCTGCTTCTGCCTCCCAAGTGCTGGGATTAAAGGCGTGCACCACCACCACCACCACCCAGCTAAATATGTTTACTATTCTGTTTTAAGAGGACTCTGAAGTCACATGAACAGTTATAGCCCCTGGGCTCAGCCTTGCCCAGGTCCCAGCACTTTCCACCTCGAGCAGTTTCTAGTGAATCAGCCCCCGAGGCTGTGCATTCTGTAGCCATGCCACGTCCAGAACCTAGAAGAACTGTGCGGAGACCAGCAGGGTGGAAGTGAACATGGACAATGTACTCAGTGCATGGGGAGGTGCGGGAGGAGGGAGGAACCTCGGGCCGACAAGGCCTTGAGTAGAAATTCTAGCCCTTCCTTGTAGCTGCCCTCACTCAGCAGGCTACCCCAGACCCTGAGCCGACACTAGTCTGCCCCAGGAGGGCTCTTCTAGCAGCAGAATCTGCCAGAGTGTGTTGTGTTTCCCCTGAGAATATTCTAGATTAACTGTGTCTCCTTGGAGAAGGTAGGTTGAGAGTCAGAGTTTATATATCCGAGCCATCAAAGTATTGGGTTCTGGTTACTAACGAGGTAAAGGGGAATACTGCCTACAGGCACCATAATGACTGTACCCCCACCCAATACATATGTCCAACTGGATGCTTAAAGACCACCCAAGTAGCCGGGCGTGGTGGCACACGCCTTTAATCCCAGCACTCGGGAGGCAGAGGCAGGCGGATTTCTGAGTTCGAGGCTGCCTGGTCTACAAAGTGAGTTCCAGGACAGCCAGGGCTATACAGAGAAACCCTGTCTCAAAAAACAAAAAAAACAACAACAAAAAAGACCACCCAAAGCAGCACATACCATGGGGTCTCCATGGGCCACAGTCTGATGGGAGCTCATACCCATGAAATTTATCTCACAAGACAGGCTAATGCTGGGCATGGGGTGCACGCCTTTAATCCCAACAGAGGCAGATCTATTTCTCTGAGTTCTGAGGCCAGTCTGGTCTACCTGGAAAATTCTAGGCAAGCCAGGGTTACACGGTAAGACCCTGTCTCAAAGAAGGGCTGGGTGGGGCCTGGGTACTTGGGTGTGTCAATCACAGATGAGACAAGACTCAGTAGCATGTAGCCTCAAATGTCACTGTTCCCTAGGACTAGACAGAGTGACTAGCTGGGCAGGCTAGCTTCTCTGGTCAAGTAGGAGGAAGAGGGCCATGAGATCGTTCTCCACCTCTGCTGCAGACTTAGGATGCCAGTGCGGGTCAACTCTTGGTGGCCCGAGCCTCCACTGAAAGACTGCAAGGCCAGTCATACTTCCAGAGGACAAACAGGTGACCTAAAAGCTAAGACAGAAAACTTACCTCTGTCCCCACCTCAAGCATATTCCCTTCCTAGTGGCACTCCTGGCCTTGGGCCCAGCAGGAAAGCAAAGGCCAAGGTTTTTTTACTCTACCCATTACCACTGCCCATATGGGGCAGAGATCCCAGTCTGAGTGAGTGAGTGAGTGAGTGAGTGAGTGAGTGAGTGAGTGAGTCTGTGTGCATGTGCATGTACACATGTGCCCTTTGGCCGTAAGCAGACTTGGGTAGCCTGAAGTCCTACCATTGCACTGGGGAAGGAGCAAGGTCAACTGCAGTATTGGTCAGCAAGGCACTGGTGTCCTAGGGGCAAAGTTTCAAGTCTGAAGTGCCACCCCGCGGCTCTGTCTCCCAGAGCTATGGCCTTTGGCCCCGACAAGCCCAGATCGGACTTGGTACTTAGCATCCTTTTCCACAACTCTGCCCCGCCCTGTGCTGCCTGCTCATTGGCAGCGGCTCCCTAGCATCTTATCAAGGAAGAACCTGGGTGGGTAACGAGAAGGAGCAGGCCTCCAGGCTGCAGAAGCACAGCTGGTGGATTCTACAAGATTTCCAGTCAGGCTGGCTTTTGGTGTATGGGTTTCCCTTGCATTTTAACCATCCTAAAATAAGAGCATCTACTTCCTACCTCTCCACATGACCTCTCCACTCCCAAGGCTGAAGTTCTGACCTTGGCTGTTTCCAGTGCTGGCTGATGCTGGGCTCTCAGCCCTGCTGTGGGCTGGCAATGCTCCTGGGGGGGCAGGAGGGCCTGTCTACAACCTAGCTCCTTCTTGCATCACAATGGGAACTCAGGTGCTGTGGGCTCTGTTGGGACCAACAAGGGGACACGGGACATGGGATGTGATGGGAAGACTTGTTGGCAAGGGGGGAGGGACCACAATAGACCATCTTGGTCTGAGATATCAGACTTTGTTACCTTTGAGCTCCTCTCAGGAAGTAGAGAAGGGGAAACTAACTTCTGCTCTGAAAGAACACTCTGTGGGGGGTAGCAATTCTCCCCCATCAGGCACAACCCACTAACTCCTTCATGGCTCCTGAGGACCAGCTGCACCTGGACCAGGGCAGGTAGAGCCCACTGTCAGGAGAAGGCCCCTGTCTGCACTTGGAGGGAGGCTGTGCTTTCGGAGTGCCTGAGGGCAGAAAGATCCAGTTGAGTCTGGGAGAGCAAGTGTCTGAAACAAATGGACTGCCCAGAGAACTGGATGGAAGACAGGCACAGGAAAAGCAGAGAGCAAGGTACCACACCCTGTGCCTCACCCCCCACCCCCACCCTAACACACACACACACACACACACACACACACACACACAGACCTGAGGCTGTGAGCGAGGGAGGGGAGGGCTACAGAGGAGCACAAGGCCAAGCACATGGTAGATGCTTCCTGTTCAACAGCAGAGGGCAGTGTGTATAACTCCCGAGTCAGAGAACTGGGAGTTATACACAAAGCTGAAGGGGACAGACACCCTTGTGGCCTTGGGCAACATCCCTCTCCCACCTGAGGTTATCAGCTATTGAAGAGGTTCTCAACCTATGCGTAGCAACTCCTTTGACAAACCTCTGTCTCCAAAAATATTTACATTACGATTCATAACAGCAGCAAAATTAGTTATGAAGCAGCAATGAAAATATTTTTTTTGTAGTTGGGGCGGGGGCTGGCTCATAATGACATCGGGAATTGTGTTATAGGGTCACAGCATTAGGAAGGTTCAGAACCACTGAAGCCAGAGAAACTAAGGCAGGGGGCAGAGTGACTGGGGCCTGTCTGTCTACTAACCTGACACAAGCCTACATTTACCTCGGCAGAAGCAGCCAGGTATAGGTGGCACGGCCGCCCAGGTCTGCATTTTCTCAGCTGTCTGCTCCCAACCCAGTGATTACCTCTCTGCCTCCCACCGTGTCTGGGCAGCGTGGTCAGCAGCTATCTCAGGAGAGAGAGAGAGAGAGAGAGAGAGGGAGAGAGAGAGAGAGAGAGAGAGAGAGAGAGAGACTGACTCTGCCAAGGGTACTAAGTATAGAGCCTGGCTGAATTGTCTTTTCACCTGGAGCCCCTGGGAGATCAAGGCATTAACCCCCCACCACACACACAACCCACCCGACCCATTCTGCTGCCCCAGCAAGGAGGCTGGCCTGGCCTGGTTGGCACAGCTGTATCCAGTGGCAAGTCATCCCCTCAGTCCTCCACCCTGAGGGACAGGGTAGCATTTGAGAACACAGTACGGCAAGTCCAACTAGACCTCAGCTCATGAGAGCAGCCATGGAGAAGTCCTTCACCTCTTCCTGCCTGTCCGCTCCCCCAGCCACTCTGAAGCAACCGCATCAAGGCCTTGGAGACTAAATATGGGAATCTATGCAGCGTGTTCGCCCAGGCCCAGCACACAGTGTGTTGGGCTATAAACAGTCGGTAGTAGAATCTGGCATCTGAAATGCTTAGGACCAGACATTCTCTAGCTTCCTTCTTTTTGCATACAGACAATGAGACATCTTGGGCATGGAGCCCAGGTCTAGGCAGCTTGCTGACCTGTGTGTCATATGTACCTTATACACGTAAGCTGAGGTCATTTTTACAGTATTTTTAAGTAACATTTGGGGACATGAAATAACATTTGTTTGGGCTTAGCTGTCAGAGTTGTAGCACGGTGCTGATACACGGTTTTGAACCTTTGAAACATTTGGGATCTGGGGATCAGGGATGCTTATACCCTGGGCTAGCATAGGAGATCTGTGGTGACCGAGGCTCTGCACTCCTAGTGCCGTGCATGCACGAGGCTGGTTCTTGGTAAATGCGTGTGATGAGTGCTGAATGTGGGAGTGCCCTCAGACACCACAGTGTGTATGTGTGTGTGTGTGTGGGGGGGGGGGGGTTGGCCAGAGGAAAGACCTGAGCCAAGGTGGGCTGACACATGCACACTCCACTAGAGACCAGAACTACTACATGACTTCATGCAGAAGTGGCCACGTGGGAATGTCAGCCCAGAAGAGCCACAACTGCCAATGTCAGAAACAAAAGTGCAGCCCAGGGCTGGGGTGTGGCTAACTACGCTCGAGGCTGTGGGTTCAATCCCCAGCAATGGAAGGTTGGGTAGGCAGATTTTCATGCAAACAGGTTTAAAGCTGGCAACTAATTTGATTTTAAAATCAGGCCAGTAAGAACTATTAACTTTAGCAGAGTGGCAGGATATGAAATCAACACAAATGTCAGTTGTGTTGCTATAACAACAGACAATCCAAAGGAGAAAATAAAATCATTCCACTTGCGGTCGCCTCAAGAAAAGAAAACCAAGCCGGGCCTGGTGGCGCACGCCTTTAATCCCAGCACTCGGGAGGCAGAGGCAGGCGGATTTCTGAGTTCGAGGCCAGCCTGGTCTACAGAGTGAGTTCCAGGACAGCCAAGGCTACACAGAGAAACCCTGTCTCAAAAAACCAAAAAAAAAAAAAAAAAAAAAAAGAAAAGAAAAGAAAAGAAAAGAAAACCAGAATAAATTTAAACACGAGGAGCTGGGGAGATGGCTTGTGGGTAAAGTGGCTGCTGCTCAAGCGGTGGGCCTTAGTGCAGGTCCCCATCATCCACGTACAAAGCTGGGCGTGGCTGGAGCCAGAGAGATGCCTCAGTGGTTAGTTAAGTGGCCAGGTGCCCAGATGACCCCCGTTCAAGTCCCAGCACCCACACAGCATCTCACAACCATCTGTAGTACCTGCAGACCTCAAAGGGCACTGCACGGATGTGGTGCCCAGACAGGCAGACAGACAGACAGACAGACATGCAAGCAGAGTATCCATACACATAAAGAATAGAAAGGTTAACATGTATTAATCCAGGCAGGGCTGCACACAGCACTGGAAGGACTGAGACAGGAAGTGGATTCCAGGGCCTTCCTAGATACTCAGTCTGGCCAGTCTAGCCAAAATGCTGAGCTCCGGGATCAGCAAGAGACTTTATCTCAAAAAATAAGGTGGGAAGTGACAGAGGAAGATACTCGGTGTCACCTCCAGCCTTTACCCATGCACACACAGGTGCATGTGTCTGCAAACACACGGGAACGTGCATGTGCAGACATATACCAAGACTGTATGGAAAGAGAACTACAAAAGTCGCTGGAGGAGATTAAAGACAGCAGCAGTAAAGGAAAGTCACTGTGGGTCATGGGTCAGAGCAATCTAGAGAGGCAAGACAGCTCCTACCAAAACCTAACAGCATTTCCTGAAGACATTAAAAACAAAATCCACGCTAAAATTCATGTGTGAAGTCAAAGGATGCCAAACAGACCTGTCTTGGACAAGAAAAATGAAGGTGGAAGTCTGTACCCTGACTTCGGTACGACAGCAATCAGAGCAGTGTAGCCCAGGCAGGAAGGCAGTGTAGCCCAGGCAGGATAACGGAGGATTAGGGAGTCCAGAGTAAACCTCACAGATATTATCTGATGATTTTTGACAAGTGTACAAACACCATGCAACGGCAAAGAGTAATAATATTGACAACTGAGACGGTGAACTGCGTCTCCACATGTCAAATAATGAAGTAATATATATATATATAAAAAAAAAACAGCAAATGGATCAAAGACCCAAACACAAGAAATCAAATGATATGACTCTTAGAAGAATATAGAGAAAAGCTTCATGACACTGAATTTGGCAGTGGAATTTTTGATATGACCCCTAAAGCACAAACAGTCTTTTTTTAAAAAAAAAAAAAAAAAAAAAGTTAGTCTTTACAAAAATTAACTTTTGTACTTCTACAACTCGACGAAAAGCACAGGTATAGGGGCTGGAGACGAGATGTAGAAGCTAGAAGCACTGGCTGCTCTCTCAAAAGATCCCGGTCTGAATCCTAGCAACCCCACTGTGGCAGACGTGTGTGTGTGTGTGTGTATGTATGTGTGTGTGTGTGTGTGTGTGTGTGTGTGTGTGTGTGTGTGTAACTCCAGTCCCGAGGGATCTGATGCCCTCTTCTGGCTTCTGCAGGTACCACATGCAGTGGCACACAGACACATACACGTGCAGGCAAAACACGCATACACATAGAAAATAAAAGTAAAAATAAAACATTAAAAAAAAATAGCATCCCAGGTGGAGAGCTTTGGGTATGATCCCTGAAGCCAAAGTCATCAATCGAGTAAAAGGCAACCATAGAGAGGGACGGAAATGTGCTACTCGGTTACTGAGAAAGGGTTAACATCCAGAAAACGCTGACAACTCAACAACAGACACCAAATCCCCTGGCCCAATAATGAAGAACTTGGCTGGGGTGGCACACACCTTTAATCCCAGCACTCATGAGGCAGGCAGATTTCTGAGTTCCAGGCCAGCTTGATCTACAAAGTGAGTTCCAGGGCTACAGAGAAACTTCATCTTGAAAAACTAAACAAAACAAAACCCTTAAACTACACAATGAGATACCACTCACTCCATACCCACTGGAATGGCTATTAAGTAAGCATCAAGGAGGACACAGAGAGACCAGAACTCTGAGCGCTGTTGGTGACATGGGAAATGGTGCAGCTACTATGGAAAACACAGTGGTGGATCCTAAAAATTATAAACCGAGTTAGGCATGGAGGTGCCCACCCCTATCGTCCCAGCACCTAAGAAACCAGAAACAGGACTGTTGCCTGTGAGTTCAAGGTCACATGGGAAGCCTCTAAGAAAAAAGGAAAAATATGTGATAATAACAAATAGGCAGGTATGTAGCCTACACCTGTAAATCCAGCACACAGGAGGCAGCAGGAAGGTCACCCGAGTTCAACGGCAGCTTAGGCTAATACAGTAAGGCACGGTAGCACACACCTGTAATCTAGCCCTTGGAAGGCAGAGAGAGGTAGATCTTTATGAGTCTGAAAGTTTGAGGTTAGCCTGGTCTACCCAGGGAATTCCAGGACAAACAAGAGCTACACAGTGAGACCTTGTCTTTTAAAAATGGAGGGGGAAGAGGCAGAGGCAGGCAGATTTCTGAGTTCGAGGCCAGCCTGGTCTACAGAGCGAGTTCCAGGACAGCCAGGGCTACACAGAGAAACCCTGTATTGAAAACATCAATAGCTGGGCGTGGTGCCGCGCGCCTTTAATCCCAGCACTCGGGAGGCAGAGGCAGGCAGATTTCTGAGTTCGAGGCCAGCCTGGTCTACAAAGTGAGTTCCAGGACAGCCAGGGCTATACAGAGAAACCCTGTCTCGAAAAACCAAACCAAACCAAACCAAACCAAACCAAACCAAACCAAACCAAAACATAAATAAATAAATAAATAAATAAATAAATAAATAAATAAATGGAGGGAGGAAAAAAAGCAAGGAAAAGAAGCCACATCTCAAGGATAAATAAACAAGAATAGATAACGAGACCCTACACCATTCAGTAATTCCAACCCTGGGCATATGCACCAAAGAACTGAAAGCAGGAACTGGAAGGACAGTTGTGCACAGGTGTTAGTAGCAGTGTCATTCACTGTGCCCAGAAGATGGCCACTACCTACTGCGGAGCTCATAGGAACAACAAGATAGCCAGCACCAGTTGGTGAGTTCCAGGGCAGACTAGGCTAGATGGGGAGCTCATCTCAGAAAAACCAACAGCAGGGCTGGAGAGATGGTTCAAGCAGTTAAGAGCACTGACTCTTCCTCCATAGGTCCTGAGTTCAATTCCCAGCAACCACATGGTGGCTCACAACCATCTGTAATGGGTTCCAATGCCCTCTTCTGGTGTGTCTGAAGACAGCGACAGTGTATTCACATACATGAAATAAACTTAAAAAAGAAGAAAAAAAAAGAAAAGTCAACAGCCAACTACACAAAACAACAAAATCCACTGTGAGGCTCAGGAATTCAAGAGGCCACAGGAACAGCTGCCCACAGGACAGTACACTTTATAGTTCACAACCAACTTCTTGTCCACTCTTACAACCAACCCATCTGATAACCATAAAGCCACTCTCATCAGCCTGGCTGGAATTCAGAAAGTGGGGTTCACAGGACAGACAACTCTCCCTACAGCCTCACAGCCAAGACCACCAGATAGATATATTTCCAGGGTTCCAGAGTCACATCTGCCCCTATGATGTGCTAGCACATCTGGATTCTATTGTCTTATCCATTTTCAGATGAGGAAATGAGGTGTAGACTGGTTAGTTACCTAGCCCAGGACTAGTAAGCGCTGCCAGACAGAGTCAGGGTTTACTCACAGCTCCAGACCCAGGAGGCTGGCCATGTCTCCACAGGGTTGGACCCTACAGAGCACAGCCCTTAAGAACACTGTAATAAACACGTAACCAAAAAGTTTACCAATAAAACCTGAGCAGAGGCTAGATATAGTTTTGAATTCTCAAGTTGTCTGAGGCCTGAGGGTGGGTTAGGGGTCCTCTTTAAAGGTGAGGAGGGGAATGGGGCTAGGGATACCAGAAAGTCTGAGCAGTTCACTTTCGACTTCCCCTCTTAATAAGCAAGTAGATTCCATCAGTTAGAGAGGACAATGTTTCGGCTGGGAAGACGCTCACGTGCTGAAGACACTTGCTGCAGTGAGATGTGGAGTTTGAATCTCCTCACCCTGTAGCATCTTCCCAAACCAGAGAAGAGTCACCATATGGCTTCTGGTGGAGTCTAGGTGCCCTGACAATGTCCTCTGACCTGTTCCCCAGAAGGCAGTGAGTGGCCTCTGCTCATCCCTGCCTCCCCTGGTACCTGGTTCTGCAGCTGGGTGGTTGTGGCTTGTTGGTCACTGTCGTGGAGGGCCAGCCTCTCCCGAAGGACTACCAGCTCCTCCTGAAGCTGGGACATAGCCTCCACGGTCTTATGTACCACGGGGTCTGGGCCTGGTGCCCCGGATAGGCTTGAGCACCTCCCGATGCCAAAGAGCCGCCCACCTACAAGCAAAGTAGTGGCTGATCAGCAGGACAGTGGAGGGCCTGGAGGAGGGAGGTGGCCATCACAATGGGGCACACCATCAGGGCGGGGGGTGGGGGGAAGATGCAAGCAGGTGGGGCTGAAGGATACAGCAAAATGGGTTTGCAGGGGATCCCCAGGTTGGCCTCTGGGGAAGTCACTTTAGCAATAGCTTCTAGGGGACAGAGGCCGAGGAAAACAATTTTTCCCGAATCCCCTCAAAGCAGTGAATTCCAGCCAGGGCTAGTACACCTCTCAGTGGCCAGCCCTCAGGCAACTTCCACTGGGAAAGAAATGAGGCTCACTCAGAAATGGATCTCCATGCTAACCCATGATATCTCAAAAGCACAGCAGAGAGGACCAAGCTTTTGCCAGCTGCTCGGTGGGAAGTAGTCACTTGTGCGTGTGGAGGGGTAAGGGGAGTATCTGTGAGAAGTACATTGGGGCACAGACAGGCCAGCACATGGGACAGACCAGGGGCTAGGCACATTTTCAGGTTGGGGGGGTGGGGCCTGGGGTGCAGATGGGGGGGGGGGAGAGTCACACAGGCACAAGAGAGGCCCGACTCCTTCCTCCTCCCCCAACACTTTTTAGTGTTCTGTCATCAGGATGGGAGACAGGACAGGCATCAAGAGCTGTGACGTGCAATGGGGCTGTGGTGCCTGTTCCAAAGCTCTGAAGAGAATGGTCTGTGCAATCAGGAACCAGCAGCCGTCCAGGGGAACAAAAAAAGGATTTGCCTCCTGCCCTCAGCATCCCAAGCCGAGGTTCTACAAAGAGTCTGGGCATGCGGAGGGCCAGTGCTAGCCGGGGAGCCTTCTACTTCAACGCAGCCTTAGCTTCTGGCTTTCTCAGAGGTGAGGGGCCTCCTGGTCCCACACCCCCTACCACTGGCAAGCCTTGACCACAGTTCTGCAAAACCCCAGAGTGGCTCAGGGAAATGGGAGGCAGCAGCGGTAGCTGGGCTCCCATGGGTGGGGCTGGTGCCCTCTCCCCCGCCTCCCCCCAGATCCGGGGCTGGACAACCCGTGCTAGGCAAGTGGCCCCAGCTGTGTGGCTCTGCATGTGACACACAGCATGAAAGTCACACAGTGCAGGCCCAGCCACTGTGATCTATTCTAGAGGGAGTAAGGGCAGCCCCCGATGCTTCTAGGTCGGCACACGAGGCTGCCACGGGTGACATGTGATCAGTACGGCCACAGACTGCACTGGTGCGTGACAGAATGTGCTGGGCTTGGCTGAGAGCTGGTCTTGCCTCTTGAATCACATTGGAAGGGTGGGGTGGGGGAACCCTGTAGGCTCTTCCTGTGTGAAACGGGGACAATGTGCCTAGCCCAAAAGCAGCCCTGGGAAAGTAGCTGGGATCCCACAGGTAGCACAGGTACGAGTGTCATCCATGACACCGCTCCTGTCCTGGGAGGCTCTGAGCCCCAGACCTCAGCATGGTACCCTGTGTAAGGGAGCCAAGGAGTTGAGTGGAACCTGCAGAGTCATGGGTAGTGGAGAAACTCTCTTGAAGAAGCTAAGGGAGGACTGGGAATAGGAAGAAAGGAGGGGAGGAGAGGCCCAAGGGTGCTTGTGCAGACCAACCCCCTTGCTGAGGAAGCAACCACCTGACATGACAGGTCAGTTTCTAGAGGCGCGGCCCACCACAGGGCCCAAGGCTCAGGTGCTGTCCCAGTCTTGACTGGTAAGAAGACCTAGCCTTCCTCCTCTGGGCTTGCCCCACCTAGCTGGCCAGATGGTGGCCATTTTAAAAGCCTGACTGCCCACTGCTTACCCACACCCTATGCCTGCCCTGAATCTAGGTGGAGCAGGGTCTGTACAGAACAGGCACTGGTTCAGACTCGGAGGAGGGACATCCTCCGACGACTCCAGCAGGTTCAGACACACAGACTCTGAGAAAGCAGCAGCACTTTTTCCTAGTACTCCTGGCCTTGCCCTGAGGCTCTGTAAGATGTTCTCTCCCTGTGTTTATTGGCCAGTACTTACTGCTGAAAACCCAGAAGACAGCAAAGGAGCCTGGAGAACCTTCTAAAACCAGTTGCGGTCAGAGGATAATGGAACTGCAGGCTTAGGTTCCTCAGTCTGGAGGGAGGGGAGACAAATCCCTGACCTCTGGATCCTCTGACCAGAACACAGCCAGGCCTCGGCCAACGGGACCCGGCAGCAGAGGGACCTGGCGGCGTCTGGGAGGCTGCTCCTGCGCCCTGCTTTAGGTAGGTATTGGGAAAAGACAAAAAGAAGGGAAATCCAACCCAACCTCCAGTGGCCAAAGTCTCTTATCACTGGGTGTGGCCCTGGTGGCCCTGGGACAAGGGACAGGACAAGAAAGAGGACAGATACATGGTTGTCCATGGATTTGGAAGAGGCTGGTCAGAGTCTCAAGTTCATGTCAGGTGGCCAGTCTGGCTGAGCCACTTCCAGCTGTGGAACAGAGGTCTCCCTCCTGCACTAGCTCGGCCAGTGTGTTAGACAGTGGGGCTGACCTCCTTTACCTGTTTTTTCTACATTCATGGTACCACCAGCTTCTGGGGCCTCCCGGTCCCGCCTGGGGGCCGGCGCCTGCCTCTTCGGGAGCTTGTCTTCTTTCGTCCCCTGACTCTTGCTCTCGCACCCCTTGTCCCGCAGGGCTTGCTGCCAAGACACAACCAGAATCCTCTCGTGAAGGGGACCATGCTGAGGAGACACCCTTGTCCTGGGGTGGTGAGCACGCTGGTCCCAGGACCCAGCAGTGTCTTCACCAAGGAGGTGTGGACAAAGAGTCCTGCTTGGAATCCAGGGAAGCCAGACCAACATCCCACAGAAAGAGGACAGTAATTCACTCTTCAGTCCCACCGTAGTCAGTCTCCATACCCGTTTTAAAAAAAAAAAAAAGGTTCTAAGTTCCCCAGATAAAATTTGTGGGTCAGGAGTCATAACACATGAGCAGCCTGTTCACAACAAGCCTCAATACAGCCAACTATCCCATCCTGCCTACACACAAAGGTCTTAGGGCAACACCCCTGCAGTATCATCTGCTATAACACCTTGGCAGACAGCTCCCCACCTGAGGGTGGCACTCCCAGGACTAGGAGGGTACACATTGAGTCCATCTGACCAGGAGAATGACCATGCTGCCTCCTTCACGCTGTGTCCTACGGGGCTATCCAGGGGCAATGCAATGCCAACCCCATGTTCTGGTCAAGGAACTGAGGCAAAGGTGCCTGGGCTGGAGCAGGTGAGTGGAGGGGTGAGAAGGGGTGCTTCATTCAGAGACTTCCCGGGAACTCATGGAGAAAGGTACCAAGCAAGGGTCCGGACAGTGTGGGAAAGTATGAACCCATTTCAGGGTAATAATACACAAACACAGATGAGAAACGAACCGGGGAGCCCACAGGCAGCGGGGTCTGTGTGTGCTTGGTGTGGGGGTGTGCACACACACACACCCACCGACATGGAAATAAGAGCACTTTACGCTTGGGGAATGGAAATAAACTTTGCAACAGGAGAGAAGGGTCTGAGCAGAAAGGGCCTTCCAGGTCGCTCTGGACTCGTCTGAGGCTCAACTTTTTCACGTTAAAAGCACAGTTTTGTGGTGTTATGTCCACAGAGCTTTTATCTGGGAAGACGCTTTTCTTTTAAGTCTCAAGTCAAGTTAATCTAATTTATTATATTTACAGGGTCTCACACTGTAGCTCTGGCTACCCTGGAACCTGCAGAGATCTGCCTTTGCCTTCTCACTACTGGAATTAAAGGTCTGTGCCAACATCCCAGGGCCACATGCTACTTTTTTTTTTTCTTTAATGCTCAGTACAGGGAGGGTGATGCCCAGAGAGAGAGCGTGTCACCTGCATGCACCCTCTCTGAAGCTGTTTCCCTTCCTTCTCAGTCTAGGACCGCTAATCTCCGCCCTCTAGTGCCAGTGGGTAAGTCAAAGGCAGCAGCAGCAAGGCGTCCTTACAGTGCTGGCACATGGAGGCACACAGAGATAGCTAGGATCCCTTTATAGTTTCTCTGATCTACACTCGCTAACTTTGAGCATCAAAGGGCCGATCAAAAGAATCACAAGGGCTGGAGAGATGGCTCAGTGGCTAAGACTGCTCTTCCAGAGGTTCTGAGTTCAATTCCCAGCAACCATAGGTGGCCCGTAACCATCTGCAATGGGATCCAAAGCCGTGTGTCTGAAGGCAGTGACAGTGTACTCGCATATATAAAATAAATCTTTTTTTTTCTCCACAAGAGGAGGTTTATTTGGGGGAAGTGGGAGAGAGGAGAGGAAGAAGGGGCCTAAATAAATCTTAAAAAAAAAAAGAATCGCAAGAGTGAAAATGGGCCCAGCAGGTGCCTGGTGAGCCACGCCCTCAGCCTCTTCCTCCCTCCATCTCCTGTATTTAGGAAATTTCTCCTCAGCTTAATTCTGTCCCCACCCTTGAACCAACTGCTACACAATCTCCAGCAGGCTGGGTGAGGTGGGGGGAGGGGGGGGTAGAGACCTCAACAGTTGGAAGTTTCCATTTGCCTTCAGACAGGAGCAAAGGTTACACTATTTCTGGGCTGCTGGCTAAAGTACAGGAAGGACAGACGTCCCTGGGGGCTGGGAATTTCTGCAGTGTCCTGGAGGTACCACTCAGTCTTTAGTGGCTGGAACAAGGCTGGACTGACTGAGCCTGTGACCTGCAGGTCGCAGCCCTGGAGGGGGGGGGGCGCACACTTCGGCGTACACCCATACCCATAAACTTGGCAGAGCTCTGCAGGGTCGGAAGGACATGGATGTGGAAGCCGGTCAGTAACCACTTCTGAATGGAGCGTCAGTAGAACTGCTGAGCCTCCGTAGCAGCACCCCATAATCAAAGCTCGAGAACAGGGCCACCACCCAGCTGAGCGGCAGCTCCTGACCACAGCCTCCAGATTTAACTTCCCTCTGGTTTCCTTAACCGTTGTCTCGCCAGACCCACTCTCCTGGAAGACCTCACAAAGGACACAAGTATGGTCTCTCAGAAGAATCTCACGAGTACCAAGAAACATGTGGAAACAAAGGCTGTCCCTTACACACCATCATCCCTGGGGTCATGCCCAGAACAGCAGCCCAGGACTGCTCCTGCTGGAGGGAGCCTGGCTCAAAGGTATTCGTGTCCCCCAGAACCCATCCTGCCCACTGCCTGCACTTGGCTTTACACCCGGCTCTGCACAGTGGCTACCTGAAAAGGTAGGATGTGTGTTTTGTGTGTGTGTGTGTGTGTGTCAATCAGAAGCTCAGCGGAAAAAGCCAGGCATGGTGGCTTATGCCTAAAACCACAGCACGTGGGAACATGAGTATCTGCCACAAGTTCCACACAAGCTTAGACTACAGAGGGGGTCCCTTTCTCAGCAATATAAAGACTAGGAGGGATTATGAGTCCTGTCTCTTAGGGGAATCTAGACAACACCCCTAAGAACCCTGGCACTTCATGTTCCAAAGTTGTGTTCCTGGTACTTCCTGTTTGTAGTCACACATGTGAGGTCATTGGTGACTCTCTGGAGCCTCTATTGGGTTACCATCCCTACTTCCCTTCTCAGCATCCCTGCACAGGTCTAAGGACACATTGGCATAAAGCAGCCAATCTATAATTTGCTGTTCAGCAAACACACACATTAACGCACCAATGGGGGGGGGGGTGAAGAGACCACTTGGCAGCTGAGAGAGCTGGCTGCTCTGCAAGAGGACTCAAGTCCAATTCCCAGGACCCAGAAGGTGGCTTGTGACCATAACTCTAGTCTGAGCAGATCTGATACCCTCTTCTGGCCTCTGTAGGCAGCAGATATATACGCAAACACCCATACAGATAAAAATAAGTCCTTAAAAAATATAGTAATACAGGCACTGGAGAGATGGGCTCAGTGGATAGGAGAACTCGCTGCCTTGGTACCTGGGTTCAGTTCTCAGCACCCATATGGGAATTCATGTCGGTAACTAGTTCTAGATATGGAGGGTAACTAGTTCTAGATATGGAGCGTCAGCAGATTTGCTGACAGTCTGTAGAGAACCTTGGTTCATTTCCCAGCACTCATGTGATAGCGACAGGGATCTGACTCCTCCTTCTGGCATCCTTGAGCAGCAGATACCAGGTATACACATGGTGCATGTGGGGAAACATCCATACACACCAAACTAATGCAGCTAGGTGTGGTGGCACAAGCCTTTAATCCCAGCCCTTGGGAGACTGAGTTGGCAGATCTCTGAGTTTGAGGCCAGACTGGGCTAAATAGTGAAATCCTAAACTAACAAACTAATGTTGGCCAGTAAGACGGCTCGATGCATGAAGCCCTGAGTTCCCATCCCCAGAGCCTACACAATAGGAGGGCTGACCCTCACAAGCTGTTCTCTAACCTGCACAGGTGCACTGTGCTGCCCCCACACCCACGTGTACACACAGTGTAAGATCAGCATCATGACTTGAATGTCAAAGGAGCACACTGTGACAGTTATTATCTGGTGGTGATGGGATGAGCCGGCCAAGGGCTCTAATACTACAAGCACACAACACACACAGCCGGGTTACAGTTTACTGGGAAATCTTAAGTAGAATATCATACAGTGGTATAGGGGAATGGATGGGAGTTCTCCATGATTAACATGTATGAAGAGATCTCAAAGACGGCCATCAGGGAAACAGCAGGCCATAGAATAACGAGGAAAAGTAAATATAAATATCATACCACTGGTGGCAGTAAAGATAGATAAGTGGATGAAGATGAACCTTCCATAGTGGAGTTGCAGAAGGACCAGGAGGGACAGCCAGCTTCTAAGGATCCTACTGACAATTCTTTGAATTCTTTGCTCCATTTGGGTTTTTTTTTGTTGTTGTTTATTTGGGGGGTTGTTTATTTTATTTTTTTGTTTGAGACAGAGTTCTCTAGGTAGCCCTGGCTGTCCTAGAACTGGCTCAGGAAACCAGACTGGGCTCAAACTCAGAGATCTGCCTGCCTCTTCCTCCCTAAAGGCATGCACCACTACCACCGTCACCTTTTATAATATTTTTTTTACACCTCTGTATTCCATTTCTGTTTGGTAGTTCAGATCTCAGCTCACTGTGTGACCAGCAGCAAGTTGCTTAACCTCTCTGAGCTCTGAGCCTCTGTGTCCTTGTCTATAAAATTAATACAAAACGGGGCTAGAGAGATGGCTCAGTGGTTAAGAGCACTGATTGCTGGGCTGGTGAGATGGTAAGAGCACCCTACATCTCTTATATAGGTGATGAGTTCAAATCCCAGCAACCACATGGTGGCTTACAACCACCCGTAATGAGATCTGACACCCTCCTCTGGTGCGTCTGAAGTCAGCTATAGTGTACTTATGAATAATAATAAATGAATCCTTGGACCGGAGAGAGCAGGGACTGATCAAGTGGGGAGCGAGCGGGGCGACCTGAGCGAGCGGGGCTGGCCGGGGCTGGAGTTCAGACCAGAGCGAGCAGGGTTGTGGGGGGGTGGGAAGAGCACTGACTGCTCTTCCAGAGGTTCTGAGTTCAATTCCCAGCAACCACATGGTGGCTCAAAACCATGATGCCCTCTTCTGGTGTGTCTGAGGACAGCAACAGTGTACTCATATACATAAAATAATTTAAAAATTCACATAAAACAGTATATTTCTGTTGAGACATGAGATCTAATGCCTGTGTTCTAAAACTGTGTTGAATAAAAACCACTAACTCTTTGTACTATTTCTACAATCAAATCCACCTGTTACCCGGGTATACAGTGAGCATGCCTTTTGAACGTCAATGACAACTGGGAGGAAAAGCATCTCCCTTCCGACACTTTGTGAGACAGTCTCTATGTACCCCTGCATTGACATCCTAGAACTTGCTCTGTAGATCAGGCTGGCCACAAACTCAGAGATCTGCCTCTCCCAGCTGCCTTTAGGATTAAAGGCATGCACCACACCCAGCCTGGCCCTCTTTTGATTCCTCAAACAAACAAAGGCACAAAGGCCTTGTCCACATAGAAATAAACAGCTCTCCCAAACCAGCCTATTTTCCCAGTATCTCCTTCAGCTCTGCAAATCATATCACAAGCCTCACTTCCCACCTCAGCCAGGGTGTGGCTAGGATACTCCTGTCACCTCAGAGATCTTCCCTTGGATAAGCAGCCTGTTGCAGTCACTCAGCTATGGGCTGCAAAGGACTAGCCAACAGAACAGGTGCCTGGCAGATAAGTCTCCAGCTCTTTTCTCTGCTGGACCCAACTGCTGGAGTTCAGAGGACCAAACTCACCCTCACTCCTGCATCTGATGGCCCAGGCTTACCTGCACTGTCAGGTAGAGTCTATGGGGACTCCTAGGGCCAGGCCAGTCCACACTGAGGGCTCGACACTGTGCAAGAGATGGGCGAGCTGCAGTCCGGGAAGTGGAGTCTTCCTCGCCACTTGGTAGGATATCTTTTCCACGCCCTGTCTCAGGAAAGACAGACAGACAGATAAGATGACATATTTGGCTGCTGGCCAAAGACCACTGGTCAAAGCAGGCTGAGCTCAGCTTTTGCGCCCTCCAATCTGCCCAGGTATGGCCAGCAGGGCCTCCTGTGGCCTCAATAGGTTCTTTCCGTACAGGTAGGGACAGGATGGGGCTGCCTGATTCCCTTACCAAAAAAATACCCTGAAATTCTTAAAAAAAAAAAAAAAAAGATTTATGCATGTGAGTACACTGTAGCTGTACAGATGGTTGTGAGCCTTCATGTGGTTGTTGGCCATTGAATTTTTAGGACTTCTGCTCGCTCTGGTCAACCCAGCTTGCTCTGGTTGGCCCTTCTCGCTCAGTCCTTGCTTGCTCCAGCCCAAAGATTTATTATACATAAGTGCACTGTAACTGACTTCAGATGCACCAGAAGAGGGCATCAGATCTCATTACACATGGTTGTGAGCCACCATATGGTTGCTGGGATTTGAACTCAGGACCTTCGGAAGAGCAGTCAGTGTGCTCTTGCCTGCTGAGCCACCTCACCAGCCCGACCCTGAGATTCTTTCCTGGAGGGTACCCAAGACCCTGCCAGGGACTCCCCAGTTGCCACAGTGGCTTTGGGGGTCCACAGTTACTCAGAGAGCTATAAGAGGAAGCCAAGACACCCGAGTAAGCTGCACATCACAGGACACAGCTTTATTATCCAGGCTGCCTCTAGGTGGCAATTTCTCCCTCGCCTTAATTAAGACCAACCCCGCACTTGGGTAACCTGGTCACTGCTAGTTCTAGAAGTGTACTCAAAACAGCTAGAAATGTCTCCTCTGAGGCAGGACACACACACACACACACACACACACACACACACACACACCTCCTCTAACCTGGCCAGGGTGGGTAGCAATACTAGCCTTAGTGACACATGACACAGCCACAGGCTGGAGAGATAGCTCATCCGAAAAGCACATACTGCGCTTGCAAAGGACTGGAGTTTTGCTCCCAGCACCCACGCTGGGTGATT
The DNA here is from genome assembly GCA_902729485.2 of Mus minutoides. Taxonomy (NCBI): domain Eukaryota; kingdom Metazoa; phylum Chordata; class Mammalia; order Rodentia; family Muridae; genus Mus; species Mus minutoides. The sequence goes on along the minus strand of LR750035.1, from coordinate 511,990 downwards.
CACAATTGCCTGTAAGTCCTGCTCCAAGGGATCTAATACCTCTTAGTTCTATAGGTACCTGTACTCACATGCATTTAACTACACAGGTAAACATACACGTAAATTAAAACTAAAATAATAAATTTGATTTATTTGAAAATAAGTCAAATACATTGATTTTTTTTTTTTTTAAAAAGAATCGATAAAATGGAAGCTTTTTCACCAGGCACTCCCTAGCCCTCAGAAGCCGGAGGCAGCCAGATTTTTGTGAGTTCAAAGCTAGCCTGGTTTACATAGTAAGCTCCAGGCAATCAAAGGAAGACCAGTGGTTTGTGTTTTTTGTTAGGTTTGGTTTGGTTTTTTGTTTGTTTGTTTGTTTTTGCTTTTGTATTTTAAAAAGCACAGCCTTGACCCTGGGAGTAACTAATTAACATCCTGAGGATATAACCCCATAGAGAGGCTTAAAGAACTCTAGGAACAGGAAGTCCCCACACTGACAAAAACCTGAAGGACACACAGATATCAGCCATTAGGACAGTGATTACCATCACAACCACCCAGGCAAGTGGAGGACATTCTCTAGTCAGAAAGCCAGAAAACCAGAGACCTTGAATGTCTAACAGGCCTAGAGCTACACAGGGCTTGTATTCACACTAACCAACCCTGGTTGACTGTCCCTTTCACACTGTCAGTAACACCAGCAGGGCAGATTTGGAGGGGATTGGGGTACCCTTCTTCACTGAGGCTCTTTCTTGGGTGCCAAGCCTGTGCCTGCCTGCCACACACAGGTTTCACTTGATCTTTATCTTAAATTTATAAAGTGGTCATAAGTCTCTAAAGTCACTGTATGCATTTCATAAGCACGCACGCAAAAAGAGCTCAGTATGTTTTCTAAGGTTAAAAAAAATTATCCAGAAAAGTCACGTTCATCTCTATTTTATTCATACCTGGGGACAACCTTGTAGAGACCATCCTTTTCCCCTTTTAAACAACCAGCTCTGACTGGCCCAGAGAGCCCTGCTTTGCCTGAAGGCTCCCAGAGTCTAAGGGGGGTGGCAGCCCCAGGCAACTATAGAAGCAGGGAGATCTTCAAAGCACTGCCCTGCTGCCCACGGGCAGAGTGGATGTGTTACAGCTAGAAAGGGAGAGAGGGGCCATCTCTGTGTATGGCCTCTTCTCTATGCTAAGGGGCTTGGATCCCAGCACCTCATAACCCAGAGGGCCTGGCTGGGAATGTGGACACTTCTCCCTGTAGGTCAGGAGCAAAATGTAGCAAACACCTGAAGGCAGTTCTCCAGGATAACCCTTCCTTCCCACACAACCAGGGCACCCTGCCTGCTTGCCCACACAGAGGTAGGGAAAGGGTCAGGACGGCTCCTCACACCCACACCCGGCCCCTACCCAGAACAGAAGAGCCGCTGGCTCCTTGACAGTCTCAGCACCTGGGACATGACCCAGAAAGCTGCCTGCTGACAGTTCCCTAGGGTACAGCAGTGGCCCAGGCTCCAGGACCCTCTCACCTGAGACCTGCTGGTAGGATCGTTTTTGAAAGCAGTCATTGGCTGGCTGACACCTAAAACCCAGGACCTGGCACCCAAACCCTGCTGAGCGACACTCCAGGCAGCCTGCACTCGCTCCTCACTCCTGTCTACCAGGGCAGTCTGGCAGAATCGGTGTCAGTGCTGAGCAGGGCACTCAGGAGGTCAGCCGCTTCACCTACCTTGTTTACCGCCTTCAGATGATATTAGGGAGCACCCCAAATGAGATCTCAGAGTCCCTGACCTGGTTCAGCTGGCGGGAACGTAGCTGATGCCGCGGTGCTATGGACTGTTAAAGTTTAACCGGCCCCAGCCTTCTCCTCCTCCCAGGCTGGACGCAGGGAAGGAGCACCCGGTGACGCTGTGCTGCGCTCCACGCCCAGCCGGCTCTGGGCTGCTGGCTACCCTGTAATTACCTGACAGCTCTGACTGAGTTTAGGAACCGCGAGAAGCCTCAGTCTCATCTCTGGGATCTGGAGGAAGGAAGGGAAATGAAGAGGCATTCTAAAAATGCGGACTCACCAGTTCTCAACCTCCCCTGGCCGGTGTGTGGGAAAGGGCGGGCGGCTGGGCTGGCTGGGGCGGGGCGAGCCATCCCGGGCTTGGGCTCCTGGACCCGGCCCACTCTCCACAGGCCCCGCAATGAAGGCGTGGCTCCCAAGTTCCACGTCCTGCGAGAGGGGACCATGGCCCGGGGCTCAGCAACCTCTTCTGGGTGCCGGGCAGGCTGCGGAGAGAACAAGGGGAAGGGAGATTTAAGAGGGGTGGGTAGTTCACATGGCTGTACCATCTGAAGGGTCTGCAAACCAGGATCACCTGCTACCCAGGATAGCCGCCACAAGGGTAGCAACCCTTAAGGACCCTGGGCCCACAGGAGGGTGCTTGGCACTGACCATAGCGTCTGCGAGTGGGCCAGGAGCGAGTCTGCCACCCACTGTGAAGATCGGCAGAAGACACACGGGGCAGCAGCCCCACAAGGAGGAAGCTCCAGGACTATGCCTCCAACCAGTGGTGAGTTTAATCCTATTCCTCCGTGAGGTCTCATTTTCTAATTAGACTCAGCTGGTTGCTTAAGTCTCAGCCTTCGGGCTGTGTCCCAAGCCAGTGGCCCAGCTGCTAAAGCTCTGAGTATTAGCATCTCACCGAGGAGGGGCTCAGAAGGGGCTGGCTTGGGGCCAGGGGCAAGCTGGGTTTTACATTCATCAAATTCGCAGGGCCAGTTCATTCATACATTCAAGTAACTCAGTGTTGAGGGTGTGTCAGGCACCCGGCCAGGCATTCATTCAGCTCCTAGTTCATAATCATTTATTGAGTGCCTACTATGCGCTGGGCACCTGGCAGAAGTCAAGGGCTTCAAACGTCCAGTCACAGTAATAGGTAAAGGTTTATTGCAGTGATGACACAACCCTTTAATCCCAGCACACCCAAGCCAGAGATCCCTGTATGAGTTCAAGGTCAGCCTGTTCTACACAGCAAGTACCAGGACAGCCAGGGATACATAGTGAGGCCCTGTCTCAAAAATAACAAATGTTCAAAGTATGGACAGGTTATAGGGAGGTCAGAGGGATTTCCCAGGCACCACCTGGTTTGGGAAGTGTTAGTGTCCTGGGAGCACCGCTATGGGAAGTGTTGTGTCCTGGGAGCACCGCTATGGGAAGTGTAAGTGTCCTGGGAGCACTGCTATGGGAAGTGTTGTGTCCTGGGAGCACAGCTATGGGAAGTGTGTCCTGAGAGCACCGCTATGGGAAGTGTTAGTGTCCTGGGAGCACCACTATGGAAAGTGTAAGTGTCCTGGGAGGACTGGTCCAGGATAGGAAGCAAACAAACGGATTGAGTTCAAGCACAAATTTTTAGGTCGGGAGTTTTTGTCTTGATTTGGTTTGGTTATTTAAGACAAGGTGCTTCCCCATTGGGGAAAAAAAAAACTTTATTATGGACCTACTGTGTGTAGAGCAGCCTCAAGGATATTTAAGCAGACCAAACTTTTGCCCCAGATTCAGGCTGCGACACCAGGCACAGAAGTAAAGTCAGACTAGAAAGGCATCCTGGGGTTTGAAGACTTAGATGGGCACCCAAGGGACTTCCTACAGAGCTACCTGGATTGTGGGCCATTTTTGGGTTCCCCATTCTCATTTCACTGACCACTTCCTGCCGGGCAGGCAAGAACATGTGTTGAACAGGGTCCATTCTGACATGCCCCCCCCCCCCCCCCCCCACCCCACTTCCTGAGAATCAGGGGTTCAACCCACATGCTATACCCACATGATCCAGGATGGCTTACTAAATGGATAATCCTGAAATGCATGTACACACACATACACACATTCACGTGTATATACATGCACATGTATGCACATACGTGTACACACACACACACACACACACAGGAACCAAAGTCAGGCTAGCCACCAAGACTTAGAGCTAAAGTTCACTATTGCAAAAAGTGAGGGTATAACCTGTAAGGTTGAGTAAGAGAAGATTACTCTTTCTCGAGATTAATGGTATTAAGTAAGGACAGGGATGGGGTTGGTGTGTGTGTGTGTGTGTGTGTGTGTGTGTGTGTGTGTGTGTAGCAGTCACTGAAGACCAGAGGTCTGAGAGTGGCAGGAGCTGCCAGAAGTGGCTGGAGAGCAAGTAGGAAGGGCAGGACAGTCAGGTGGTCATAGCCAAATAAAAGAAAGCCCTAGGGACCCCTTTAAGAAAAGCCAGGGAGCCGGGCGTGGTGGCACATGCATGCCTTTAATCCCAGCACTCAGGAGGCAGAGGCAGGCGGATTTCTGAGTTCGAGGCCAGCCTGGTCTACAGAGTGAGTTCCAGGTCAGCCAGGGCTATACAGAGAAACCCTGTCTCAAAAAAACCAAAAAAAAAAAAAAAAAAGAAAAGCCAGGGAGAGCTAGCTAGGTACGGGACTCACACCTACCTTCCCTAGCACTCAAAAGGTTGCAAGTTCCAGACCAGCCTAGGTTGCAAAGCCCTTTCAAAGCGGCTCAAGGGACTGGAAAAGGCCTAGGAGACAGCTGTTTCCTTCTTAGAGGGAAGTACAGCCAGGATAAAGAGGAGATGAGCTGAGAGAATGCTATATAGAACAGGGGAGAAGTGACATGTGGGGGTAGACGGAGGTGCAGGAACAACACATCTAGAGACAGGAAACAAATAGCTTGCTGGAGTCGGAGACTGAAGACTTTTGGTCTGATGCTCTTAGGGGCAAGTACTGAAGACAGTGGGTCATGGTCTCTTCCTTCCCTGACTGAAGACAAGTCAAGTGTGGGGTACTCACTGGGAGAGGACAGGAATGTGGGGGGAAAGGGTCAGAAAGATGCTGGTCAACATACATAGCCCCATACCTCGGATGCCTTGAGATGGGTATAAAGTGGTTCAAGAAGCAAGAGGAGCAGATACAAATGCCCTCCCCAGGCGACCTGGTACGTGCCAGGCATGAAGCTGACCCTGCAGGCCAGGGGGTGAAGCTGGGAGGACCAGCCTCTGTGGGTGCTCTTTCAGAACAGAGACCATGATGGGCAGAGGATTCTAGGGGAGATCAGCTCAGTCAAGGAGGTAGGGGAGCATATTTCTGTGCTATCGGGAAGGGAAGTTGGAGCGGCAGCCTGAAGAAAGAGGAAGGGTGTGTACTAGGTCCCCAAGAGGAAAAGGCAGCTGAATTTAGCAGCTGGAAACCCGGGAGTGAGGTCAGGAGTATCAAGGAATCTCAAACAAGCCCAGGGTTCTAGGCCAGGAGTGAAGTGCGCCCTTTCCTTACACAGGTGTTTGGTCTGGGGTCCTGGGACTTCTAGTGACCTGGAAATCATGGTGTAGAGCTACTGGCTGGGTCAGACCTTGGCTCTGCTGCCTAGGAGAATTAATTACCTGCTCTTTGCCTTATCGTCTTCATGTATCAAGTGGTGAAAACCGTACTTCTCAGGGCTGACATCAGACAATACTCATATGAAATATGGACACATGCAAAGGGCCCAAGATGCTGCTATCTCTTGGTACACTGTCCCATTGGTGGGTGAATGTAGAAGCCGTCTGGGGGAGGGGCATGTGCTTCTCTGGGTTTAGCTAAGGATGGTAGATCTGTCTTTCTCCTGTCCTAAACCAGAGACAGGGTAAAGACTTGTGTGTGTGTGTGTGTGTGTGTGTGTGTGTGTGTGTGTGTGTGTGTGTGTATAGGCCTCATAGTCACCTATATACCACTGCTGGAGATAGCTTGGTTCTCCTGGGTGAGCATTTGGGGGAGGGGACATGGCTAGACTGGGTTAGGGCACACACATGTTCTGGTGCATCCAGATTTCAAATTTTCTGCTCCCTGGTACCCATACAGACAGCAGAACTCACCACCCCAAACCCTGAAGTCCAACCACTCGAATACACAAAACCATTCTGGGACTGCATTCCTAGCAAATGACTCTCTCTGGCCAAGGAGACTGCCCCTTTATGAAGGGCATGGGGAATAAGTCCTACCAGACTAGGAAGGGCATTTACCCAGTCTGGGGCAGAAAGACACTGAGGAAGGTGAAACTAGGGCTAGTCCCAAGGACCAATCTTGAGAAATGCAATAAAGGGTGTGTGTGTGTGTGTGTGTGTGTGTGTGTATGTTGGAAGGCTGACAAATACTACTTAAGAATTTAAATCCAGCTTCCTCTTTAAAATATTTCAGGACCGGGCCTTTCACTGTGTCAGCCAGAGTTCTGCTGTTACTTGCAGCGGAAAGGCTGAGGGGACAGACAGACAGCTTCTGGGCTCCCCTCCCTGCAGGGATTCCTCAGCTGCAGCTGTCAATGACTCGATCCCTCTCAGCTTGAGAGGGTATTTCTGAGGCCCTCCCTCCTAACCTAGGGGCTGCCGCACCCCACCTCGGGCCTTGCCCGGAGGATGGGGGAGAACTACCCGGGGACACAGACGGAGGGCCCAAACAGTAGCCTTCCTGGAAGCGAGCCATGCAGGGGAGGGGGTTCGCTGGTTGACCCGCGGCTCCCAGGTAGGCTCTGCACATTCCCCGTCAAAGGAGATCCGGAGCCGGTCTTGGTAGTGCTACCCCAGAGGCTGTGCCACCCTCAAACCCAAGTCCCAGCAAGATCCTCCGACTGGACGACACAGTGGGACCCCGGCGCACAGCCGAGTCTCTGGGGCCTGATCGCAGCACCCGCCGCGGGTCTGGGAAAAGAGGGGGTCCTCAGGCAGGGCGGGCGCGGCGCCCAGCAGGCGCGCCGGGAGGAGCCTGTCCTAGCCCACCCCCAGCCTGCCGGGACCCCGACTCACCGGCCTAGCGGAGACAGGATCCCAGCGCCGCCGCCGCAGCGCCCCGGGCTCGGCCCGCTCCGGCCCGCCCGCGCGAGGCAGCTCCACGCCGCCGCGGCTGCCTCCTCGGCCCGCCCCGTGTCCGCCCCTCCCGCACTTTCCACAGGAAATGATTAACTCGGGCCGCGGCGCGTTCCCATGGCAACGGGCTCAGGAGGGGGGCACGCGCACTCGCGCACGCGCCCACCCGAGGCGCGTGCCTCCGCTCTTATCTGACCCACCTCCCCCAACACAGGCTGGTACACCCTTGTGCGCACACCCACTGGTGCACGAGACTAGGCGCATCTTGCCTGCGCCTTCCGAGCTGGCTCACACCCTCCACTGCACACCGCGTGCCTGAACACTCGCCCTCACCCATTACTCCCACCCAGGAGTTAAGGTTGGGAGACAGTTAACACCCTCATACGGTTTGTACTCCACCCCAAACCCAGGTGCAGAAGTTTCACGCACGCCAGCTAGGATACACACACACACACACACACACACACACACACACACACACACACGCACGCACATCTTAATACATTTTCTCATTGAGCAAACTCACAAGCGCTCTTGCACGCGAGCTCGAGCACAGCACACCACACGTTCACACCTGCTCTGCTACACAGGCGTGTACCCTCTCTTTCTGCGCCCAGCCTGCCATCCTGCCTCGCCAGCTGTACCCCTGCTCCCCAACCAATAAATATTTTCTTGAGCAGCGGGCTTGGGGTTTGTTAAGGTAACACATTCCCTTAAGCAAAACAGCTTCACCGTCTGTCTTTAAAAGCTCCTTCCTGGGACGCCTAGGAGACTCAGAAGAGGCCTGGGGGAGAGTAGGCTCAGGCAGCCAAGAGAGACAGCTGACCCAGAGGAGCCACTCTGTTCTTTGTCTCCCAAACAGAGAAGCATTTATTCCAGCCCCAGTATGCCCACTCCGGGGTGCGGAAGGAGAATGTGCCACAGGAGCCTGTCCCGCAGAGGCTGATGGTCCCCAGATAACCTGAACAGGGTGGGGGTCTACCCCTTCAGGCTTGCCAGGGATGGCCTAGGAGAGACCTAGGGAGGGCCTTGCTGCCTCCAATGGGCCTGCTTCCCGCTTCTGCAGCTGAGCCATGCAGTCAAGAATCTGGAGCAAAAACAGAGACAAGGACTTAGGCCCCACAGGGTGCCGGTGCCAGGCCAGGCCAGGCCAGTAGGCCCCCAGCTGGAAGCAAGCACTGTCTCCTCTACTGAAGGCTGGGGGGGGGGGGGGGGGCGTGTCCAGCATTTAAGTTTGCAGATAAAAGGAGAAACCTTATCTTCCATAAGCATTGGGACACTGACATTAACTTCAGTTTCCTTCTAGCAAAGCCAAAGTCAGGTTGTTGGTTTTTTTTTTTTTTTTTAACTAATAAAAACACTTATTGTTCTCTTTTCTCCAATTAGAAAAGTAATGGATGATCTTTGTGACCGTGATCCCACCCACTGGGGGTAAGTGCTGCCAACACTTTATTTAGGACAGCCCTTTTCCCTTGTGCACATAATAGACACCATTTATTCCTAGTAAGTATAGTGCCTGGCACTGTGCTGAGCTCTGTAACAGCAGGGTCCCGTTCCACACTGATCCATCCGGGAGGTGGGCACCTCCTATGTCCACGCGTTCAAGAGAGGAGAGGCAAACTCAGAATGGGTCAGAGCAGAGGTTCTGAGTCCTATAGGGAAGCATGCATGTGCACTGTGCAGAGGGTCACCATATGAACGTGGGAAGCACCAATGAAGGAAAAATGAAGGGCTGAGACCATAGGAGGAAGCAAAGATCCCAGCAAGGCTCTAGCTCCAACTGTAAAAACTAATCTTTCAATGATTATTAAGAATTTAAGAGTTCACATTCCGCTGGCCCTGGTGGCACAGGGCCTGTCATTCTAGCCACTGGGGAGGCCGAGGGGAGGATTTCAGTTCAAAGTCTGCTGGTTAGAGTGTCACCAGGAACTGCATACCAACTCCATTTCTCTGGCAGTTTCAATGGAGGCTGCCAACTCTCTCCTAACCATGGGAAAAGTGAAAGATTTCCCAGAATCCTGGCCAATGGCCTTAATGCTTCCTGCCCACTTTAGGGTAGAGGTGGAGCTGTCTAGAGCCAGATAAAAGGCAGTGACCAGAACACTGCAAACCTACACCTGTTTCTGCAGGGCAAGGGGGTGACAATGGCTTCTCTAGGTGCCCAAAGTGCATGAAAACCCCCTCACCCAGCTATTAGAAGTACACAAGGGCCCAGGAGCTCTTCCCTAGAGGGAAGCAGAAAGGAGAATCCAGAAAATCCTGCTGTGATTTTTTTTTCCTCTTTCTCCCAGTGACCAAAGTCCATGACAGATAAACAGGCCAAGTTTTTTTGGTCTCCAGAGGTTTATTGGCCAGTCAGCTCCAGCCTTCTCAGATGCCCGGAGGCCTCATTCCTTTCCACACACACCCCACACCACCGTAACCTCTCTCTTCTAACCTTTATCTCACTCACTTCAGATGACCTTTGAGTTCTGCAAGTCCAGCAAGCTCACCTTCCCTTTCAGTCACAGTGAGCAGCGGGCATCAGGACTCCTCATCCCTGTAGAGGGTGTATATGCCATCCCACCACCATGGTCATCGTTGTAGCCTGGCCTGTCCTCACCAGTCCCACCTTGAGGACAGGGCCCTTTCCAGACATCACAACCTCACAAGTTTCACCCTGGTGTTACATACAGAACAACTCATCAAGTATAAATGGATCAGGTAGGATTCAAAGAGCAAGATGCAGGAAACATACCCAAACAGACATCCTCCCATGCAAATGAAGGGTAATTCCTAGCAGACAGAAGGACCCTTGGACAGCTGTTGTCAGAAAGAGCTCCTGCATCTGGGGAAATGATTTGTCTCTCTGTATAAATTCTGGAGGAATTTATAGGAGGCAATTCTCCAACCTCATCTTCCCAAGGAGCCATTACTACAGCCTCTGTATCCTGGCAACAGTTCCTTGAAGTAAGAGAATGTTCTAGAGTTGACTCTCTATTGAGTGGTTCTGCAGGTTGAAACCCACATCTTCTGACACTCCTGAAATTGTCTATCATGGAAGAAGGGAGGTAAGAGCGGTCTATCTGTTCCCAGTCCCTCAGTGAGTCTAGCCTGAGCATATCAGAAGCCTGCTATAGACTCAGTTCCGGCACTGGGGGTTCCTGGAGTGATAAGAACCTTTCACCTGTCTCCCACACTCCCTGCCTGATCCTTTTGTGCCCCACTTTTTAAAAGCCATATTAACAGGACCTCTTCCACTTTCATGGGGACTGGTCAAAGGGACAAGATAACCCTTGGTCCATCCACACATAGCTTTGAAATCCCCAGACCTCTTTTTTTCCCCAATCGCCATCGTGGGTGGAGTCGCCGCCACTATGCAGATTTTTGTGAAGACCCTTACGGGGAAAACCATCATGCTCAAGGTTGAATCCTCTGACACTATAGAAAATGTAAAGGCCAAGATCCAGGATAAGGAAGGAATTCCTCCTGATCAGTAGAGGTTGATCTTTGCTGGTAAGCAGATGGAAGGTGGCTGTACTTTGTCTGACTATAACATTCCAAAGGAGTCTACCCTTCATCTTGTGTTGAGACAAGAAACCTTCGGGGTGGTGCTAAGAAAAGGAAGAAGTCTTACACCACTCCCAAGAAGAATAAGCATAAGAGGAAGAAGGTTAGTCGGCTTTGCTAAAATACTATAAGGTGGATGAAAATGGCAAAAATGGACACTCGTCGAGAGTGTCCTGATGAATGAGGTGCTGGAGTTTTCATGGGAAGCCAATTTGACAGGCATTACTGTGGCAAGTTGTCTGACTTACTGCCTCAACAAACCAGAAGACAAGTAGTTGTGTATGCATTAATAAAAAAAAGGAACTCATTTAAAAAAAAAAAAAAAAAAAAAAAAGAAATCCTCAGACCTTACTGGCTTTTCCCCATTGGCCCAGAAGTCTCATTCAATTGGCACTCCTACCCTCCCAGGAGGGCAGTTAAAATCTACCTCTGACCTGCTGAGGAATTTGGCATCCAAACAGAGGCTCTCTCACCCTTATCAGCTCCCGCAGTCTAAAAATGAGAGGAATGCAAACACTAGGGTGATAATGTATTTATGCCAGGTAATAAAAAGATTGAGCAATAGTGACCCAAAGAAGGGATATGTGTCTGTGTATATATGTGTGTGTGTGTGTGTGTGTGTGTGTGTGTGTGTGTGTGCGCGCGTACCCAGCACTCTGGAGATAAAAGAGTTTCAGGCCAGCCGAGGCTACAGAGTAAGACCCTGCCTCATAAACAAACAAACAAACAAACAAGTAAATACAGGAGTGACCCTTGGGTCACAAGAAGCCCCGCCCTGCCCCGCCCCGCCCCGCCCCCACAACACCTCCCTGACTTATCCTTGCAGCAAAACTCAGAAGGCTGACTCCTCCCTTCAGGTCCTCCTCCCAGAGCCTCTGTCCTTGATCTTCCCCATCTGTTCCTCAGTGTTTCCATTTGCCCTTCTCCCTCATTAATCTCTCCCTGATTGAAGTTTTGGTGTTTGGTTGGGCTTTTGTGTTTTTAATGGTGCTGGGTATTGAACACAAAGCCTGTCCAAGGGTAGGCAAGTGCTAGGCCCTGGTAGTGTTTTGAAAACTTTTGTTTAGAGGTACTTCAACATGGCTTATTACATAAAGGTGCTGGCCACCCACCCCGAGTTCAATCCCTGGCACCCCTAGTGGAAGGAAGAACTGCCTCCTACACACTGACCTCTGACCTCCGCAAGTGTCCCATGGTGCACACACGCCCCCTCCCCTCCATATACACAAAATGCAGTTTCGAATGTCGGGGGACTAGAGAAATGGGTGAGCAGTTAAATACTTGTTGCTCCTGGAGAAGACCAGAGTTCAGTTCCCAGCACTTACGTGTGCTCAATAACCGCCTGCCATCCTAGTTCTAGGGATCCGACACCATCTTCTGGCCTCTGAGGGGCACTGCATGCACGGGATGCACACATATAGTACATGCAGGCAAAACACTCGGTAGACATAAATGAAAAAATTATAAATATTTGTATTGAGATAGCAACCTGCTATGTTGCCCTCTTGCCCAGGCTACTCTCAAAAACCTGGGTTCAAGAAATCCTTCTGGGCTGGAGAAATGGCTCAGCAGTTAAGAACACTGACTGCTCTTCCAGAGGTCCTGAGTTCAATTCCCAGCAACCACATGGTGGCTCACAACCATCTGTAATGGGGCTCTGATGTCTTCTTCTGCTGCATCTGAAGACAGCAACAGTATACCCATATATGTAAAATAAATAAATAAATCTTAAAAGGAAACAAAAAGAGGAAATCCTTTTGCCACCAGTTCCAAAGTGCTTGGGGATTTGCAGGTGAGGTGTGTGCAAAATAATGTTTTTAAATTGTATAATTATAACAGAAGTCAATAGAGTTTGAAAAGGTCCCCAGTTTCCTTCCTGGTAACAGATTAAGAGGATATATCAACCTATAATATAACAACACAGACAGTGGCTAGAAGTAACTTCCCAGCTGTAGATGCAAAGCCAGCTTAGGGTTCTACCGTGGCTTAGCTTTGTCTTATGAACATAGGGCTATTGTTGTACCTAACATTAGGCCACATTGCACGGGGACTGGTGGTATCAAAATGCATTGTGCAGCTGGGAGACAGATTTTGTGCTTTTTTTTTTTTTTTTTTTTCTCCAGACTCTAATTTTAAATTTCATTCCATTTAATTCTTTTGTTGTTTTGTTTCTCAACAGCGTCTTGCTCACAGGCTGCCTAGAACTGGCAGTAGAGCCCCCTCAGCTTTCTGAATGCTGGGATTACAAGTCAGTGCTACCACACCTGGTTACCATGGTACTTTTTTTTTTTTTTTTGGTTTTTTGAGACAGGGTTTCTCTGTATAGCCCTGGCTGTCCTGGAACTCACTTTGTAGACCAGGCTGGCCTCGAACTCTGAAATCCGCCTGCCTCTGCCTCCCGAGTGCTGGGATTAAAGGCGTGCCCGGCAACACGGTACTTTTTTTAAAGGTCTATTCTTCTCTGTGAACCCCATGAAGGCCGAGGTTCAGACCCCATGAAGCATTTGTCCTGATGAAAAGAATTGTTGCTTTATTTCATCTGGGCACTCTACCCAAACTCTACCACTGAGCTCTGCCCCTCAGACCATCTACTACTGCTTTGTTTATTTTGTTTTATTAGATAGGGTCTCATGTACCCCACAGATTGACCTCAAACTCATGTTATAGCTAAGTATGGCCTTAAATCTTCATCTTCCTTGTCTCTACTCCCAAGTACTAAAATGACAGGTATGTGTGACCTTGCATGGCTAGTTGTTGCTGTTGAGACTGGGTGTCTCTGTGTAACCCTGGCAGTCCTGGAACTCACTCTGACTGACCTTGAACTCAAGATCCACCTGCCTCCAAGTGCTGGGATTAAAGGCGTGTGCCACCACTATCCAGTTTGCCTGCCTAATTTATTGCCTATTTGTTTTGAGAGTCTCCTGCACCCAAGGTTGACCTCAAACTTGATAAGTAGCTGAGAAAAGCTCTTGATCCTCCAGCTACAACCTACCAAAAAGCTTGGATTATAGATTTATACCACCATGCCCAGTTCTGTTACTGTCTTTTCAAATGGCTGCATAATATTTCACTGAGTGGCTAAGTCCCAAATAAACCCACCATTTAATAGGAGTCAATATTTAAATAGCTACACCTCTTTACTTTTATAAAAAACAAAACAAAACAAAAAACATTTCCCCCACCCCCACCCCACACACAAACCCCTTGGGGCAGAATAAAGAATAGAGGCTATCAGTTTCAGAGAATCTCCCAGAACAGAGCATGAACACTTTCCTGTTGCTTTCTACATGTTACCAGATTGCCGTCAGAAGGTCCATACCAAATTTACTCTGTTGTTGGCGGTGCTTTTTGAGAAGAGCCATTTTCACAGGAATTTACAGTTCTTCCCTTGGATTTGGAGTGCTCTCCCTGGCAGGTTCTCTGAGGAGGGATAGGAAAAGACGGCTGAGAGATGGCTGTCAAGAGGAGGGTGTGTCAGGCTGGTAGCATCTAGGTTGCTCAGGCCAACAGTTTTTGTCATTTGCGATGGGTGGGTTTGGCTAGGGGCACTGGCTTAGGCTCCCCTTCCCCAACCTGCTCTTCAGTCCAGGACTCCTTCCCAGGCAGGTCATGTGACATCCCATCAGCCAGGATCCAGGAGTGCACTGGGAAATCCTGAATGAAGCACTGTTTTCAGGCAACCACATCACTCCTGTTCCCACCCCACCCTGGCACTACATTCAAGGTGCTTGCAAAACATCAGTTACTCCTAGAAAGGGAACCCCTGTGGGCTGGGGCCAGGGCCAGCACCAGGTCAAAGAACCTTCCTTCTTCTAGAACGCATAGTTCCCTGCCTGACCACCCTGGCATTCTGGTGACATGTCTGCCTCAGCCACTATGGCATCACCTGGCTGTGGCCATCACTACCAGCTGCTCCCTGTAGCCCGTCCTCCTCCTCTGGGGGTGGCCCTTGTTTGCAAACAGCAACGGAAGTTTTGACGCTGCTGATTAACCAGCCTCCCACAGCTCCTGGTTCTTAGTCATCCCCACAAGTCTCAACCTTCTATATGGGACTTTGCCAGCATTCAGGTGTCAGGGAAGAAATGACAAAGATCCCTGTAGTTTCTGGGGCTTCCATATTTCATCTTCCCGAGCATAGGAGGGATGAACTTCAGACCTCCTCACAGGCAAGCTATGCAAACCCTGGAAAGCCAGTTTAGCTGTCATCTACCTAAGGACAACTGTTCCTAGTCTGGCTTGGACTCTCCCAGCACCTCTTCCCTCATCTCCCGGGGGTATGTGCAGCAAGCATGGCCATTCATTCCCAGGGGAGGCCCGTGAGTTTATATTAGAGGACACTGTTGAAAGGTAGCTTAAAAAGCTGTAAAGGGGGGTATTTCAAGACATAAGCTGTGTTCTCTGGCCCACTGCATGATCTGGGATGCATCCTGGTTGTTTTGTTGGTCTTGCCCCCCTCCCTGGTGAAGAAGTAGAGCAGAGAAGGCTGGTGGGCTCTTCCAGTATTATATTGACAACAAGGAGGTTGGCTTATCACTCAGGATGGCTGTAGCCGATGAGAGGGCACAGGAAGGAGGCCACAAGAGAGACCTACCCAAAGGTCAGCTAGAGATGCCTTGAGGTTTGCCTTCTGGGAGGAGGCTCAGCCCCTAGCACTTCTCCAGTGATTCCCCCACCCCAATATGCTCCAAGTCTAGGACCAGAGAAGGGTGGATGTGTGAAGTCACCAAAGTACAGGCTATAGTGACAGCTGTCAACTGGGGCTAAGAGTGCCCTTACCTCAGCCTAATCGTTTGCTTTTCTGGGTATCAAGGAGCAGGTGTATGTGGACTTGGGGTAAGAAGGAGGTGAAAAACATAGATGGGAGAGACCTGAACAGGAGAGACCTGGTGAATCAGGGCAGGGGCTGGGCCTGAGAGCAGAGAGCCTGGGCTGGAAGCCCTGCAGTAGGGTGCACAGTTCACTCCAGAAAAGGGTCAGAAACTTTGGGAGCTGCAGGCCTCCCAAAGGTCCCTGTTATCTGGTGCATCCTATCTTGATGTCAACCCTGGGAACTGCAGATAGATGTAGCGCTCCCAGGGGCAATGCCAGCTCAGACTTGACCCCAAGCCAGTAGCACAGATATACAGGACAGCATAGGGCCCTTCCCGTTGAGAGAATCCCAGGGTGTCTAAATCTCCCTAGAAAACAACCCAGACAGACCTCTGTCACACAGACCTGTCCTCTCAGTCTCCCTCCTGGGCCAGCGGCTACAGATGACCTAGGGAGACAGTAAAAAACGCTCTCTGGGCACATTTGCTGCCTTCAAAGCATCAGGCCCAGACAAACACTTGCATGGTAGTAATTGAAATCTCATCGCTCTGAAAAGCACCTCCAGCTTTGTACCCGGCAGCTCCCAGGAGCCCACCTCTGCTTCCCAGGTGGGCTCAGCATCCTCATAGTCTCTGTAACATGTGCCCAGAGGAAAGAAACCCAAGGACCCAGAGACTCAAGGAAGCTGAGAGCTGCAGCCAGAGGGCTGGACAGAGCACTCTCCAAAAACTAAGAGCCTTGTTGGCCAGCTGGTGGAGACACAGGGAGAACAAAACCTGCGGAAGAATACTTGGGACACACTCTCCTCCCGAGGCTGCTGTGAGTTGTATGTTAGAATGGTCCCGTGTGGACTTGACCCCAGGCAGGCTAGTTAGTTCCTGCCAAGGTTGTAACCCCAGTACTACACATATCACAGAATAGACCTTGTCCCATGGTCACTCCATCTCAGGCCCTTTCACCAGGTAAAAATATCACCTCTCTGTGATTTGAATCAGAAAGGTTCCCTAAAGCTCCTGTATTTGAACACTTGGTCCCTGAGTGCTGTTTGGGAAGGCTGTGGCTCTTTTAGGACTCAGGGCCTTACTAGAGAAAGTTCATCCTATGGTGTGTGTGTGTGTGTCTGTCTGTCTGTCTGTCTGTCTGTCTGTCTGTCTGTCTGAGTTTACAGCCTTGCCCCCCTTCCAGTTCACTCTCTGCTTCCTGTTTGCAGCTGAGCTGTGATCCCTCAGCTTCTGGCTCCAGATTCCATGTCACCCCCAGTACTGGACATCTACCATAAACCAAAGATTGCTTTTCCAGTCATGGTCTTTTTTTTCACAGCTCCAGAGAAGTAACTGGCAGAGCCCTCCTGCATGAGGCCTTCCTGACACCACCAGTTGGAAATCACCGGGCTTTCTCCCCTCACTTCACCCAGTGTGGGAGCGTGACTGAGGGGGAGCTCAGAGTCTCCTCCATTAGGCAGACAAGGACTCCCTGATTCAGACATTCAGACACCCCGCGCCCCCCCCCCCTCCGTGCAGTGTGACTTCCGGCAAGGCAAGCCTTTCCGAGCCGCAGCGTATTTAACTAAGCACTTACAATGTGCTAACCCTTAAAGCAGCCAGTGAGCACTTGTCATGGTTAGCTATAGTCATCACTTGATACAGCCTAGAGTCACCTGAGAAGAGACTCTCAATTAAGATACTGCCTATATCAGATTGGCCTGTGGAAATGCCTGTGAGAGATTATCTTGATGAACTGATGTAGGAGAGAACAGCCCACTGCTCTTCAATGGGCAGGTGGTCCGGCGCTATATGAGCAGGCTAGCCACGCACAAACGTGCGTGTGAGCCAGCAAGCCGTGTTCCTCCGTGGCTCTGATTTAGGTCCCCACAGTGGGTTTCTGCGCTGGCATCCCTCAATGATGGACTATGACCTGGAAACGTCAGCTGAGCAAATCCTTTCCTCCCCTGAGTTTTACTACTACCACCACCACCAAACGGGAATAGTATTATTTACCCACATTAGACATGAGATATTACTGTTGCTAAGACTACCACAGTTCTCTTCATTTCCTAATCCTTCTGCTGCAAAGCCTAACCTGCAGAAGATGTCAAATTCAGGCCCATGAGATAGCTCAGCAGGGAAAGGCGCTTGCTGACAAGCCTGACCACCTGAGTGCAACCCCTGGGTGCTTGAGGGTGTGCGAGCACACACACACACACACACACACACACACACACACACACACACAAATTAAATGAAAATTAACTTAAAAAAATTTAAAGACACCCAAGAAAAATACAGATAAGTAAATAATGAAGCTACTGAGTGTGGTAGCCATGACTTTAATCCCAGAACTCAGGAGGTCCACTCTGGTGGACCACTGCGAGTTTGAGGCCAGCTTGCTTTGAGGCCAGCTTGTTCTACGTGGTGAGTTCCAGGCCAGCCAAGGCTGAATAGTAAGACACTAATTTAAAATAAAATTAATAAATAACACTAATTCTGTTAAATTCAAATGTAGTTAGAAGACAGGGGTCTTGAAACAGCCCTGGGCTGCCTGTACCTGCCGCCTTTGAAGCCTGGTACTGCAGACTACAGAAGCTAGATACCCTAGCGATCTGCTTCCAACTCTCCCTGTCTTTACCACAGGCTCCATCAAAAACAGCCCCACAGTGAGCAAAGCCAGAGGCAAACAGGCTGTCTAGACCAGTGGCAACCAAGCTTTGAGGGTCTGAGGCTGACCGGTAAATACAGTTCCTTTGGGGTGCTGTTGCCAGCTTGAAGCCTTGGGGACAGAATGTCCCATATCTCTGTGCTCCAAGATTTAACTGCCCTAGTGTTTTCTTTTCCTTCTTTGTGCATGTGTTCTTCATGTATGTGCTTACATGTGTAGGGGTGCATGTATGAGCATGCATGTGCAGACACTGGGTTGATATAGGGAGTTGTAATCACTCTTCACCCTACTGAGGCAGAGCCTCTGACCTGAACCCAGAACGTGACAACCTGGCCACCCAGTGTTCCCTGGGGATCCTGTCTCTACTTTGAGTGTTCGAATTACAGGTAGACAACCATAGCCCCCCCCCCCCGACATTTACCTGTGTTTTGTGGGGCTTTCTGGTCCCCATGCTTGCATCTCATGCACTTTATCTATTGAGTCATTTCCCCAGCTCCATTCCAGTCTCTTACTGTCATTTGTCCTCTCCAGCCATCTCTCAGAAGCCCCAGGGGCTCTTTTCCTGGTTCTCTTCCCTTTGTCTTCTAGCTGGGCTGGACAACATCAGCCTCTAGTCCTCCCTCTTCTACTGGGATGCCCTTCAAGGCCATGATGATGTATGACTCCCTCCAGCTTTGATATGCAGGGGAGCATGATGTAGAACTATCTACCTGAGGCTGGGGAAAGCCCTGGTCATGGTATCACCAAGTTCTTTCATCTTACCACAAATGTCCCAAACACCCTCAGATTTCCTGCTACTCCCTACCACAGACACCCACACAGGGTTGGGTCCCTAAATTGAATCTGTGCCCCATAGCAAGTGCTGCTAATGTCCCCAGTGCCATCCACATGTGGACTTGGCCAGACATCCTGCTACAAGTGGTCTGTATCCTTGAAGGCTTTTAGGAATCCTGTTCCCTTTCTTCTTGGGGGTCTAATATCAATGTAACCTACAGGCCTTGTAAAAGGATGCTGGGAAACTCTCTTCCTGGAAGATCTGAGTCATTTGGCCTGCTACCTGTAACTATTTAATAAATGATATAGAGATGCAGAGGAGAGGTTGGGAAAGGGCCCCTCTGTTTCTAACAGTAAGTCTTGAAATATTGCCATCAGGCTAGGTCTGTGGTGCATACCTGTAATCTCAGAACTAAGGAGGCAGAGGCACCAAGTTCATTGGTTTGAGGCTAGCCTAGGCTACATAAGGCTACTTTCAGGCCAGTATGGATCATATAGAAAGACTTTGTCTTAACCCACCACTGCACCCCCCACACACACACACTACAAAAAAGTTCAGCCAATATTGGTGGCACACACCTTTGATCCAGCAGTCAGGAGGCAGAGGCTGGTGGATGTCTGAGTTCAAGGCTACAAAGTGAGTTCCAGGGCAGCCAGGCCTACACAGAGAAACCCCATCTCAGGGAAAAAACAAAACAAAAGCCATCTTTTTTACAAGTTAGAAAAGATGACCCAGGGCCGACAATGAGATGGCTTAATGAATGAATGAATGAAGGTGCCAGCTGCCCAGCCTAATGACCTGGTATGGATCCCACTTGGTGGAAGACAAGAACTGTTTCTCATGGGTTGTCCTTTGATCTATACGCATACACACAATCAACTAATCAATTAAAAAGAGAGAGAGAGATGGCCAAGACAAGAAAGGGATCAAAAGAAGGTCTGAGGTTGTTTCTCTCCAAGGCCTGGTGATCTCCATTGTCACCCCAGTGGATCCCCCTCTGTCTTGGGGAGAAAAAGCCTCTGAGAGCCAATCTCAGTCTCTGGGCAATTTGTGATAGCCAGGGGCTCTCTGTCCACCATCACTGATGTGTCCTGGTGCCAGTTCTGAGGTTCCCGTGAGTCACGGCTGGCTTCACAGGCAGCAGCCTCAGCTGCCTCACAAAACCACAGCAGACAGCCCTGTGTGTGACAGCTCGGTGGTGGAAGATTGTTGCCAGACAGGTTTATGAAACATGCCAGCTCCGAAACCAGGCTGGGCTGCTGCTGCTGCTCCTGCTGCTGCACAGGGTGGTGTCTGGGACAACCCCCACCCCCTCATATGAGGATGTGTGCAGGACCCTTAACCTCAACACACCCTCTGAGGACTCAAAGAAGCCAGCCAACCACCTCTGAGTTGTTGAGATGGCTCAGTGGGTAAAGGTGCCTGCTGCCAAGCCTGAGGGCCTGAGGTGCCCCAGAATCCACGCGGTGGAAAAGAACTAACTCCTACACTATGTCCTCTGACCTCCACATCTGTGCCGTGGAATGTACATACCCCCCAGAATAAATAAGATTGTTAAAAATAGAAGTCACCCACCTCTTCCAGGAAAGGCAATGGGGCAGTGGGGAATGTGGCCACGCCAGTATAACACAGGGTCAGGGAGGTTGGAGGAATAATTAAAGGAGTCTGCAGGCATCCTGTCCAATGTTGAACCATGAATACAGAGGGTGGTGAGAGCAAGGACGCCCGCTGACCCCAGCCCCATACTGAGATAGGTAGGGTCTGCACCACGTTGCTGTGCTGTACCACGAGGGTCTTGTGGCCCCGGAACAAAATCCCCACCAAGCAGGTAGCTAAAAAACGACAGAAAATTCCCAGTAGTTCTCAAGGCTGTAAATCCACAGTCAAGGTCACAAGCAGGGCCTGGTCCCATCTGCCAGTCCCAGGGGAGAGCCCTTGCCTCTCTCTGGCTATGGCAACAACCCTTGAGTTTCCTTGGCTGGAAGATGGAATGCTTCTTGCTTGGCCCTGTCTCTGGCTCAGACTCTGAACTTCTCTTGTGGCCAGAGTTCCCTCTTCTTAGAAAGATACCGACCCATTTAGTACTCAGTGTGACCTCACAGACATCCACAAAGATCATATTTCTAAATCAGATCCTGGTCACTAGTTCAGGGCACAGACATTATTAAACCCAAGATTTTACATGCAATTGGCTCAGCATACCAGATCCTGCTCTCATTTATATCACACAGACAAGAGACTCAAGAGAGGTTAAGCAACTGGTCAGAGATCACACAGCCTCACCAGGCTTCTCTGACTCTAGGGTCCCAATGATGTTGTCTCTTATCTCCCCACCTTCTTAGATAACCCACAAAGCTCCTCCTGCACAACCTTGAGGGGCTAGCTTTACAGTTCACAGCTAAAACGGAGTGGGAGGGGGACTCATACAGAGAACAAGTGACCAGGTCCTTCAGGCCAGGTCTGGCCCACACTCCACCACATAGATGTCACCAGGCAATCTAACAGGAGCAGTCCGTGGCTTTAGTAAGCCAGTCAAGGCCACTAGCCCAGAATGATCATTACCGTGTTTGCTGATAACATCCACCTCGGCTATTCCGGCCAAGCTTGTGAAAGGCTCCAGCTGGCCTCCTCGGGTAGTAGACCAGCCCCTGCTATGCTCTGTGGGCAGCGAGGCCAGTGGTATGAATAGCCACACACCAGAGATCTGATCAAGAATCCACAAGAAGGGCTGTAGAGGCCGCTTTAGTGGTTATGAGCACATCTGGTGTTTGCAGAAGAACTGAGCTCCGTTCCCAGCACCCTCGTCCAGGGGATCTGGTGCTACCTTTTGACCTCACAGGCACCTGCACTGTGTATACACACACATACGCACAAACAGAAAAAGAAATCGTAGAGAAGGATCCATGGTGCACGCATGGTGCACACACATATATTCCCAGCAGAGCAAAGACCAAGGTAAGAAGTATATAAGTTCTGAGACTAGCTTGGGCTTCACTTTTAACTCCAACATTAGTCAACATGGTTTTTGTTGATTTTAACCATCCAGAAATGCTGCTTTAAGGGCTGGAGAGACGGCTCAGTGGTTAAGGGCACTGAATGTTTTTCCAGAGGTCCTGAGTTTAATTCCCATCAACCACATGGTGGCTCACAACCATCTGTAATGGGATCTGATGTCCTCTTCTGTTGTGCCTGAAGAGAGCAACAGTGTACTCACATACATAAATAAATAAATCTTTTTTTTTTTTTAAATGTTGCTTTAATAATATATTTTGCTAACACCAGAGCCCAAGATGTTGACCAGTATGTCTTGGTCCTTGGCAGCTGTCTTAGTTTTCGTTTCATTGCTTTGAAGAGCAAACATAATCAAGGCAACTCCTATAAAAGAAAACATTTTATTGGGGCTGGCTAACAGTTTCAGAGGTTCAGTCCATTATCATAATGGCGAGAAACATAGCAGCCTGCAGGCAGACTTGGTGCTAAAGGAGCTGAGAGTTCTATATCTTCATTCAAAGGCTGCCAGGAAAAGACTCTGCATTGGGAAGAGCTTGCATAGGACTTCAAAGCCTACCCCACAGTGATGCACTTCAACAAGGCCACACCTCCTAATAGCGCCACTTCCCACGGGCCAAGTGTGTTCAAACCACCACAACAGCTATGTCGTCACTGATGGATTCTTCTGACTTCATTGCGCTGGATGCTCTCAAGCCCTGTCTCTGACCTGCTGCTGCGAGACCCAGGCAGCACTCACCTCTACTCTAGGCCTCTCTGTTGCCTTCAAGATAAAAGCCTAAAAAGGAAACTTAAAGGTCTCATCTCCATATCGCACTCCATCACGGTAGTCACCGTTATTTTCATATACTTTTCTTTTTGTTGTTGTTGTTATTACCCAGGCATGCCGCAAGCTCACTCGGTAATCCAGGGGAGCCTCAAGCTCAAGGCAATCCTCCTGTCTCAAGCCTTTTGAGTTCTGAGATTACCTACCGGTATGAGCCACAACCATATGCTTACTTTCATTTACTTTTGTTGGTTTTTCAAAAGCCCATTGCTTTCCTGCAAAGCTTACAGCAGCCTTCGTTGCTCAAGGCAGGCCCACAATGATGGGCCTCCTCCAATTAACTCCAGTCACAGATTCCCTCCTGATCCCCAGACATGTCACCAGGCCTCTGCACTTGCTGCTGCTTCTATCTGGGATGCCATCCCCGACATCCTACATCTTGGCTTCCTCATCCTTAGAAGCCCAGCTCAACTGTCTCCTCTTGAGCCACCTAGAGTCATGGAGTCAGTCTATGGAGTCACCATAGAGGCCCCAGACATTCTCCGCCTTAACTAGCTACTGTCATTTCCTTACAACACTTACTGCCTCCTGTAGTGACCTTGGGTACCTATCTCTCTCTCTTCCCAGTTGTCTCTGTTTCATGAGGCAAAGGCCTCAGGTCTCAGTCTCTGCTGCTCTTAGCACCCGCCACACTACCCAGCGGATACATACTATGTCCTCAATGGATAGTCACTTAATGAAAAACAAGTCTACTGGGGAATGAAGAGACACAAAGAACAAACATGGACGGAAACAGAAAACTGACCCAAGACAGTGAGACCAGGGTGAAGCCACTGCAGACATACGAGCCAAACAGAACAGGTGGCTGGCCTGCACCAGGAGGAAGTCTGTGGACTAGTCCTAGTTGGAGATAGACATGAACATCTTTGAGCCAACACCCTGGTTCACCACACTGAGGAGTCTGTTGTACGCTCTGTGAGAAGGGCCTCCAACTCTGAATGGGTGTTGGTCAGCATTAGAGAAGCCAGGTGACCCTCTGCTGTCCCAGTTGTGGCTACTGTTACAGATACAAGCCAGGGGAGGGCTCCTTGGTCTATGTCATCATGCACAGCCCATAATGGTGACTTGGGTTGGGTGGCCAAGGCTTTAAACTCAAAGGTGAAATGACTCCCTGCAATTCTCTGCGCACTTTAGCTGGAACCTCTCCAAGGTACTGAAGGCTAATTGCACCCTCTCTCTTGGAGGTCTGGGGAAAGTACAAAGATCTGCCTATCTCTAAAGGTCTGTGAGGAAGAGGGGTGGTGTGGGTAAGGGATGCCTGAGGACATTTGGTGACATTGGAGGAGCTCTGGACGTCAAAAATTACACCACAAAGGACGGATGGCCCAGTGGTTAAGAAAATGTGTCCCAAAGAAAAACTCTGATAGTTCACCTCATAGTTGAGCAACCTGAGGTAAGACCCTATCCTTCCAGGGCCCATAAAAATGGACTTCCACTAGTCCCTCAAAAAGAAGATGTTGAAGGATGGATGAGCTAATATACACAGGAAGCCTGGCATACATAGTAGCATGGTGTGTGTGTGTGTGTGTGTGTGTGCGCGCGCACGCGCGCGCACGCGTGCATGCTTGCCTGTGTCTCAAACTCATGATCCTCCTGCCTCAGCGTCCTGAGTATCAGGATTACAGATGTGTGCCATCATGATAGTACTTCTTAGGGGCCAATTGTATGTCAGGCTCTGCCGCGTCCCTTCTATAGAATAACTGGCCTGACTCCTTGCCAATGTCAACTTCATGAAACAGAGGCTGCTTCAGGTTGAAGGAAACCAAAGAGACAACTGTGCGCAGGCATCATGTGAGCTTGGGTGTCCAGCTGCTTTAGTGGGCACTCTCTGGACAACTGGCAAATTCCTGTGCGGACTGCATGCTAGACGGCAGTGCTGTTCCGACAGGAACTTCCTGATGCTGCTCACTGGACAGTGAGTACCAAAGAGCTTCTTGTCCTTTTATGAAGAACATGGTTCTGTATGAAAAGGGAAAGAAATCTTATGTCTGGATCTGACAGTGGTGGAACATGCCTTTAATCCTAGCTCTTGGGAGGCAGAGGCAGCCTAGTTTACAGAATACAGAATAGTTCCAGGCCAACCATGCAACCAGAGAGATACACCAGGGAGTGGTGGCACATGCCTTTAATTCCAAGCAGAGGCAGGAGGTATCTATGAGTTTGAGACCAGCTTGGTCTATAGAGTAAGTTTCAAGCCACCCAGAGCTCTCAAAACAAACAAAATATTTAATCCCAGCACTCGGAGGCAGAGGCAGGCGGATTTCTGAGTTCGAGTCCAGCCTGGTCTACAGAGTGAGTTCCAGGACAGCCAGGGCTACACAGAGAAACCCTGTCTTGAAAAAAAAAAAAAAAAAAAAACCAATGACAATGAAAATAAAAGTGGTCAGAGGGAAGGAGAAGAAATGGTTAAACAGCCTTAAAGGAACGGGAGTGTGAGGAAGGCTCAAGTCTGGTGGCTGGGTATCCAGGAACTTTTGTCTTCTTTTGAGATGGGGTCTTGCTTTGTAGCCCAGCATACCTCTGAATTCTTGATCCTCTGCCTCATCCTTTTAGGTGCTGGGAAATTTAAAGGCATAGGCCATGCTATCTAACTTCTCATGCAGTTTTAAAGAAAGGATTACACTCAGAAACCCTAGCTATCCTGGAACTCACAGAGAGTCATTTCTTTGTTTATTCTTCCAACTTTTCTATAGCATCTGAAAAGAAGCCATGTCTGGCCCTGCTACTGAAAGGATTGCAGAGTCTCTCCAGATGGTGGCTTCATCCTTCTGGGCTGACCTGTCCTGACCTTACTGCTGGAAGTTCCTATCCTGGAAATCCCCCAGCTCTGTACGAACTGGTCACTCTACTCCCAGGCAACCCTCAGAGGCTCATATAGAGCCTGTGATCTTTCTGTTGCATCCCCCAGACTACAAAGGTTAGAGGCTTGAGTCTCCACAAGTGCTTGCTGCACGCTGACAAGATGTTCCCACTGGAAAATTCCACACCTGACCTCACGTGACAGGTTACAGTTGAAATGCAGACACATTAAAAATAGTGCAGAGTCCAGATGAGGTGACACAGGTTTGTCATTCCTGCACATAGGAAACAGGCCAGAGGACCAGAGCCCATCTCAAAACACACATACTCAAAAAATTAATAAGATCTTTTAAAATGGACTGAGGAGATGGCTCTGAGGTTAAGAGCAAAGGCTGGTCTTCCAGAGGACCTAGGTTCGATTCCCAGGACCCACATGGCCATTCTTCATCATTTATAATTCCATTTCTGGGAGATCCAACTCCTCCTCTGGCATCCTCAGGCATCAGGCAGGCATGTGGTATGCAGAAACACATGTAGGCACAATACTCATACATTAATAAAATTATTTTGAAAATTAAAAAATAAGTATGGGCTTTGAAGATTGTTCAGTGGGTAAGAACACTTGTTCTGCAAGCAGAAGGACCTGAGGCTGAATCCCCAGCACCCACACCCATGTAAAACTTAAAACAAAAAACATGGCACAAAGGTTCCCTCAGGCAACATGAAGCACGACAGACTTGGGTTTCCCTCCCAAAGAAATCCCATCATGTGTATGGAAGGTAATTATATACATACATACACACACACACACACACACACACACACACACACACACACACATAATCTGAAATACTTCTAGTCCCAAGTATTTGAGTAAAGGCTCCCCAAACAGACGAAACCACGGATAAGCAAAATGCAGTCATACATCTGTGTCTCCACAAAGCTGAGGCACGGTGATAAGCTTGAGGCCAGTTTGGAGTATAGAGTAAAACACTGAACAGACAGAAAGAGGAAGAGAGGGAGGGAGAGAGAAGGGGGAGGAGAGAGGGAGAGGGAAAGGGAGGGGGAGGAGGAGGGGGGAGAGGGAGAGGCAGATAAGACTAACAAGATGTATCATAAGCTTTAAGGAGGGAACCAGTGTTTCGGGTGGCCCTGGTGCTGTTTGTATTTTGATATTAATTCTGCTTCCTCCAGAGGGGCTGTCCCCCCACCCCAAACGAGGAATAGATCATGTACTCAGGTGATCTCACTGAACCTTCCTCCCCATTCCGACTGGTCAAATACAGACAAGATCCCATGATTGGGCAGTGGGACTAGAGGTCTCAGAGAGGGAAGGAGAGAGAGAAGATGGAGGGAGAGGAGGTTGAAGGAAGATGGAGCAGGAACACATGGCCTGGAGAAGCTGCAAATAGCAAGGGGTCTCCTAGCTGGGGAATAAATTAGTATAGTGATAGATCTGCCCAATCTAGGCATATAGCTTATATAAATATAATAACCGAGTTGTGTGTGTGCTTTATACAGGCTTGTTGGGGTAAGAAATTACTACAACACACCAAGGTGACTGGGGCAGGGCTACAGTGAGCAGGCTAAGTTCACAAAAAGACACAGCATATCCAACAAGAGCCAGCTACTGCCTTGTTATCAAGATGAAGTATTCTCTGTGTAGGGTAACCTTCCATCTCCATCCCTTCTGAGGATGCTGAGTGGAAAGAGGCAGGCACCTTGCTCCTCCTTTGAAGCTTCTCCTGGCCAGGGCCTCAGGCAAATAGTTACCCCGAATCCCCAGCCTACTCAGCCATCACTGAGGTTGGACTCTCAGGTGAAGGATGAAAGAACTAGGACAGAGCATTCATGGCCAAAGAATGTGACCCGAGGTGCACCTCATCCCCACCCGGCCCACCTGGCAGGCTGCTAGTCCCACCTGTGGGTAGTCTTGGGCTGGTCTGTACCTGGGTAACCTCGTTAGGGACTTTCCTCACACAGGACTAGGGCCAGGGAGAGGCACCAGCTCATGAGTCACGCTGTCCACCTCCCCCTCCAGTGCCAAGCATCTGTCCCCAGCCTGGGCTCCTGGGAGGAAAAATGGGGTTTGCACCCCAGCTTTGAGGTCCATTCATGGAAGCCAAGGTACAGGCGATAATAGGGACACAGGCATGCATATAAACGCCGGGGGACGCCACTCCACTTAACTCCCGAGGCACTGTGGGGCCAGCTGTGAGTCAGGGTTTGGCCTGGGTAGTCTGCTTAATTTAGAGGAGTGTCAGCTGCCCACCCAAATTAGCTGCCCCTGACCAGCCATGATTCTGCTGCTCAGGGGCCTGTCAGCTTTGATGCTCTTGAAAACCAAGTCAGCACTTTGCTGTAAGATGATTTCATTTTATAACAGTGTTTAAACCATCTAAATTTAAATAATATAACTTCCCCCTCTCCCTGTGGAAGCAGTGTGTGCTTCCCTGCTTACCCTCTGGCCTCTGGCCCGTTCCTCGGAGACCATCACCACCACCACCAGAAATTAGCTCCATTTATCAGCTCAGACTAGAACCGCTCCCCACCCCCTCACATGTTAGCATGGATCCTACATTGTCCAGCACTCAGTTCTTTTTTTTTTTTTTTTTTTTTTTTCCCTCATTCTGGTCAACCCCGCTTGCTCCAGCCGGCCCCTCTCCCTCCTGTTGGTCCCACTTGCTCAGTCTCTGCTCTCTCCGGTCCAAGGATTCATTTATTATTATTCGTAAGTACACTATAGCTGACTTCAGACGTGCCAGAGGAGGGCGTCAGATCTCATTATGGGTGGTTGTAAGCCACCACCATGTGGTTGCT
The DNA here is from genome assembly GCA_902729485.2 of Mus minutoides. Lineage (NCBI taxonomy): Eukaryota > Metazoa > Chordata > Mammalia > Rodentia > Muridae > Mus > Mus minutoides. The sequence continues at coordinate 483,912 of LR750035.1, read as the reverse complement.
GGGATTTGAACTCATCACCTTCGGAAGAGCAGTCGGGTGCTCTTACCAGCCGAGCCATCTCACCAGCCCCAGCACTCAGTTCTTCACACCAAACTCTCCTGGGGAGCCTCCACAACCAGGCAGCTTGCCCCGCATCCCCAAAGACTGCGTGTGCCCAGTTGATTTAATCAATGGACTGAAAGCCACAAACAAAACATACAATATCTAAACCACAGGTGGTGGTGCCCGCCGGGAATCCCAGAAGGCTGATGTAGGAGGATCTGGGCTATATACATCAAGTTCCAGGCCACTCTAGGCTAAGAGATCCCATCTCCAAAATCAAATCTAGCCTGAAGTATTCACGCTATTTTATGGTCCCAATGCTTCCAGGAACGCCTTTGTATCCTGGCTCTTCCCTGTCACCTACAATTATTAGATAGCCCTTGAAGAGAATTGCTAATACAAATACTACCATTTTATCTTGTTTAGTATTTTTTTGAAGATTGTCTTTATGTATGTGGGTGTCAGAAGAATGTATCAGATCCCTTGGGACTGAAGTTACAGAGTTACAGTTACCGCCACGCCACCCCTTTAGGAAGCTAATTTTTAAAATAGAATAAGAAGCCTTGCAATTCTTTGGCATTTGATGTTTGCAGTGGAGGCTCCAGAGTTCATGTTGAGGAGGAGGAGGAAAAGGGAACAGGGGAGTAGCAGGCTTGGTACAAGCCTTTGATCCCAGTAATCCAGAGGCAGGTTAGTCACTGGACATTCAAGGCCAGCCTGGTCTACATAGTGAGTTCCAGGCCAGCCAGTGCTATAGAATAAACCCTGTCTTAAAATAAAAAACAAAAAACCAGGGGAGCAGGGGAGTCATCTTCCTGAGAGCTGGCTCAGTAGGTAAAGGGGCCTGCCACCAACTCAGGTAGTAAGAGAGAAGTGACTTCAAAGGGTTGGAAGAGGAAACTAGACTATGGTAGAACTGCCTCCGCCATTGCTTCTCTGTAGGGCTGTTTTGATTTAGTCATTCTTAAGGAAGCCATCAGCTTGGTCCGCTGTCACAGACAATACAATCTATTGCCAGGGCACATACCTGTCATGCTGTCACACTGCTTGGCCTGGAACACCCTGGAGGTGACGGTCGTGCAGTATAAGTGTTGGGCTGGCTGCTGGACACAATTATGCTGAGGTGTGGGGCCCTGGGGCCTGCTGCAGACCCCGAAGACAGCTGCAGCCTCAGGACTGTGAAACCAGACCCCGCTCAGGAAGGCTCTGAGGCTCGCACACTCAGCGAGGCATTAATATTTTATCCAGCGGTCAGTAAGGACTCGGGGAAACAAGGTACTTCAGGAAGGAGCCAAGCAGAAAGCAAGAACTCTATCGGCTCCCATCCGGGTGCTGCATCAGACTAAAGGGGTTTCCCCAAAGGAAACACACCAAGGGGAAGGAAAGCTGCAAACAGCTGCGGTCTGACTTAGGTGCACTTGGGATCTTGAGTCTTTGGTGGTACAGGCTGTGTTCACGCTGGCTATATATCGGAGGATAATGCTCACCCTGAAAATGTGGCAAGAGCCGAGGCCAGAGAGCCAAATACCTGACTGACCACAGGTCCACTCGCCTAAAAGGGCTTTCCTACACCCAGATTAGGTGTCACAAACTAGTCCCTGAGCCAAGGAACTTTGGGGTGCCTGCCATGGTGGAAACACAGGTCACCTTCTCTCCAGGTTCTTGGAGCTGAAACCCTGTTCAGAGCCTCATTCTGCCTGTGTGATACCCACAGTGACCTTAGGTTCACAGCATTCCTTCCAGTGGAGGGTGTTTGCTGGGGCTGAGAAGTTGCCATTATGAAACCCTGACTGGGCAGAAACTCTCCTGCCCTTCTAGCAGGTACAAGAATGGGTCTCTGCCGGGCGTGGTGGTACACGCCTTTAATCCCAGCACTTGGGAGGCAGAGGCAGGCGGATTTCTGAGTTCAAGGCCAGCCTAGTCTACAAAGTGAATTCCAGGACAGCCAGGGCTATACTGAGAAACCCTGTCTCGACAAAAAGAAAAAAGAAAAAAAAGAAAAAAAAAAAAAAGAATGGGTCTCTGACGCTGGGGAGAGGGTGGGATTGAGAACTTCCATGCTTGGGAATCAGTGTCAGTTCTAGAAGGTTCTGTTCTGAAAACTAGAGTCATTCTACATGAGACCAAAAGAAAAAAGAAAGAAAAAAAAAGAAAGAAAAAGAAAAAGTCTCAGTATCTCCTTAGATGCTCATGGTTACCAGATTCTGACTAGAACATTCCAGAGGAGATAATTGTTATTCCTTCCAGCAATACCTTGAGACAAGTCCTTTTGTTATCTGTGCTTTTCAGGTGAGAAAATGTGAGGTTGGAAAGAGTGGTAGACAGATTCAACGTGATACCTCTGGTTAGGAATCTCACCCTGGCAGCCCATGGTCCTTATGTGATTCTACGTAGGATGGGGCAACTGAGGAGTCTCTAGCAGCTCCACAGCCTTCCCCACGTCCATCTCAGGATGGGATGGGACTCATACTAGAGCTGGTCTCCAGGCAGGTACCAAACCTGTGTCTTCTGGCTGTCACCTGTGAGGTAGGAACTGGGATGATGTCCTTTCCCAGGAAAGGGAACTGGTGTGAGGTAACCTGCCCAGCTAGTCAGCAACAAGAGCTGGGACTCAGCCCAGGGCTGTGCCGTCCCTGTCGTTAAAGCTCTCCCTGGGCAGTGCACGTGGCAGTCCACGTGCACGTGTGGCCATGAGAAAGCAGAAACGATCCAGGGTGAGGCCAAGGAGGTAGCGTGGGCTGCCAATGGGAGGAGGGAGGCTGGAAGCAAAACCCTGTCTGTGTTCTTGCCAAGGTTGCCTGCAATGGTCTGCCTGAGAAGTGTACCCTGGAGAGACAGGCAGACAGAGCCCAACAGCACCTTGGCTGCTGGCCCCAGCTCTGCTGAATAGATACAGTCTTTGAGCAGGCCTGGACAGAAGGAAAGTCCCGGGACCTTCAGGCCCTACTGTTTGAGACACAGGAGCTAGAAACAGAGCTGAAAGAGGAAATCTCCTACGTATGCACACATTTCTCTCCTCTCTTTCCTCTCCTCTTTTCTTCTTCTCCTTCTTTGAGGCAGTCTTACCATGTAGCACATTCTGGCCTCAGAATCATGAGCTCCCTCCTCAGCCTCTAGAGTGCTGGGTTTACATGCATTGTTCACCGTGGGTGGCCATAATCCTCTCTGAATAGGTGCCCAAAGAGCTGCCAGTCACCTAGGACAGGCGCTCAGCTGAGCCCTTCTTGCATAAGACCCTGGCTCCAGCAGAGGGCACACAGGACAGGACCATCAGGTACCAGGCGCACCAACTAGACACTGATACTCTGCATCCAGCTCAGGGCTCATCTCTTGGTGAGAGTCAGAACAGGCGTATCATTGTACCCATTTTACAGAGGAGAAAAATGGCTCTAAAAATGTCAGGTTAGGCCAGGTGGTGGTGTGCTGGTGGTTGGGAGGCAGAGGTGGGCAGTTCTCTGTAAGTTCAAGGCTAGAGCCTGGTCTACAAAGTGAGTTTTAGGACATCCAGGGCTGTTACACAGAGCAACCCTATCTTGAAAAAAAAAACAAAACCAAAGCATAACAAAACGTCGTCTTAGGCTGGGGAATGTGGCACAATGGTAGAGCTCTTGCCTAGCATATCAGTGTCTGGCCTTAGCCAGGTACAGCGGCACACACTTTAAACCCCAGCTCTCAT
>LR750035.1:368584-478584 GCA_902729485.2 Mus minutoides | reverse complement strand
CCTAAGATTATTTAGAAATCACAGATATTTATTATGATTCATAAGAGCAAAATTACAATTAGAAAGTAGCAATGAAATAATTTTATGGAGGTCATCACAATATGAGGAACTATATTAAAGAGTCTCGGCACTAGGACAGTTGAGAACCACTGTGAACTCACAGAGAGTCACCTGCCTCTGCCTGGAGTGAGTGCTGGATCAAAGGTGTGTGTACCATACCTGGCCTGCTCCTGGTTTCCCCACGGAGGCCAGAGCACACTGGCTTCAGTCCAAGCCTTAGACCCTGTTCTGCTTAGTTATTGGTTGTATATCCCTAGAAAAATTATTTCAAGCCGGGCATGGTGGCGCACGCCTTTAATCCCAGCACTTGGGAGGCAGAGGCAGGTGGATTTCTGAGTTCGAGGCCAGCCTGGTCTACAAAGTGAGTTCCAGGACAGCCAGGGCTATACAGAAAAACCCTGTCTCGAAAAACCAAAAAAAAAAAAAAAAAAAAAAAAAAAAAATTATTTCAGTTCTCCATGTTTTTCCTTTTGTAAAATGATTGTAATGAGAACAGGCTGTAATCAAATGTTTTCTGTATTGTAAGGCCGTCACCAGTAACAAAAGCCAGGCCATTCGTTTGTTTAGAAAAGAAAATTATTATTAACCACAAGTCCCCAAGGTCTCAAGTAATTGTTAATGCTGTGGGCTTGCCTGGGAGTTTGATAAATTTGGAAATGTCACCAAAGCCAGTCCCTGGGGTCACAAGGCGAGTTAAGGGCAGCCTGTTTCCTATCAGGTCTTTGAGGGGACAGATTAGAGAGAAAGGGGGGAGGGGCTGGCCTCCAAGTGCTGCTGCTGCTGCTGTTTAGAAATCACAGATATTTATTATGATTCATAACAGCAAAATTACAATTAGAAAGTAGCAATGAAATAATTTTGACCACCACCAGCAGCAGCAGCGGCAGCAGCAGCAACTCTTCAGTCAGGTAACTTGGTGACTTTCATCCTCAGTGCCTTGGAGTATTCAACAGAAGGCAGAAACTGTGAAAGAGGACAAAGAACAGAGTCTAGGTGAGCCAGGCTGGGGTGCAGTGTGTATGTAAGCCGTGTGATAGCCCCATACACACTCACAGGGACAGCATCTTAGAATCCCCAAAGCTCTGGGAGGCAGGCAGCCCTACAACAACCAAACAGCCATACCTCCAGCTACACAGACAGAGTCTCCGAGTGCCCTGTCTTCAAGAGTCTGCCATTCCTGAAACAAGATGTGCCCCAGACCTGGGGTCTCCGGATCCTGCATTTTAAGCCAAGCCTGGTGACTCACATGCATGGGAGATGGAGGCAGGAGAATTGTGGTAAACCCAAAGCCACCCTAAGATACATGAGTTTCGGGTCAGCCTGAATTCCAGAATCAGAACGTGTCAGATAACAAATAAAAATATGGGCTAGCTAGATAGATGGTTTAGTGGGTAAGAGCACTTGACTGCTCTTCCAGAGGTCCCGAGTTCAAATTCTAGCAATGACATGGTGGCTCACAACCACCTGCAATGAGATCTGATGCCCCTTCTGGTGTGTCTGAAGACAGTTACAGTGTACTTATTTATAGTAATAATAGTGGGACGGACCAATCTGCTTGACTGGAGTGAGCAGAGGTCCTAAAAAATTCAATTCCCAACAACCACATGAAGTCTCACAACCATTGTACACTACAGTGTACTCATATACATAAAATAAATAAATCTTTAAAAAAAAAACAAATAAAAGCCGGGCGTGGTGGCGCACGCCTTTAATCCCAGCACTTGGGAGGCAGAGGCAGGTGGATTTCTGAGTTCGAGGCCAGCCTGGTCTACAGTGTGAGTTCCAGGACAGCCAGGGCTATACAGAGAAACCCTGTCTCGAAAAACCAAAAAAATAAATAAATAAATAAATAAAAAAAATAAAATAAAAATAAATAAATAAAAATAAAAAATAAAAAAACAAAATCCAGACTTGGAGCCTTAGCAGTGAGTAGTAGTTCATTTACAGTTTTTGTTTTGTGTTCATATGTGTAAAAGTGTGCATGCCCAGAGTGCGAATGGTAGCAGAGAGGGAAACTGGTCATTTTAGGTGGGACAGCCAGGAGCAGTGGGTGGGCGGGCAGCTGGGCTGGGAGCTGCTGGGGACAAGCTCATCTGGAGTCAGCCCTGAGGACCACCCTGCAGCTCCTGAGTAAGCCTACCTACCACCTGCTCCCTGGATGCCAGCGCACAGGGGCGCGGGTGCCAGCGCACAGCTGAATTGTCTGCTGCAGGAAACTCACGGGCTTGGTCCCTGAGAAAGACCTGGAGCGCTCCGCTGGCTTGTCAGCCAGGTGGTGGGACTTTCTTCCCAGGCCAGTGAAGCAGCAGCTTTGACAAGCAGGAAGTCTGGGAAGAGTCCCAGGACACCCTCACCTGAAGCCAGTGGTACCCTCAGGGACCACAGTCCCTCCCTGGACAGGATTAATTACAGCAGGCCTGACCCCTGATTGCCTCAGGCAGCCTGTCCTGCCACTTGGTAAATGTGAGCATCTCCCGGCTGCTGCTTCTGCTTGTTTACATTTCCTTAAACTGTGGCTTCCGAATCCTTGTGGACTGAAGGATGTTTGGTGGTTCAGTATTCTGAAAAGCTTGTGAACTTTGGTTTTGGTTTGCTTTGATTTTTTGGGTTTTTTTTTTGGGGGGGGGGTTAAGATTTATTTATTTTATGTATATGTTTTTTATTTTATGTACACTATTGCTCTCCTCAGACACACCAGAAGAGGGCATCAGATCCCGTTACAGATGGTTGTGAGCTACCACATGGTTGAGGGGAATTGAACTCTGGACCTCTGGAAGAGCAGTCAGTGCTCTTAACTGCTAAGCCATCTGTCCAAGCCCTGGTTTTCGTCTTGATTGTACCATTGAGGTGGGAGTCCTAGCTCGAGTAAAGCAAGCAGATGAAAAGAAACAACAAGAGTGCGCATGCCCCAGTGCATACATATGTAGAGGCCAGAGGCTGATATCAGGTACCTAAATTAAGACTATTAAATTTTACTTATTGCTACTGTGTGTTTTAATGTGCGCATGCATGTGTGTGCAGGCATGTGTGTGCAGGCATGTGTGTGCAGACATGTGTGTGCAGACATGTGTGTGCAGACATGTGTGTGCAGACATGTGTGTGCAGACATGTGTGTGTAGACATGTGTGTGCAGACATGTGTGCTGTGTCATGCCAGTGAAAGTCAGAGGACAACTTTAGGTGTCAGTCTTATCCTTAGGCTTTTACAACAAGCACCTTCACCCAGTGAGCCACCTCGGCTGGCCCCCTACCTTATTTTTTGAGACAGAATTTCTAAATAATTAAACCTGAAACTCACTGACTGGATACAATGGCTGACTGATGAGCCCCTGGAACCCTCCTGGCTCTAGCTGGGTCTGGCTTTTGATTTTTGTTTTCGAGACAAAATTTCTCTGTGTAGCCCTGGCTGTCCTGGAACTCACTCTATAGACCAGGTTGACCTGAAACTCAAAAGATCCCCCTACCTCTGCTTCCTGAGTGCTGGGATTAAAGGTGTGGGCCAGGACCACCACTTCCAGGGTGTCTATCCCATGCTCTCTTCTGGTCTCAGAGGCATGCACATGGTATATATACAAACATACATGCAGGCAAAACACCCCTACACATAAAGTAGAAGAAAAATTGAAACCAAACCCAACTAAGTACCTCCCGTCTGTGTCTGTGTCTGTGTCTGTGTCTGTGTCTGTGTCTGTGTCTGTGTCTGTGTCTGTGGGGACAACCTTAGTGCCCTCACTGCTGCTTCGTGGTGGAACCGACTTAGACCTTCAATGTTTTAGGCCTAAGGAACACGAGTTTGTCCATGAGCAAAAAACGATTCTTTATACATTAAAAAGCAAGTCAGCTGTGACTTAATATTACCTGTTATCCAGGTTGGGAGGCAGAAGCAAGAGATTCAGAAATCCAAGGTTAAGGCCAGTCTTGGCCTATATGAAAATCTGTCACAGAAAACCCAAACCTAACTAAATTATTTCAGAGGCCACATATGTCTTAAAGAGGTTGTTTATCAGACAGCAAGAGATTTGCCTTGATCTTTTCTGTTACTTGTTTATTTACGTTTTACTTGAGTGGACCTTACTCTGTAGCCCAGCCTGCTGGCTTCAAACTTATACAATCCTCCTGCCTCTGCCTCCTGAGTCCTGGGACTCTAGGCCTGCCTGAGTCACCATACCTGGCTTGATTTTGTTTTTTTTTTTTCCGAGACAGGGTTTCTCTGTATATAGCCCTGGCTGTCCTGGAACTCACTCTGTAGACCAGGCTGGCCTTGAACTCAGAAATCTGCCTGCCTCTGCCTCCCAAATGCTGGGATTAAAGACATGTACCACCACTGCCCGGCTTGGCTTGATCCTTTAAAAAACAACATTTATTTTGTATGTACGCTTGTGTGCCTTATTACGTGTGTGGAGGGCAGAGAACAACCTTTGAGAGTCACTCTTTTGACTTCACCATTCAGGACCCAGGGATTTGAACTCTGGTTGTCAGGCCCCGTGACAAGTGCTTCTACATACTGATGAGTCTTTACCTATCTTGATGGTCCTTCTTTCTTTTTCTTTCCTCTCTCTCTCCCCCCACTAAAATTCTGAACTCTGTGAGACATAGGTTGGCTGCTCTCCAGAATGAGTGCTGCCTCTAGTCTCCCTGGCAGTCGCTCTGTAGAAACTGTGATTGATTGACACTTCCTCAGGCTTCTGCAGTCACCTTTTCTAACAGGGCTGGATCCAGGAGATGGTGAGAGATGGCTGAATATGATTGCAAAATTTAGGAGACAGAAAAGGCAAAGGGCAAAAAAAAAAAAAGCATCTCTGCTGATCTCTCTGGTTGCCAAGGCTGGCTTGCTTCCTGCAGGTCCCTCCACCCTGTGAGTAAGGAGGACACTCCCTTTTTTTTTTTTTTGTTCTGAGACTGTCATGGGAGAGATGCAGCCCCTTTGCCCAAGGGGCTCAACAGCAACCTTTGAGGAGTTGTGATCAGTTATTCATTGGACTAGAACAAAACAAAACACAACCGGTTTACAGGGCTTAGCATCCAACCCAGAGCCTGGTGCTGCCGCTGTACCACACCCCCAGAGTCCTCATGTAGCCCAGGCTAGCCTCTAACTCACTATGTAGCTGAGGATAATCTTGAACTCTGCCATTTCAACTTAACTATCAGAACAACCCTCTAAAGGATGCACTTTTAGGTGGGCAGGGGGTTGGTGATGGACCCCCACTGGTCCACGCATGGTCTAACCACTGGGCCACACCCCCAGTTTGAGAAGCACCACTCCTGTCTGGCTCATTTCCCAGTCTGAACTATAGGGGTAAACTACAACCTTTGTGCCTAACAAAAGTGAGTGAAAACAAACAAACAAACAAGGGCCTAGGGATGGACAAGTATACATTCCCTGCTTGAACAAGAAGACCCTGTCCCCAAATAAAAGGTACAAAGATGGCACTGCCTCTACACACAAGGCCTTGGGTTCAAAAGGATGAAAGAGCAAACCCTTGGGTCAGCCCAGACCTCTCTCTCTGGGTCCTTATTCACCACTCAGGATTTGAAAGTCTCCATCCAGAAAGCTTCTCACCCTCGGGTTATTCTGCCAGGAAACTGAAAGTTGATCCTTATCAGAGCCACGGGGGAGAGCATTGAGGACAAAGAAAAACCAGATCCTTAAGCCTCCTACTGTGACCCAAACCTGTAACCTTAGCACCTCGAGGCTTGGGCAAGGGATCCAGTTGGAGGTAGTGGGCAATACTGTCTCTAAAAGGGGTGGGGGTTGGGCAGCGAACAGCAGGGGATGAAGCTCCCTCTGTAGCGTGTTTGCCTATGATGCATGAGTCTATCCCTAGTACCACGTAAATAAAGGGGCAGTGGGGCATTCCTTAAACCCCAGCATTAAGGAAGTGAAAGTAGTAAGATTAAGAGTTTAAGGACAAGACTAGGTATGGGCACACTCAAGAAGCCAAGGCAGGTGGCTCCCTGTGAGTTTGAGGCCATCCTGGTCACTTTAGCCAGCTAGGACTACATAGAGAGGTGCTATTTAAAAAACAAACACACAGAGACACCAAACCCAGACCCTATTGCTGATGCCAAGAAATGCTTGCTGACGGGAGCCTGGTATAGCTGTTCCCTAAGAGGCTCTGCCAGAGCCTGACCAATACAGATGCGGATGCTCACAGCCAAACATCGAACTGGTTGCAGGGACCCCAATGGAGAAGTTAGGGCAAGGACTGAAGGAGCTGAAGGGGTTTGTAACCCCATAGGAAGAACAACAATATCAACCAACCAGACCCCTCAAAGTTCCCAGGGACTAAACCACCAACCAAAGAGTGCACATGAACATGACTCCAGCCACATATGTGGCTGCCTTATCTGGCATCACTGGGAGGGGAGCCCCTTGGTCCTGTGGAGGCTTGATGACCCAGGGTAGGGGAATGCCAGGACATTGAGGTAGGAGTGGGTATGCGGGTGTGGGAGTACCCTCTTAGAGGCAGGGGGAGGGGAGAGGGGTTGTAGAGGGGAAACTGGGAAGGAGGAAAGATAAGATTTGAAATGTCAATAAATAACCAATAAACACACACACACACACACACACACACACACACACACACTGAAAGCAGCAGCAGAAACCACGCCAGGGCAAGAGGCGAATCCCTGAGATTTCCTGGGCCTCTATTGCATTCTTCCTCAGAAAGGCACACCACAGAGTTGGTACCTCACCAGCCATCTAGGCACTCCAGAAGCTAGGGAGAAGGAGCTCTGTGGCTGTAAAGCCAAGCTAAGATGCTGCATAGGCAGGGAGCCAACCAGAGGGCTCAGCAGGGGATCCGAGTTCAAGCCCCAGAATCAACGTCAAGGTAGGAGAAAGAACTCTACCAAGTTGCCTTCTAACATGTGTGCCCACACATGCACCCACCAGTACCACCACTACAATAAAACTAAAGATGTGGTGCTGGTGAGATGGCTTAGAGGGTAAGAGCACCCGACTGCTCTTCTGAAGGTGATAAGTTCAAATCCCAGCAACCACATGGTGGCTCACAACCATCTGTAACGAGATCTGGCACCCTCTTCTGGACTGTCTGAAGACAGCTTCAGTGTACTTACATATAATAAATAAAATAAATCTTTAAAAAAATTGTTTAAAAAAAAAAAACAAAAAACTAAAGATGTATCACAGAGGCTTGGGGTGTGGCTCTGAGAAGCGGGACTGTCTAGAAGGAACAGTGCCCTGGATTCATCCAATCACTTCAGACAGCCTCATTGGCTGTATTTACAAACCCATGTGTACAGCGTTTGTGCGTTTTGAAAGGGTAAACGGAACAACTGAGGAATTCAACGGACTCAATCTCCAGCCTTGTGCTGGTTTTTCTATTAACAGCAAACATGAGATTGGGGTTGCTATGGCAACCCCGCTTAATTGACATTTCATTTCCCCAGCGTTTGTTCTGGGCAGGTGGGGCAGGCATGTATCCTCGGGGATATGTGAGAATGAGGGTTTCACAGTTCCTCCTGCTCGGGTCCATCACTCGGGGGATGGTACCTCTCCCAGACAAGGTCCCAAGGACAGAGTGTTTAACAGGCAGTACACAAGAGCATCCCCAGTCAGAAAAGCCAACATCACCATGTAACCGCAACATGGGTGGGATGCTAACGCAGGATGACCATGCAGGGTGGCTATAGCAGAGTACCAGCCCAGAGACAGCTGGGAACTGCTTCAGGCTGGCCTGTTGAGACAAGTTCTATAGAGAGAAAAAAAAGGGGTATGCAGACAGCATAGCACGGCTGAAACACATTTAAAAAATGCAAAGCTCTGTTCATCTTCTCAAATCACCCTCAGTTACATGTCATACATCATATTGTCAGCAAATCTGCTGCCCAGAGACAAAGGACAGGAGAAGAGGTGGGAGCTGTCCTTCAGGCTTCAGCAATGGTCGAATGGCATTAAGCTTAGAGTTCTCTGCCAGGACGACCAACTGATGTCTGCTACAGACCTCTTCAGGCTCAGACGCAGAGAGCTGCACAGGCAGGGAGCTTGGCCTTAGCCTTCACAACCACGAGGTATCCGAGGACAACGCACACGGAATACTAAACGCGCCCCAGACAGGCCCCAACACTGCCACCTGCTTACTGTTCTGCCTGTGCTCGTCTGGGCTGTGGTTTCTCTCCAAGGCAGAGCTTTGTGTGTGTCTGTTACCAAGCAGACGTGGACAAGACAGTGTTCAGAAAGCACAGCTCCGTGGAGGAAAATATAAGCCGTCGGCAAATCCTTTATGCAGGGACTGGGAAAATCTCTAGGTGGAAAATATTGCTTTTGTGGCTCCCTGGGAGCAAAGAACTGGATGAAATTTCGAAGGGGCTGGGGTTTGCAATTTGCACACACACACACACACACACACACACACACACACACACACACACACACAGCTTTCCGAGAAGCGCATTTGGTTTGTCCTTATCATAGCTTTGTGGAACCAGTTTTTTCCTAGGTTTAGAATGTCATTTTCGAGTCCTGAACCTCTCCTGCCCCTTGAAATCACCTAAACCCTCATATAAAAACCAGTAGTACTCATGTGTATGTGAAAAAACAAACAAACAAAAAAAGGCACTGCCAGATACAGAGATAAATTAGATAGAAAGATGACATGGTAGAATGTCCCTGGGAAAGGTAGGGGAGCATCAGGATACAGCGTGGGAGGAGAGGGGGTGGACATCACACTGGGCCTCTTCCTGAGAGTATAGAATGGCGACTGGAGAGTTTGTTCAGTGGTTAAGAGCACTTGTTCTTTCGAAGGTCCTGGGTTTGATTCCCAGCACCCACATGGAGGCTCAACACTTCCTCAGTACCAGGCATGCACATGTGCACAGACCTATGTGCAGGCAAACCACTCATATGAGTCAAATAGGCCCAAAACAACATTACCCAGGTGGTGATAGCATATATTTAAATCCCAGCACTCAGGAGGCAGAGGTAAGCAGAATGGATCTCTGAGTCTGAGGCCAGACTGGTTTACAGAGCGAGTTCCAGGACACCCAGGGCTATCCCTGTCCGGGACCCTGTCTCAAAAAACCAAGATCAACCAACCAAAAAAACAAACGCCCTGGAACAGCATTCTGAATGTAAGCCTTAGTACAGCTGATAGTACTGATACCCGTGGGGGCAAGAGGCACAGGTCCTCATGTTCTCACCATAAAACCTGGTTACAATGCAGAGCGGGGCCTGTCCTTTGTCCCTTGACTTTATCAAGGCAAGAAGAGGCCAGGTACAAGATAATGACAAAGTGCCTCCAGGGACAACTAGCTAGTGCTTTGTACAGCCTGTCCCCCGTCCCTATTGAGAATAGAGTCGAGGGATTCTCAAGTGTTAGTTCCCACTATGTCTGGACATCTGTCTGCATCCATCCACTAAAATATCAAGGTTACAGTATAGCACATACTTAGCAGGGTTGCAATTCCCAAAATAACACAAAGATTACAAAGATTACTTATGTTTTTGTAACAAGATGTCCCAAATCATTAAGTCAGTGGCTTCTCTGTACCATTCCCTGATCTTACTGCATATTTTTATTTATGTTTATCTTACAAAGGTAGGCTTTAAAAAAAAAAATTTTTTTTTTTAAAGACAGTCTCTGTATGTAGTCCTGGCTGGCTTGGAACTTGCTATGTAGACCAGGCTAGCCTTGGAGATCTGGAGTGCCGAAAATAAATTCATGGGCCAGTCTCCTTACTCAGCAGAAACAGGTATTTTAACACTATTGTCCGACATTGCTTGGAAATAACACTAGGTTTCTGTCTTAGTCAGGGTTTCTATTCCTGCACAAACATCATGACCAAGAAGCAAGTTGGGGAGGAAAGGGTTTATTCAGCTTACACTTCCATACTGCTGTTCATCACCAAAGGAAGTCAGGACTGGAACTCAAACAGGAGCTGATGCAGAAGCCATGGAGGGATGTTCTTTACTGACTTGCTTCCCTTGGCTTGCTCAGCCTGCTCTCTTATAGAACCCAAGACTGCCAGCCCAGAGATGGTCCCACCCACAAGGGGCCCTTGATCACTAATTGAGAAAATGCCTCACAGCTAGATCTCATGGAGGCATTTCCCCAACTGAAACTCCTTTTTCTGTGATAATTCCAGCTGTGTCAAGTTGACACAAACCTATCCAGTACAGTTTCTTTACATGAATCCCTGGATTTCAAACGGATTGACTTCCTTCTGTCTTTCATCTCTTTTCATGAATCTAAAATTTCACCATAAGCAACTCCCAGTTTGTCAGTTGGACGTTCTCTCGGCTATTTTAAGCACGTTCTTTTCCCACCGAGAACTCTGCTCTACCAGGCTCACCCCCCCCCCATGGTCCCCCCTATGACTCCCCAACCTTCCCATGGCAGGGGTTCCCCAGCTGATCAGATCAAAGCCTTGTTGTGAGCCTGGGAGCCTAGCTCAGAGGCAGTTTGCCTAGCATGCACAGAGAGTCGGCAGGGGCTAAGGGGTAATGCTAGCTAGCATTTGAATCCCTCAGACCTGTGCCAAAGCCATTATTGAGTCCAGTGTGCACTACTGTATAGGAGTAATGTCAACCCAAGCTGCCTGTCACCACTTTCAGCCCGCACTGGTTCCTAAGCCTGCTCAGTCATACCCTGCCCTCTTTAGGGTCCTGCACATTCCTCAAGACCACCTGCCTTCTCCTTTGCATCGGACACCTCCTCCACAGACAACCCTCCTCTGATATGCCCACCTTCCCTCAGCATTTGTTCTTATCACCGAAACTATCTTGTTTTCTTCCTGTCTCTCAGCCAGGAATGCAAACTCCAAGGGGGGCCAACAGACCACTCAAGGTCAGACCTCCCCGGTTCTGAATGGGACCAGGTATGCACACATTCTGATGCAGAGTGATAGAGGGACGGAATCAATAGTTCAAACAGAGCTGGATAACCAACAGGTAATAATTCACTTGGTCCAATGTCTCAAAGCTAGAACTACTTCAGGACTTCACATTCACCCATACCTCAGGCTCTTCTGTAGCAACCGAAAACAGTTCAGCCGGGCAGTGGTGGCGCATGCCTTTAATCCCAGCATTTGGGAGGCAGAGGCAGGTAGATATTCTGAGTTTGAGGTCAGCCTGGTCTACAAAGTGAGTTCCAGGACAGCAGGGCTACACAGAGAAACCCTGTTTCGAAAAGAAAAAAAAAGGGGGGGGGGGGGGGGTTGGGGATTTAGCTCAGTGGTAGAGCGCTTGCTTAGCAAGCTCGAGGCCCTGGGTTCGGTCCTCAGCTCTGGAAAAAAAAAAAAAGTTCAGTGCAGGGGTGACAGCACCCAGTGGCTAAGGTCACAAGGTGAGTTCAAGGCTAGTGTGAACTATGCTGTGTGCTACTTATTGGGGAAAAAAAAAACCAAAAACACAAAACTGTGGTGGGGGAGGGGAGGGAGTTTGGGCTAGAGAAATAAGTCAGTGGTAATGAGTACTTACTCTTCTTGTAGAGGACTGGGGTTCAGTTCCCAGCACATATATACCAGCTAACAACCACCTGCTGCTACAGTTCCAGGGGATCTGACCCCCCCCCCCCTTCTCCTGCCTCCACAGGCATTGCCTGTGGTTCATAGACATACACGCAGACAAAACATCTATATAGGTAAAAACAAATCATTTGTTGTTGTTGTTCTGTGACTAGGTCTTACTAGGTACCTCTGCTGTCCTGGAACTCATTACATAGACCGGACTGGCCTTGACCTCAAACTCAAAAGTAAATCTTAAACAAAATTGATAATATAAAATAAAAATAATTCAATTGTAATTTAAGAATTTCATAATTCTGCTCAGTAAGAGCTTATCATATTAGTAACTTGGGCATCCATTCAAAGCCCTTGTCACCATTTGTATTAACATGCATCCTCACAAACCAAGGAAGCGACAAACAGTTCCCTTGTTACTGGGTCCTCGAGGTTCAGAGATGCTTTGAACTTGCCCGAGATTACACAGGCAGCACGGGGTAGAGCCAGGATCCTAAGACCAGACCACACAGTCTTATTCAAGAATGCTCCCCGGCCCTGACACACACACACACACACATACACACACACACACACGCCAATGTATTCATGAACCACTATTAGGTTCTGGGAATTGTATAAGTATTGAAGTATGGCTGTGCCCTGCTTACATTTCTCCATATTGTATAGAATAGTGGTTTGCCAGGCTAGCCTTGCCCTTAGAGAGTCCGTTTTCAGAGTGGAGGACGACTCTGCACCTTGTTGGACATGTTATCCACACTGTATGTCTGGGACATACGGACATGTGCTCCACGAGGCACAGGCTGATAGATGCTTTATTCCCTAAGTAATAGAGCCACATAGGGAGAGGGGCCATGCCCACATAATAATAGTGGCCACTTCCAAGATGGCTGGCTTCTTCCTCCCCTCTGACCTGAGAGGGAGTCTGGCAGCTTAAAGAAAAGGCTTTGTAAGCTTCCCCCCCCCCCCAATAGTAGGCCCCTGCTAATGGCCAGATCAAAACTTATCACACATCAGCTGTGGGCCAATCAATCAATGGTCCTATGTTTCTCCAAACTGACCAACATTAAATTAGGGGAAAGAACACTCTTCAGAAACACAGCAGTCCTCAAGAAGAGTGGAATTTGGGGCTTCCCGAATGGCCCCTCTGCTTTGCAGGAGGTCTTTTTCTCTGTCAGGTGCATGTGTGCATGTGTGTGCATGCATGTGTGTGTATCCTCACCTCCACTGAACACCTTTCTTCAACTGCTGATTCTGTTCTGTGCTTCAGATTTCGCCAAATGCTACCACACATTAGGGTTTTGCTGCCTTTTAATTATTTTGTTGTGTTGTGTTGTGTTGTATTGTTTTGTTGTGTTGTGTTGTTTTGTTGTGTTGTGTTGTTTTTCGTTTGTTTGTTTTTTTAACACAGGGTTTCTCTGTGTAGCCCTGGCTGTCCTGCAACTTACTCTGTAGACCAGGCTGGCCTCAAATTTACAGAGATCCACCTGCCTCTGCCTCCTGAGTGCTGGGATTAAAGACACGGACCACCATGGCCCAGCTACCCTTCGATTTTTTAACTAGGAGAAAAACAAACAACAAAGCCTGCTTCATCAAGACCCCTGGACTATATCAGAAAGAGCACCTCCTTATAAATTCATCAAAGTAAATTGGGACTTTACTTTGCACATGGACATACTATGGCATTAAAATCACATCATGACAGTCCCAGCACTCTGGGAGCCAGGCAAGTGGATCTCTGAGAGTTCAAGGACAGCGGATCTCTGAGAGTTCAAGGACAGCCAGGGCTGTTACACAGAGAAACTTGTCTTGGGGGAAAAAAAAAGGAACCAGGTATCGGAGGTGTGGTGCATTCTTTTAATCCCAGTTCTAGGGAGTCAGAAACAGGCAGATCTCTATGGTTCTAGGTCAGCCTAGCGTGCAAAGAGAGCTTCTGCTACACAACAAAACCAATAAAGAGAACATAAGGAAACATAAGAAAAACAGAGCACTTTTACCCACTGAGCCATCTTCTGACCCATGATATCAGTTTGGCTGCATCAAGGCTGGATGTCAGTGGATGTAGGGTTCACTGAAAATTCTCTTGTCTAAAACACAGATCTCTGGCTTGCCTGACGTTCAGTGAGCCTTCCAAACCTGTACTTGAAGTTTCTTGCTTCTGACACCAACCAAATTCACTTATTTTGGATGCCAAGGATAGAACCAGGACCTTGCTCATGCTAAACAGAGGTTCACCATTGGGCTACTAGCTATCAAAGACAGACGCTAAACAGGTCGGGACGTGTCTGTTACCTTTGCCTACACCTCTGAGGTATGCGACTCGCTGATAACAACTAAGGTTACTTTACAAAGGAGGCCACTGGCCTCTCTTGAACTGTTCAAAATCTCTCATGTGGGCCTACACAAGTGTCCCGTGGGTGATGTTTTGATGTCAGACAGACAAAACTGCCCCCCTCAGATTACTGAAGCACCACGGTGTGTGCTCACACACGCACACTCTTCATTGTTCCTCAGACCAGCCTGTATTTTAACATCGTTGTCAGTTCCCCTACCTCCAGCCACAGATCTGAGGAGCTCGCTGCCTCTATCTGCTGCTCCAAAATAAGCACTTCCTTTTCTGCAAAATGCCTCGTTTTAGTCGTGGACGCGCTGCGTAGTGAAAACCAGGCACGGTTCATTCTCAAAGGGAAGGAGTTCTGAATTTAGTAGTTAGGCTGGGTTGAGGCTCAGCATTAGAAACACCTGGTCTGTGTGGGGAGTGCTGGCACTCACTCGACTTTAATCCCAGCATTCAGCAGGAGGCAGAGGTGGGCAGATCTCTTGAGTTTGAGGCCAGCTTGGTCTACAGAGCAAGTCCCAGGACAGCCAGGACTACACGGAAAAACCCTATCTCCCCAAACCAAAGGAAACATCTGGTTCATCTCTTTCAGTTAGATCTGTGCAACTGGCGGGCACTTCCAACAGAACACAAGATAGTATATAATTCAGGTATGCTTGCAGGGTCTTAAGAAAAACAAATACATTTCACTAGAAAAGTTGCTTCCTTTACCCAGAGGTTAGGAAGGTCCCTGCTCCTTACCTTGAGTTCAGAAGCCCAGACCTCTGAGGCCAGGATGCTTGTTGGGGAGTGAGCTTTGAGCGCTGCAGAGGCATCTTTGGAGGTGTAAAGGCCTGGCCACCACCAGCCAGCAATCTCCTCTTTGTCGGGGTCTTTCTCCCACTTTTCTTTCCGTTGCTACCCCCAGCTGTTCCAGCTCAACCAGACCTACAAACATGGCGCCCACAACCAGGCTTGCCCCGACAGCACACTTGTGCGAGCCAGAGCCTGCAACCACCTGTGCCCAGGAGTTTTCTGCTTGGTCCGCTAATTCCACTAATAGTGTCTTGGGGCTGTGAACGAGGAGGCTTTAACTACAACAATTAAAAGGCTCTGAAGACAGCACCTGCTTAGGTTTCCAGGGAATCACCTGGGCCACAAGCAAGGGTTCTAGAACACAAACTTTTATTAGGAGCTTTTAGGCAGCTGCTTTTCCTGCAGTCGGCTCCACATGGTCCTATGAGTTGTAATGCCCACAGCTTCCAACTTCCAACAGGAAACTCAGTATGCCCAGATTTTTTAAAGACAGGGTCTCATGTAGCCTAGGCTGACTCTCTGTGAAGCTAGGGTTGGCCTTGATTCTCCTGACTCCTTTCTTTTATTGTTTTTTAAAGATTTATTTATTATTATATCTAAGTACACTGTACCTGTCTTTAGACACACCAGAAGAGAGTGTCAGATCTCATGATCGGATGGTTGTGAGCCACCACGTGGTTGCTGGGATTTGAACTCAGGACCTTTGGAAGAGCAGTCGGTGCTCTTAACCACTGAGCCATCTCTCCAGCCTGATCCTCCTGACTCCCAGTTCTGCTTCCCAAGGTGGCCAGATATTCACAGCTGATCTTGATTTTTCAGCCTCCCGAATCCTGTTTCACCCTCAGCCTTCCTGGCCCAGCTAATAGTGACTCCCTCTTCTGCCCTAGTGACTTGGATGGAGGTTTTCCAGGCATTTCTGATGTTTGTGTGTTTATGTTATGTGTATGTAGCCAATGTCAGACAATAATTTAAGGGATACGGTTCTCCCCTTCTACCCTGTGAGCCCTGGGATAGATCCAGCTCCAGGATCATAGGAAGGTACCTAAGAACACATTTGGGTTCCTGGAACTCAAGTCATCAGGGATGTATGCAAACACTTCCCTGTTGAGCCAGCTCACAAGCTCCTGCTGCTTCTTGTTTTTTTTTTTTTTTTTTTTTTTTTTGAGACAGGGCTTCTCTGTATAGCCCTGGCTGTCCTGGAACTCACTCTGTAGACCAGGCTGGCCTCGAACTCAGAAATCCGCCTGCCTCTGCCTCCCGAGTGCTGGAATTAAAGGCGTGCGCCACCAGGCCCAGCTTGTTTTTGTTTGTTTGTTTGTTTGCCTTTCAGAAATGAGGGTTCACAATGTTGACCAGGCTGGTCCTCATCATCCGATCCTTCTGTCCTGGCTCCTAAGTAGGATTACATCACATTCCAGCTCTTTCAAGTGCTATACCCTGACATCACACTCTGATAGACCTTCCCTTCAAATATAACCTGCAGTCCGACCATGTCTCTGCCCGGAGGCTTACTATAGCTTCACTATGTCTTAGGGTCCAGGGACCCTCTTAAAACCAAAGCTCGGGCTGGTGAGATGGCTCAGTGGGTTAGAGCACCCGACTGCTCTTCCAAAGGTGATGAGTTCAAATCCCAGCAACCACATGGTGGCTTACAACCACCCGTAACAAGATCTGACGCCCTCCTCTGGTGCGTCTGAAGTCAGCTACAGCGTACTTATGAAGAATAATAAGAAATGAATCCTTGGACCTTGCTGGCTCCGGAGAGACCAACCGGAGCAAGCCAGGCTGTCCAGAGCGAGCGGAGCCGAACGGGGATGGCCGGAGCAAGCGGGGACGCCGGAGCTAGCAGGGCCGGAGCGAGTGGGGCTGAACGGGGACGGCCGGAAGGAGCGGGGCCAAAACAGGAGCAAGCGGAGCCGATCGGAGCGAGCGGGGCTGGCTGGAACAAGCGGGGGCCGTACGGGGGCGGCCAGGAGCAAGTGGGGCTGGCCGGAGCGAGTGGGGTCGAGCAGAGCGAGCGGGGTTGACCGGAACAAGGGGAAAAAAAAAAAAAAAAAAAAAAAAAACAACCAAAGCCCAGTCCCATCCCATCACTGTCTTGCTCAGAGCCTTCAATGGCCCCCATGTTAACCCATCGATGTCTCCCAATCTGTCCTTGTTTATTTTTGAGGCAAGGCTTACTCTGTATGTAGCACAGGCTGGCCTCGCGCCCTTGAAAGATCCTTCTGCTCAGCCTTCCTCCTTCAACTAGAATCATAGGTGTGCAACACCATGCTCAGCTTTGCACTCTCCTCCCAACCCCGGAAGCTGTACGGCCTCTTAACATGCGTGCAGGGCATCTGTTGGCTTGTGCTTTACCTCTCGTGTGCCTCTGTGAAGGACAGTAAGCTCTACATGCTAGGATCTTCTTTGTCCACAGTGTTTGCTGAGGGCTCCCAGGCAGTTATCCCCAGCCTGCTGTGGAGCAAAGGTTTGTGAATGAAGGGCATAGAACAGCTATTTTAAATGAGAACGAGCAGAGGGATGCTTCCAGACTTTCCTGCTCCTTGGGGAGACGGATGGGATGAGGGCCATATAGTTACCCTAGTTCACCTTACCCTTCCCCACAAAGTGCAAACTCTAGAGGGGCTTGAAGGAAGGGAGGTGGGGAGGGAGGGTCCTACACATTCCAGAGTAGGGTAGGCAAGAGATTCAGGTCCAGAGTCTCAGGAAGGCACCTAAGATCATTCTTGTGTTCCCAGTCCCAGATGCACAGCTAGCACCTGATGCAGAGCTAGATAGATCCCTGCCTGTGGCCTTCCAGTACCTCTGATCCAGACACACACATTGAAAAAGAAAGGATGCAGCTGTGGGCGGTAGAGCACGGTGCCCCTGAGAAACCTGGGCACCTGGCCTGGGCTGGGCACTGCCCAGACAGGTGTGAATTCTCTTGTTAAGTCCTCCTTAAGCCAGGCTCCCATGGCTCATGCTCCCTCCCCTCCTTCCATGGAGTTACCATAGCAGAAAATCGGATTTAAAATGTCTCCCACGTGGCTAGAACAAGGCAGCACCGCCACCCGACCCACATGTGTCTCAGTTCCTCAGGTTTGGTTTCCTCCTCAGACACTCAGGGTCTGAGCTTTAAGAAAACCTCCCTGGCTTGACTGTGACGGAGGAAGCTCTTTTAGGACCAGAACAGAGCATAACCCATGAAAGGACTTTACATTCCTTTACAATTCTGTAGTACAGGGAAATAGATTTAGTGGTGGTACCAAGTGGTTCTCAACTCGTGGGTCGAGACCCCTTGGGGTAGCACATCAGATCTTCTTGTTTGTTTGTTTTGTTTTGTTTTGTTTTTTCCCAAGACAGGGTTTCTCTGTCTAGCCCTGGCTGTCCTGGAACTCACTCTGTAGACCAGGCTTGCCTCAAATTCAGAAATCTGCCTGCCCCTGCCTCCTAAGTGCTAGGACTAAAGGTGTGTGCCACCACTGCCAGGCTAGATCAGATATTTACATTCTGATTCATAACAGTACCATTATGAAGTAGCAATCAAATAATTCTATGGCTGGGGGTCGCCACAACATGAGGACTGTATTAAAGGGTCCCAGCATTAGGAAGCCTGAGAAAGGTCCTAGAGCCTAGGCACCTCTAGACTGGTAGAAGTCGTTATTACTCAGAAAACAAACAATTAACAAAACCCATAAACCCTTGCAAAGTGGAGGTAGGATAGTCAGAAGTTCAAGGCCAGCGTGGGCTATGTAGGGAGACACTGCCCGGAATAAGTATGGGGCCCCTTTCAGTGGACCTGAGCATGTGTGACGTGAATGATTTAAGGGTTACTGAGTGACCTCAGGATGGGGTTGGTCACCAGAAAGCCAGTGATTAAAGAGCTGGAACTTTCTCTCCTTTAACTTGCTGGCAGCAGGAGCTGGAGACTGGCTTCTGTAAATAAAAGCGCTAAACAAACAAACCATCCCGCTATGAGATTTGCTGTGCTTCCAAGACTTGCTGAATGCATCTAAGTGAATGATGTGTGTCCCAACTCCCTCTGTCGGAGCAGGGGATGGGGTGTGGGGCTCTGGAGTGCTCAGGAGCTCTGGCCCAGCCCTTTCTGTCCCTCAGCTTATCTTTTTATTTTTTTTATTTTTTTTTATTTTTTTTTTAGCAGACCAGTCAGTTTAAGCACAATTGAATTCCTGCATGCTGGGACCTGTGTAGCAAATCAAACCCACCTGCAGAGGGTACTCCCGCATAGCATCCCTTGAACTTACAGCCTGTCATTCAGAAAACTTGGCTGATGGGGGAATGCCTCCAACATCAGGAGTGAGTATAGCCTTGGACTATTACAGGCTATCAGGGATAGGGCCTAGTGTTTCCAGATTCCTGGCCTCTTATTCAAAGAACTGAAAATAAGGGTTTACTTAAGATTCACAAAAGTGGGCTGGTGAGATGGCTCAGCGGGTTAGAGCACCCGACTGCTCTTCTGAAGGTGATGAGTTCGAATCCCAGCAACCACATGGTGGGCACAGCCGCCCTCCTCTGGTGCGTCTGAAGTCAGCTACAGCGTACTTATGAAGAATAATAAGAAATGAATCCTTGGATTGGAGAGACCAACCGGAGTGAGCGAGGCTGTCCGGAGCCAGCGGAGCCTAACGGGGACAGCCAGAGCAAGCCAGGACAGCCAGAGCTAGCAGGGCCGGAATGAGCGGAGCCGATCAAAGCGAGCGGGGCCGGGCCGACTGGAGCGAGTGGGGCGGGCTGGAACAAGCGGGGGCTGTATGGGGTTGGTCAGCTGGGAGCGAGTGGGGCTGGCCTGAGCGAGGGGAGCCGGCGGGAGTGAGCGGGGTCGAGGGGAGCGAGCAGGGATGACCGGAACAAGGGGAAAAAAAAAGATTCACAAAAGTAACAAGACGACTTTGGAGTAACAGAGGAATTCCAGAGTGATACTGTCAAGAGGGCTAAAAATCTATATTTCCAATGCTTTTTAGAAAAGAAACTCTAACTCTGCTTCATAGGATTATTCTGAAATTCCTTTCTGTGTTGAAGCCAAGGACCCGGTTTTTCTGCTGTCAAGGTCCCCAGACTGTGAGATGCATTGTGAAGTTGCGTCTCTGCCACTGTGGTCTCTACCTCTTCATCCTCTGCTACCTCTTCATCCTCTGCTACCTCTTCATCCTCTGCTACCTCTTCATCCTCTGCTACCTCTTCATCCTCTGCTACCTCTTCATCCTCTGCTACCTCTTCATCCTCTGCTACCTCTTCATCCTCTGGCTTGTGAGAGTCTCTCTGAGCCAGCACTGGTCCTCACTTCTTAAACTTCTCCACCCTCCCACCTCAGCTTCCCTGTTACTGGGTGGGGTGGGGGGGTCGATCTGTTAAGTGTGCCACTTCTTAAAGAAAATCGGGAAATAAATTGATAAAGGAAGCTGGATTTATTTAGTTTGGCCAAACCTGGAAGAGAAAGATGCCTAGTTTCTGATTTCCTGCTCGGTGCCACATTTTATAGAAAAGCTAAAAACAAAAGTCTAAAATCTGCATGTGTTAATTTACTTTTGTAAGAACTGTGGGCTCTCCTCCAGGGAGGCCAGTGTTCCTCTGGCAGGCAGGAGACCGCCCTTCCCCTCTTGTAGTGGAATTAATTCCTGGGGACGTTTTAATTTTTTGGGATGATAAAGGGAGAGGGTGAACATCTTTCTTCAGAATATCTCTTTTCCTGTTAAGGCTGTTAACGCGGGTCTTTTCTATCAAATACTACAAAACTGTATTTAGGACAAGGAATTAAATCTTTTTACCTCCTCCCACCTAGTAAGACTTTTATGCAAACATTTCCATGCCTCCTCAGGAAAACTTCTGTTTACACGGAGCCCACTGCCCGAGGAATATGATGGTCTGGAGCAGTGAACCTTTTCCGATTTCTCCTCATTTCCTGTGTGCCTTTTTCTCTTTTTTTAGACTAGCCAATTGAATCAGACTGTGAAGTCAGGCCCTGGGCAATGGTGAAGAAACCCAGTCAAAAACCTAAGCTAGAATAAAATTAAGTACACTTCCTGTCTCAGTATGTTTGCTCTTCCGAGCCCACCCTCTTTTCCAGACACTCACTTGGGGTGGCAGTCTCTTTCTTTGTGACCCTGAACTTATTTCTGATGTCCAGATGACAGCAATGTACTTCCACAGCTGATTTAGTTTGGGTTTTGTTTGTTTGCAATCAGGGGCTGGGGATACCAGCTAAGTACAGGCTCACCTTGACGAACCAGCCTGCCACCATCTTAGGCGTTAAAGCCATTTTATAGTAAAGATAAACTAGGTTTATTCCTGTTTATGATTAAATCTCTGTTTCTTAAGAATGGGGCTGTATCCCCACCCTGACCTTAACCTCAAATGGTTCTGTAGTGCCTGTTCCAGGAATGGCAACTATGTCTTGGTTTCAAAAGTTATTATGAGGGGCTGGTGAGATGGCTCAGTGGTTAAGAGCGCTGACTGCTCTTCCGAAGGTCCAGAGTTCAAATCCCAGCAACCACATGGTGGCTCACAACCATCCGTAACGAAATCTGATGCCCTCTTCTGGAGTGTCTGAAGACAGCTACAGTGTACTTACAAATAATAAATAAATAAATCTTTAAAAAATAAATAAATAAAAACAAAAGTTATTATGATCATCTGTTGTTATGACCACCCTGTTATTAACTCCTGGCAACCTTGTTTCAGGTTGTTATGATCAATTCTGCTTCTATAACCCCAACTGCCCAACAATCCCTGGTTTAGAAACCCCTACTCAAGCCTGGCATGGTGGCACAGGGAGGCAGAGGCAGGCAGATTTCTGAGTTCGAGGTCAGTCTGGTCTACAAAGTGAGTTCCAGGACAGCCAGGGCTATACAGAGAAACCCTGTCTCGAAAAACCAAAAAAAAAAAAAAAAAAAAAAAAAAAAAAAAAAAAAAAAAAAAAAAAAAAAAAAAAAAAAAAAAAAAAAAAAAAAGAAAAGAAAAAGAAACCCTACTCATGGACTATATCAAAGTCCTTATCATCCCCATGTCAAGAGATCACTTGAACCCCAGTTGTAGGGAGATACAGCTGTATACATAAGCAACAACAAAAAAAGCTTGCTTTAATTAATTACTTGCTTTAATTATTTTGCCCATGATTTGGGTCGGTGGTCTTTCTCCTCAAATCTGTGGGATTAACAACCTGCAGGCCTGAGAACACATCCACTTTTAGATCAAGTCTATAAAAGTCCTTTAGAAAACCATTTAAAGATGTTCTGAGTAATTAGTTTGGACTATCTTTACTGTTTACTAAAAAGCAGAGGCCAACGTTTCACGAGTTAAGTCCTTGGCTTTTCTACCTAAGGCCTGGACATTCCCATACATCCCGGGAGTCTGTTAAGCTCCAAGCCTATTTGGCCCGGATGAGAATGCACTGATTGTAAGTGCCTCCGTTTACTCAAGGGTTTCTTTAGTATGAAACTGGGAACGGGGCCTGGTTTACTGAGGGAACGACCACACACAGAGCTGAGGGTCAGGACCAGCCTTCACGATGTCTTTTGGGGGCTGGGGTGTAGAACACTTGTTTGGCGTATGCAAGTGAGACAAACACTCCTCTGCCTGGAGCAGGTGTTAGATGTTGGGAAACTGCTGTTGAGATCATGATGAGTGTTAATAAGCTCCTTCAGTTCCTACTGTAAGCATGGAAACATTTGGGAGCTGGGGCAGTCTGATTCAGCAATTGACAACCGCTGTACTCTTCAGAATCCATCCATTACCCCAGTGACTGTGATTTTGCTACTGTTAGGAATTGTAATGTAAATATCATCATTATGATATGCAGGGTATCTGAGGTGCGATCCTGGTGAAAGGGTCATTTGATCCTCAAAGGAGTCCCCACCCACAGGCTGAGAACCTTTGTTCTTGTCAGCATCAGGAGTTCTGAGAGAAAACTCAAGCCCCGCTGACTGCCCCTCTCCTGGAGGTGTAGTCGCAACCTGGACTGTCTGAAATACTAAAGTGCAGACATTTTGCTATTGTGGCCTTAGTAAACTCTAGATGTTCCCATAGCCATCTTCACCTAGCCCAGAGGGGTGACGCTTCCACTAGTGGCCTAGCAAAGTGTCGGCTGTGACCCATGCTAGAGACAATCCAGTGACTGGTGCAATCGCAGACCTTTATCTGCAAGTGCAGTGTATTGTTATTAGTACAATCACTCGCTCTAAGGCGTATAAGCAGGCGGTTCAGGCCATCTTAGTGAATTGGCTGGGAGACAGATACCATCCTGTGCTGTCTTCTCTGGTGTTGCAACATCAGGCTCCACCGAAGTCTTTCGGTCAGTCTTGTTGTACCTAGTTTGAGTACCGTGGGATGAGGAGTAATAAGGAACGCAGCAGCAGCCAAGGCCACGGGTCAGCAGTCACTCAACACACGAGCAGTAAGGGAGCCTGCTCCCTGGGAGCTGAAGAAGCTGAGCAGGTCAAGAGTGGCCAGGGCAGGGGCAACAGATGGGCAACAGAAGACAGAGAGCTGAGGCCGAATAAATAAAGAACATAAAAGCCCGAGAAGAGAAACTGCAAACTTTGCTTGCTACTAGAATTCTGAAGAAGTCTGGCCTATAATCCCAGCATTCAGAGGCAGAAGCAGGGCGATCTCTGGGTTCCAGGACGGCCTGCTCTATACAATGAGTTCCAGGACAGCAAGGGCAGAGAAAAAGGACAGAGAAACGCTGTCATTGAAAAACCAAAATTAATTAATTAATGAATTAATTAATAACAACAATAATAAATAAAAGTAAAAGAATTCTGAAGAATCATCAGGCCTTTAGGGCCAAAATTTTCAGATAGTCCAGGCTTGGGGCCTATAACGTGGCTGCAAGCAAGGTCTGAGAACTCTTCCTAGGCTCCATAGAGTGCCAGACATAGCTGGGGGTGATGGCCCACATTTGCTATCCCAGCACTCAGAAGGTTGAGAGTTCAAGGCCAGCCTGAGCTACAGATGGTCACCTTGTGTCAAAAACAAAACTATAAATACACAGATAGGTGGATAGGTAATGAAACTTCGGTGATGATTTCATTTTTCTTTTCCCTTACTCCCTTAAACGTTAATTCCAGCATCTAAGACGCCTGTTCCCTTTGGCATCATGAAGAATGTACTTTTTCTGTCTTAATGGCAGCTGTTTACACGAGCAAAGCACATCGGAGCTTACGCCTGCAGCTCCATTCGCCTGACTTCAGGGCTCGCAAGTGTCGCCAGGTAGATCATTTCAATAGTCAGCTTGATGAAAGGAAAAACAAACAAACAAACAAACAACCCCCGCCATCACTGAGGCACTGTTCTGGATTTGTCTGTGGAGACATTTCCTGGGAAGTTTAACTGAGGAGGGAGGACCCACCCTGATACAGGAGCACCGTCCAGTGGGCTGAGATCCTCACGTGCATTAAAAGGGAGGAAAGGAGAAAGTGAGCTGAGCTCCACCCTGCACCTGCTCAGGCAGGAGCACACAGCTCCCCATGCTTTCCCTGATGTAACAGACTGTATCCTCAAGCTGTGAGCCAAAACCCTTCCTCTTTGCATTTGCCATTTTGTTGGAGGTATTTTGTTATAGCAATGGATAAGGAAGCCTATGTGTCTATTTGCCGGTTCTAGGAACAGTTTGAGACAAATGGTTACCTGGGTCCAAAGTGTAAATTGTAATTAAGCAATGCAGCTGGGCGTGGTGGCACTCACCTCTGTCCCCTAGGACCTGTCACCCAGATGGGGGTTGTTGTAAACTTGGGGCCACCTAATCTATTCAGTTAGTTTCTGGCCAGTCAGGGCTACAGAGTAAGAAGGCTTTGGGTTAAAATGACTTTAAACAAAAGGTGTGAGTGGGTACAGACAGGAGTGGTGGCTTATAGGTTAAGAGCACTGGCTGCTCTTCAAACCTGGGTTTGATTCCCAGCACCCATAGGGCAGTTCACAACTGTCTGTAAATGCAGTTCCAGCATATCTGATGCCCTCTTCTGGGCTCTGAGGGCATCTGGAATGCAGTCAATGGTCATGTGTGCAGGCAAAACAGCCATATGCATATAAAGGATTTCTTTTTTAAAAAGGCAAAGTCTAGACTTCAGATTCCATTTTACTCATCAACGTATTCGTATCGATTAGTTTATTTTTATTGGCTGACTGATTGATTGATAGGGCCTCCCTATATAGGCCATGCTGGCCTCCAACTCACAGAGATCCACTACATTTGCCTCCTGAGCTCTGGGTTGTTATGCCTGGTCTTTTATTTCTTTTCTTTGTTCTTATACAACCTAGTTTAATTCAGATAAATCACCTTTTAGGTAACTAAGATGAAACTTAGAACCCACCTTTGAGATAAACTGCTCTGTGTATGTGTGTGTGTGTGTGTGTGTGTGTGTGTGTGTGTGTGTGTGACCAATTTAATTATCTTATAAAGCCCTTTTAAAGGGATCTCAACCTTCCTAATGCTGTGACCCTTTAATACAGTTCCTCATGTTGTACTGACCCCAAACCATAACATTATTTTGTTGCTACTTCATAACTGTAATCTTGCTACTGTTATGAATCTTAATGTAAATATCTGATGTGCAGGATGTCTAATGTGCCCTCCTGTCTTCTGAGTGATGGGATTACAGGCATACACTACCACAACTAGCTACGAATTTCTCTTAAAATATGCATGCTTTTAATCCCAGCATTTGGGAGGCAGAGGCAGGTGTATCTCTTAGAATTCAACCTGGTCTACGTAGTGAATTCTAGGACAGCCAGTTATGTAGAGAATCTCTGTTGAAAGAGAGAGAGAGGGGGGGGCTGAAGGAGCTGAGGGGCTTTGCAGCCTTTGGGGGGGGAGCAACAGTGTCAACTGACCAGAACCCCTGGAATTCCTGGGGACTGGACCACCAACCAGAGTACACATGGGGGGACTCATTGCTCCAGCTGCATACGTAGCAGAAGATGGCCTTGTTAGACATCAGTGGAAGGAGTGGCCCTTGGTCCTATGGGGGTTTGATACCCCAGTGTAGGGGAATGCCAGGACAGGGAGGCTGGAGTGGGTGGGGGAACAGAGGCAGGGAGAAGGGGGATAGGTTAGGGGGGGTTCCGGAGGGGAGACCTGGAAAGGGGATAACATTTGAAATGTAAATAAAGAAAATATCCAATAAAAGGAAAAGAGAAAAAGAGAGGGAGAGAAAGGAAGGCAGGTGGGGGGGTGGAGGAAAGAAATTAACTAGCTGTATGCCTGAAATCCTAGCACTCAGGAAGCTGAGGCAGGAGAGTGAGAATTCAAGACCAACTTAGACTACAAAATAAAATTTGATCTAAAAAATAATGAATAAATGCATTTTGGAGCCGGGCGTGGTGGCTCACGCTTTTAATCCCAGCACTCAGGAGGCAGAGGCAGACGGATCTCTGAGTTCGAGGCCAGCATGGCCTACAGAGTTATTTCTAGGACAGCCAGGGCTACACAGAGCTATCCTGTCTTGAAAAACAAAAACAAACCAACAGAAAACAACAAGAAAATGCACCTTGGACTAGAACATAGCTCAGTGAGTGATATGTCACTGTCTAGCATGCACATAGCCTGGGTTTGATCAGCACCAAGAAAATAATTAATAAAAACAGGAAAAACCTCAAATGTCTGAGGCAGGAGGATTATTATGAGTTTGAGGCTAGCCTGGGCTACATGGCAAGCTCCAAGGTAGCCTAGGCTACAGAGTAAAACTGTCTCAAAAAAAAAGGACAAAGCAATAGCTAGCAGGGCAGGCGTGCTGGCTCAATTCTGTAATTCCTGTGTCTTAGAGGCTAAGGCAGGAGGGTCATCAGTTCAAAGTAAGCCTGGGCTATACAATGACACTCTCTCTGTAGGGAGGAAAGTCCTAAGTGAGTTGACCTGGGCATGCCTCATGGGAGTGGCAAGGCCTTCTTCCCTGGTGAGGCTCTGAGACATGGCACAGCCTTTCCTCTGGTCCATGTGCAGATATTGATCCCGAGAGCAGAATATACCTACTATAGCTTTCTCCCGCCTCCACCCCAGTGTGTATAGCTTGAAGACTACAGAGGTTGCCCCTACGGAGATCAGCTACGCTTGCCTCCGAGTTCAACTGTTTATGATAACCCTGCCCCCTCGTGTGTGCTAGCCCTGTCTCCTCCATCAGCTGTCTGCAACACCATCCAAGAGCCCAGACCATGGGGTCTCAGCCTTTCTCTGTATGTGTGTCTGTCATTTCTCTATGCCCTCACGCTCCCTAGCCAGGGTTCTGTATGTGTGTGTGTCATTTCTCTATGCCCTCACGCTCCCTAGCCAGGGTTCTGTATCTGTGTCTGTCATTTCTCTATGCCCTCACGCTCCCTAGCCAGGGTTCTGTATGTGTGTGTCATTTCTCTATGCCCTCACGCTCCCTAGCCAGGGTTCTGTATGTGTGTGTGTCATTTCTCTATGCCCTCACGCTCCCTAGCCAGGGTTCTGTATGTGTGTGTGTCATTTCTCTATGCCCTCACGCTCCCTAGCCAGGGTTCTGTATGTGTGTGTGTCATTTCTCTATGCCCTCACGCTCCCTAGCCAGGGTTCTGGGACCCAACTGCAAGGAAGCAGCAAGATTCTGGAAACAAAACAAAAGCCAAACGCTCACAAAACTCACACATAATAAATAAATTAAAATAGTACACTTAAAATATTTAAGTAGGGCCTGTGAGATGGCTTAGCCAGTTAGGGAGCTTGTCACACAAAGTGACCTCCTGAGTCCCATCCCTGGAACCTCTGTATAGGAAGAAAGGGAGAACCAACTCCTGGAGTTGTCCACTTATCTCCACAATCACTGTGTGGCACAGCATACACACACACACACACACACACACACAGACACACACACCCAGACACATACACCCAGAGACACACACACACCCAGAGACACACATACCCAGAGACACACATACCCAGACACACATACACACATTAGTAATGACAATAATTAATTTAAAAATTGTCTAAAAGAAGGAGCAAAGAGAGAAACAAAATGAGGAGACAAACAAAAAATAATCAAATGGTGAACTAGATTCCAAAGACATAATTACATGAAATGAAAATTGTCTCCAGGATAGCCAGGGCCACACAGTGAAACCCTGTCTTGAAAAAACAAAACAAACCAAAACCCCGCAAAAAAAGAGAAGGAAAAAAAAAAAGGAAAATTATCTGAGTATACCAACTAAAACGCAAAACATGAACTAATTTTGCTTGGTCTGGTTTGGTCTGGTTTGGGTTCTGAGACAGAGCCTCAGCTTCCAAGGTACTGAGACTATGCATAGGACCTTATTATGCCCAGTTTTTTGGTTTTTGGTTTTTGGTTTTTGGTTTTTGGTTTTTCGAGACAGGGTTTCTCTGTATAGCCCTGGCTGTCCTGGAACTCACTCTGTAGACCAGGCTGGCCTCGAACGCAGAAATCTGCCTGCCTCTGCCTGCCAAGTGCTGGGATTAAAGGCGTGCACCACCACGCCCGGCATATGCCCAGTTTTAAGTTGGGCTTTTTGTTTAATTTTTTTTTCCTTTGAGACAGAATTTCATGCCGTAGTCCAGGCTAGCCTCATCCCCATGCCAAGCCTCACCTACCCAACTATTAGGATTATAGGGTTATGTTACTATATCCAGATCCTGGTTTGTTTAGTTGGTTTGTTGGGGTGTTTTGTTTTTTGTTTGTTTGTTTGTTTTATTGGAGACAGTTTTATATAGCCCAGGCTAGCCCCAAACTCATGCCAATACTCCTGCCTAAGCCTCCTCCCAAGTATTGGGATCAGAGTCATGAACCATTATAGCCAGATTTTAAATTCTGATTTTTAAGAGGAGTTCTCCAAGAAGTGCTTGACATATAATGATAAAGGAATATTGTATTATAAGGATTTCATATATATAATATATGAAACTATATACCATGCTGATAAAAGGCCAGGGTGCCTATATTAATATCAGATGAAGTAAATACCAAAGCGAGAGAAAATGACCAGGAATAAAGAAGGACATTACATAATGAGAAAAGAGTCAGTTTGTCATCAGAAGAAAACCTCACCCCATGAGATGCCTTCAGAATCAACTCAGAGGCCAGGCAGCATGTCAGAGTGAAACCAGCTCCTTCATAGAGAATGAACGGACCCTCCGGTGTCACCCAGGGAAACATGAAGAACCTCCCTAGCTTTTATCACTCTCAGCCAGATTAAAAGTCACTAATTTTGGAGGTCACGTTAGCTAGGTAAAACACTGCTAGTCCCCGCTGCCTTCCTGGCTGCAGTATGTGTTGTGGCTGTGGTTGCCAGCGGTACTTTTGAGGAACCTGAAAACACTGGCGTTTTGCTTGGGCCTGCAGCCGACAGACAGGTAATTAGGAGGATGAAAGGCGAGCCTTACACGGGTGTCTGCCTCATCTTCTGCCTCAACCTTCAGGTTAAATCTGACTGACTTCTGCGTGTAAGCATGTTAAACATCTGAGAAATGTTTTGCCCAAAACTATAAAACAAGGTTAACTTGACCTAGACTTGTCTGGTCTGTCTCTCGCCCAGCCTTCAAGGCTAATGACACCTACAGCTACCATGACTGGAAACACCAGACCAAGAAGGCAGTGCGAAGAGGTAGCTGCTGAGCACCTAGAAGAGCCCCACCTTTTCACAGAAGTACTATGAATATTCATTCCTCCCACGTCCTGGCCTCTGGTCCCCTGCATCCCTATCTAAATAGGGTAAGGGAGGTGATTTTGTTCCTTTATTTATTATTTTATTTTGTGCTTTTGAGACAGAGCCCCACTATGTAGATCAGGCCGATCTAGAACTCACACGTACTCTAGGCTGGCTTTGAACTTGTGACTCTTGTGTTTTAGGCTGTTGACTGCTGAACTTGTGGGCATTTGCTACTATGTCCAAGTGGAGAAGCTGATTTGGGAGCAGAGATCTCTCTTCCCCATCCTTTGCTCCCTGGACAAGCCGTCAGCCACCAGTAGTATATATACATCTTTATCCACAACATCCATTTCCCAAGCACTGGTCTTTCCATAGAATGAACACCCGGACATGGATCTCGTAACTAATTGACCAAGAAGAAAGATCCACCCTAAACATATGCCTAACAACATAGCTTTGAACATAGACAGCAAGATCTGTCGAAGCTATAGAAGAAATGGGGAAATAGACAGTTATAGTTGGAGACTTCAGTACACCTCTCTCAGTGATTGACGCTATAACTAGGCAAAAAATAAATAGATCCAGGATTGAGTCATCCCAGCAACTGAATGGATCCCATTGACTTTTATGGAATCTTTCATCAAATAAAAGCAGAACACACAGTCTTCCCAAGTGCACGGAGAGCACTGTTAGACCATACTGTGGCCCATAAAACAAATCCCAACGCACTTACTTAGAAGGAGCTCATCTTTTTGGTTGTAAGCCAAGCATTTAATGGCTAAGCCATCTCTCCTGCCTACTTAAAAAGGCTTAGAATGATATAAAATTGTTTTCCAAAAAGGAATTAAAAAGGGAAAGGGAAAAAAATACCTGGAAAAATACTTAGAGATAACAGCATACTTCTTTAATTTGGTTCGGTTTTGAATTTGTGTTCTGTTTTGCTTGAGGGCAGGGGCTTTCTTTAGAGCCCTGGCTGGCCCAGAACTATGTAGACTGGCTTTTCAAATTGATGGCAATCCTCCTGCCTCTGCCTCCTGAATGCTGGGATTTGACAGACATGTGGCCCCACACCTGACAACAGTGTCTTTCTAAAGTGGGAGTCTTGGTCTGAATAGAAAAAACGTTCAAACCAACAAAAATGAAAATACAGCCTATAAAATGTTGTGGGACATTAGTAAGTAGTGCTTAGGGAAAATTTATAGCATGAAATGCTTAGTTTAGAAGAAATAAGAGGCACCATTCAAAAGCTTATCTAGACCAAGCATGGTGGCACATGCCTGTATTCCCAGCACTCAAGAGGGAGAAATAGGAGAATAGGAAGTTTTAAGGCTAGTTTGATCTTAGCACACATGCATGCGCGCGCGCGCACACACACACACAGAGAGAGAGAGAGAGAGAGAGAGAGAGACCTAATCTTCCTCCTTAACTAAGAAAAAAGCAAAGAAATAATAAAGCTGCCTTTAATCCCAGCACTTGGGAGGCAAGAGGCAGGCAGATTTCTGAGTTCGAGGCCAGCCTGGTCTACAGAGTGAGTTCCAGGACAGCCAGGGCTACAGAAAAACCCTGTCTCAAAAAAAAAAAAAAAAGAAAGAAAAGAAAGAAAGAAAGAAAAAAGAGAATCAGTAACATTGAAAATGGAAAAACAGAAAAAAAATCAAAAGAAAAGAAGAAAAAGAAAACACCCAATGAAACAGAAGCTGAAGTCCAGGGTGATGTAACAGCTTCTGAGAAGCTGAAGCAAGACAGTCACTTAAGCAGGTAAACTCTAGACTGAAACTGGGGAGGTGACCAACTGGGATGACATTTGTGCACTTAGGAGGCAGCGACAAAAGGATCACCACAGATTTGAAGCCACCCTGATCTTCATAGTGAGCATAAGAGAGCCTCGAATACATAGTGAAATGATGTTTCCAACAGACATTAAAAAAGATGTTCTATGCCAATTTGGGCAGCAAGTGAGGCTTTTGTGGGAAACATGCATACTTGAACATCCACTCATACACACACACACACACACACACACACACAGAGCTGGGTGTTCTTTTTTTTTTTTTTTTTTTTTTTGGTTTTTCAAGACAGGGTTTCTCTGTAGCCCCATTGCTGTCCTGGAACTCACTTTATAGATCAGGCTGGCCTCGAACTCAGAAATCTGCCTTCCTCTTGCATCCCAAGTGCTGGGATTAAAGGCATGTGCCACCACGCCCAGCTATAGGTGTTTTGATGCCTGGGCACCTGCTTAGAACCACAGGATCCAGGAGGCAGGAAGTGTGCTACAAGTTTAAGACCAGCCTGTGAGCCAGGGCTTTTACACAAAGAAAACAAAACAAGGCCGGACGTGGTGGTACATGCCTTTAATCCCAGTGCTCAGGAGGCAGAGGCAGGAAGATTTCTGAGTTCAAGGCCAGCCTGGTCTACAAAGTGAGTTCCAGGACAGCCAGAGCTATACAGAGAAATCCTGTCTCAAAAAACCAAACCAAAAAGAAAAAAAAAAAGAAAAAGAGAAGTTAAATGTCTAGTTCAAACACAACCCCACCCAAAAAGATTCCAATCCTTATCAGATACTTAAAGAACATATTAAAATGTGTTCTTCATACTGTCAGAAAAAGAGAGGACGCTGGACATGATGGTGCACGCCTTTAATCCCAGCACTGAGGAGGCAGAGGCAGGCGGAACCTTGTGAATTCCAGGTCAGTCCTGTCCACATAGTGAGATAAGATCACCAGGTCTATGAGGAGATATCCTGTCTCAACAAAAATAAATAAATAAATAAATAAATAAATAACACCTGTAAAGTGGGATTTCCCCAGATGAGGCGTTCCTTCCTATGAAACTTAGAAGCATCTGAAGCCAATTTTAATTTCAGTTTTAATTAATTATTTAATAAATTAATTATTTAATAAATATTTTGAGACAGTGGCATAGATCTCACTCTGTAGTTCCGGCTGGCTTGGAACTCATTCTATAGACACAAACCTTTCCACAAAGGTCACCGGAATGCTGTTTGCCCCAGACCCCAGTATCTTCTCCTCTTTTGAGAGTTTGTTTTCTTCTGCTTCTACTTCCAAATTCAAGCCGCGCTGTGTACCTTCACTCCCTCTTCCAAAGACATAGGTAAAGATATTGAAATGGCATGGATGTCTTTTAATTCAGAAGGGGGGGGGGTTTCACCACAGAGAAATTTCTAGCACGTTGAAGCCCTGCCTACTATATTTGATTCAAGCCCCAGCCCGCCCTACACACAAAAAGCTCACAAAGAAAAAAAAAAGTCACTTAATGAAATGCTAATTATAGTTGTTTTCATTCAGCTCTCAGAAACTCCCCTGGGAGTCTTCTCCCCTCCTGCTGAGCTCCCACAGACCCCTCAATTATGCCCTCCACATTGACCTTAGAAATTTCCCTCATTCTCCAAGGCATGCCAGGAGTCACAAGGCACAAAACCGTAGGTAACTAAAATAACTAATAATAAGGTTGGCTTCATTAAAAAACAAAAACAAAAACAAAAACAAAAACACAGCAGCCAAGTGTAGTGTTACAAACTCAGACTCCCAGGACTTGGAAGGTGGGGACAGGAGGATCAGGAGTTCGAGGTCACCCTTGGCGATATAGTAAGCTCAAAGAAAGTCTGGGTTACCTGTGGCACTGTCAGATGGAGGAAGGGACTGGTAAGAGTGCAGAGGTTAAAAACAATCGCTGCTCTTCTAGAGGGCCCGGAGTTTGCTTCCCACGCCCACACCGAGCTGCTCACCGCTGCCTGTAACCCCAGCTCCAGGGAACCCAATAACTCCAGCCTCCAGTGGCAGCCCCTGTACTCACATGCACACGCCTCCGCCCACGATTGCAGGCAGCACACACTCAGCTCTGACAAGAAAGTCTCCTAGTCCTTTCTTGGAAACTATGGAAAGGCGGAGTAATGTGTAGAAAGACCAAACTAACTTGAATGACACAAGCTTACGTATCCCCCCCCTTGTCACTGAACCCCAACTCCTCTCTAACTGTAGCGCTGTGCAATGCAGTTTCTCAATCCGGTAAATCAAATACAGTTGGCCAGGGCCAGGGTTCCCAAGGAAACTAAAGGCCAGAAGGGCAAAGGGTCCATGGACAGGAAAACTATTTCCTAAAGGTGAAATAGTTCTACGTTCAGGAAGCTGAAGTGTTGGTTGGCAGTGTGTGAGGACACGAAGAAAAGGTAAATGGGGTCCTGGAAGCCCATCTGGCAGGAGGGGTGGGTCTCCTCATGCCTGCCTGTGCCTAGCAGCTCCATATACAGCAGTTTCTTCCACTGTCAGATCTAAGTTAAAGAGGCATCCCTTTGCTGGATGCTGGTGGTGCACGCCTTTAATCCCAGCACTTGGGAGGCAGAGGCAGGTGGATCTCTGCACTTGAGGCCAGCCTGGTCTACAGAGTGAGCTTTAGGACAGCCAGGGCTACACAGAGAAACCCTGTCTCAAAAAAAAAAAAAAAAAAAGGTACATCCCCCAGCCCCTCCCCCCAAGGCCTTTCTCTCCATGCCTGCTTACTAAATGCTTATTGGACTGGACACTTATGCATGAATCCAGAAGTGGCTCTCTAGCCCCAGGAAAGAACCTGCCCAAAGGTCCTATCATGTCACCCGGGTTCTTTTTTTTTCTTTTAAAGATTTATTTATTTAGTATATGTAAGTACACTGTAGCTGTCTTCAGACACACCAGAAGAGGGCATCAGATCTCATTACAGATGGTTGTGAGCCACCATGTGGTTGCTGGGATTTGAACTCATGACCTCTGGAAGAGCTCTTAACAGCTGAGCCAGCTCTCCAGCCCCAGTCACCTGAGTTCTTATCTTTGTTACTCTCTGGAGGCTCCATGGGAGCCCAGATCAACATTCCAGGCACACTGCAAGCCCTGAAAAATGCAAGCCAAAAGGAGAGAGGAAAATGCTGACCCATGCCTATAGGTGAGACAGGAGGATGGAAGTGTGGCAGCCAGATTGGGCTATGTGGTGAGTTCAAGGCCAGTCTGGGCTCCCTCACAAGTAGAACAAGGCAAGACAACAAAACGAACAAGCAGGATCGAACGCCAACTCTTTCGGAAAACACCAAACAGGTTCAGAAGCCTGTATAACGGCCAGCAAACCCATCGGGAGCTTCAAACACCTAAAGGGACCCAGCTTCCCTGGCACACGGCACTTTGATTCAGTTTGCAGAAGTTTTAGTTGGAGATGCAAAGTGACCTTCTGGGTAACGATGGGCTAGTCAGTGCTTGACCTGGCCCAAAGGAGCAGGGCACTCGGCATTGAGAAATGCTTCCAGATAGCCAGGGCCATCCCCAAACGGCCCTCTTTCTCCATTCCCAGGACATTTTGTCCATCCAATGCAAGGTTAGCCTAGCTGTCTACCATGAAGGCCGCTTCAGGCCGATCGCCTTGACTGTGAGCCCAGGAGAGAGGAATAATGTAGTCAGCCTCATCAGTGGGGGCCGCCAGAGGAAGAGCGTTCCCAGGGCAGCAGGACTGCGGTAATTAAACACACTGCGGCTGGGTGTGTTGATGAATGTCTTTAATCCCAGTTGAGGGGGGGCAGGTGGATCTCTGTGAGTGAGGGGCAGCCTGGTATACATGGTGAGTCTAGGCTAGCCAGGTGAGACTGTCAGAAACAAGAAAGAAAGAAAGAAAGAAAGAAAGAAAGAAAGAAAGAAAGAAAGAAAGAAAGAAAGAAAGAAAGAAAGAAAGAGAGAAAAGACAAGACAGGGGGTCTGGGAAGTATAGCCCAGGGCCTGCCTGGTAGGCATAAGGCCTTGAGCTCCAGCCCCAGCACAACAAAAGAAGAAGAAGAAGAAGAAGAAGAGGAGGAGGAGGAGGAGGAGGAGGAGGAGGAAGAAGAAGAAGAAAATATTAGTGTCATATTCTAGAAGAGGAAGACCATGAAGATGGGAAGGGGAGGGTATCAGTTTGGGTCAGTTTGGGGAGCCATGGTGCTAGGAGTGGAACCCTGACCTTGTGTACGCTGGGCCTGGGAAGTCTTTATATTACTCTAATCAATGCTGTGAGCAGAGTGGGGCTGGGGACTATTCTAGAGTGGGCCCCTTTAGTTGAGAGATTATTACCTAAAAGCACTGCGTGTCCATCCATTTGGAATGTCATTATGCTAAAAGGCCTTCCCAGGGGCCCGTGAAATGGCTCAGCAAATAAGAACACCTGTCGCCAGGCAGAAGGCCTGCGTTTGGTCCTCCCAGCCCTCGTGGTGAAGGAGAGAACTGATTCCTACCAACTGGCCACACGTCCATGTGTGATCCTGTGTGTGCATAAGTATGCATATACACAAGTAAGTACATGTTAATTTGAAGAAGCAATTTCTGAAATTTCAGCCCTCAAAGACAAACATTTAATTAAAATCTTTTTTTGTTTTTCTTCTTCATGACCTGGTAACTTGAGCCCCAGAAGCATAGAGAGCTTCTAGTCCCTGCCAGAGAAACCCGTCTTACCTGAAACCTCTCTCTGCCTTCCCCCTCCTTCCCACTGTCCCACAGCCGGCCCGGTCCTCACCTTATTCTGCCCTGTGACCCCAGTCTCCACTTCTGGCCTGTCTTTGTCTCTGGAGCTCCAGGAGCCTGCCAGGGTCCTCTTTCCAAACAGCTGCTCTGCCCAGGACATTCCCCGAGCTAGCTGCCTTCCCGACTGCCCCACAGCCTTCAGGCTAAAGTCCAAATTCCTAAGCGGAACACCTCCCTGGAAGCTCGGCAGCCGTCCCCTCCTTCCTGCCCGCTGTCCTTTAGTTATCAGTCACAACCAACCAAGACTTCAGAGAGCACTGTCCAACAAGGACACACTGGAACACGCTGTTTTGAGTCTGCAAAAACCCTTTGTGTCTTTCAGTGTCTAGCGTTGTCTCACCAAAATCTACCCAACTTGACATTCAAGGGGCTAAAGCAGGAGGATTTGAAGTTCACGGCCGGCTTGGGCCAAATAGTGAGTTATAGACCTTGTGGTGATAAACAGAAACAAAACCAAACCTCTTCCTTTTTGAAATCCTGTCTCAAAGAGTGGGACCGTGGTTCAGAGCAGAGTATTGGCCTGGTATAAGTGAGGCTCTGGGCTCTGTCCTCAGCACCATAAAAAGCAAATCCCAAATTCTTCACACAGCTGATTATAATCACTTCCATCATAACAGCACATCTACGCCGTGCTTGTGTGGTCTCCATTGCTTTATTTCTTATTTATTTATGACTTTCTCTGACCCTCACCTCGTACTCTTAATTTTCTCTGGCACCATGCAAAGCTAAAGTTATCTGATCATTGCTTCTACTAAATTTTTCTGTATTGGTTATTTTGGTTGGGCGAGACAGGGTCTCATACTGAAGCTCAAACTGGACTAGAGCTATGTAGCCCAGGCTGGCCACCAACTCACCGTAATCCTTCTGCCTCAGCCTCCCGAGTGCTGGCTGGAATTAAAGGTGTGAGTCACCATGCTAGGCTATTTAAAAAATTTTGTTTTACCCTGGGCAGTGGTGTCAGATCTTTGTGAATTTGAGGCCAGCCAGGTTTACAGAGCTAGTTCCAGGAGAGCCGGAGTTATACAGAGAACCCTGTGGGGAAAGAAAGAAAGAAAGAAAGAAAGAAAGAAAGAAAGAGAGAAAATTGTTTTCCTGTCCTCCCCCCCCTTCTTTTTTAGACAGTTCTTTTGTAAGGCCAGGAGGGGGAGGCCTGAAGCTACCACAGTGCTCCTTCACGGCAAACTCCACTCTCACTTCGGATCTCTGCTCCTTCCCGGATGGTGTGATGATGTTGGAACAGATTACGGGGAGATATATGAGCCTTTTTTTTTTTTTTTAAAAAAGATTTATTTATTATATGTAAGTACACTGTAGCTGTCTTTAGAAACCCCAGAAGAGGGCATCAGATCTCATTACGGATGGTTGTGAGCCACCATGTGGTTTCTGGTATTTGAACTCAGGACCTTTGGAAGAGCAATCAGTACTCTTAACCGCTGAACCATCTCTCCAGTCCTATATGAGGCTTTTAATTACTAATTTTCCCCGAGTTTACTCGGTTTTGAAACAAAATTTGTATAGCCTTGACTGGGTCCCCTTGTCTCCAGCCTAGGCTTCCGCACGCTTAGGGTCTCTGGGAATAGCAGAGATCATGATCGTGGCACCACCTAGTGGTCATTTGAGGAAGTGGTCGAAGAGGAAGGGAGGGGGAACCCACCAGCTCAGTTACCAGCCAGGGAGGGAACCAGAAATTAGGACAGGTCTACAACGGACAACAAGGCAATCTTGTGTTTTCTTTTCTTTTCTTTTCTTTTCTTTTTTTTCTTTTTTGGTTTTTCGAGACAGGGTTTCTCTGTATAGCCCTGGCTGTCCTGGAACTCACTTTGTAGACCAGGCTGGCCTTGAACTCAGAAATCCGCCTGCCTCTGCCTCCCAAGTGCTGGGATTAAAGGCGTGCGCCACCACGCCCGGCTTCTTTTTAAAGATTTATTTATTATTATATCTAAATACACTGTAGCTGTCTTCAGACACACCAGAAGAGGGCATCAGATGTCATTAGGGATGGTTGTGAGCCACCATGTGGTTGCTGGGATTTGAACTCAGGACCTTCCGAAGTACAGTCAGTGCTCTTAACCACTGAGCAATCTCTCCAGCCCTGATTCTTGTGTTTTCAATCGGCCTCTCTGTCTGTCTTCCTCCTTTCAGGGTTCCACTATGTGGCTGAGGATGGATGACCCCAAACTTCTGATCCCCTCCCCTCCCCTTCCCGATTGCTGGTATCGCAGGTCTGCACCACCACGCTTAGTCACTCGCCCTTTTGTATCTTTTTGAGACAGGGTCTCACAAAGTTGCCCAGACAAGCTTTGAAGCTGCCATCCTCCTGCCTCAGCTTCCAGCAAATAATGACGACTTACACGTACTTGTATGCCTACTTACAGATCTGTCGTTTTCTGTCCTGCCTCACTGGGATCTGACGGAAAGCCAAGAACGTTTCGAGTGACAAGTTATCATGTCACCCCAGAAGCACACCGCATGCTATTGAAATGAGGTCACTCATTGCTGCACGGTCCAAACTAACTAGTGCCACTTTGTACTGACAGGCATGGGTGCCCAGAAACAACAGAGGAGAGGTGTGGACAGTGAACGTTGTCTCCAGACACCTCCTCGGCACAAATACAACCAACCTGAAATTGACTGACGTGAGAAACCGCATGAGGAAAGTGGTCAGTCTCACTGTGGCATGAGTTTGGAGCCGGCCCTGAAGAAAGGGGCTGGGTCTCTGGGCACAGGTGTGTCAGCAACTGGTGCCAGAACACCAGGAGTTATGGGCCACGGACTTCTGAGGCAGGCCTGTACCTGATTTTTGTATTTTATCTTCGGTTCAACATATGTCCCAACCTGTAAATTCAAGAGCTGGGCCTCTCTTGCGGCACATACAGTTACATAAAGAATAACATGTTCTATTTAGATCAGCTCCATTTTATCTGATAAATTAAAAGAGTTTGGAAATACAATGTTTTGTTGGGTTCTGTAGTTCTGGATCAAACCTGGGGCCTCAAACACTCTAGGCAGGGGCTCTACCATTGAGTTACGCCTCCACCCCTCAAGCACCCAGAGTGGATAAACAATTTATCTATTTATTTGTGACAAGGGCTCATGTAGCCTGGGTTGATCCTAAGGAGACCTTAAACTCAATATGTAGCAAAAGCTTGCCCTAAATTCCTCATCTTCCTATCTTTACTTCTTACCATTTGACACTATGCCTGATTATTATTCTTTATTTTATAATTTCCCTCCCTTACCCCCTTATTCATCACACACACACACACACACACACACACACACACACACACACACACTGGATTTTCTATACAGGGTTCCTCTGTATAGCCTTGGCTGTCGGAACTTACTCTGTAGACCAGGCTGTCGTGGAACTCATAGAGATTCACCTGCCTCTGCTTCCCTCCCATCTGTTTATTTGTGCGGAGTGGGATGTGTGTGTGTGTCATGGCATGTGTGCAGAGGAGGGCATTCTCTTGTTCTCTTCCATGTGGGTCCTAGGGACTGAACACAGGTCCTCTCAGGAGCTATTGGACAATGAGTACATTGACCTGCTGAGCCATCTCACTGGCTGTTATCTACTGTATTCTTTGAGAGAAGATTTCACTACGTTCCCTAACTAGAAATCTTCCTGTCTCAGCCTCCACAGTGCTGAGATTATAGTCCAAGCCCCAACTGGAAAACAAGTCTTAAATAAGTCAATGTACGCTACACCAGGGCTTAAATAGCACTATAACCCAGTACCAAATCAGCTTGGTAAGAAAACCCAAACAGGAGCACATTCACAAAGAATCTCGGGCTTGTAGTTTAAAATACATTAAATACACATGAAAAATTACCCTCTGTGTTCCTGCCATTGAAATGTAAATGTGGTCTCATTCTCCAAACTCTCCTGCCAGAGCCTGAAATTCCATTTGGAATTCCATCTCCCCATAGACATCAAACTCATTACCTCTCTTCTCCTTGATAAGAATGCCCTGCCTGAGGCTTTTTGCAAGAATTCTTTTTTTTTTTTTTTTCCTGTAACGAACGCTCAGTGGCTCAGGCTTGTCTTTTCCAGCCTGCTGGATGTAAGTGTCCCCTGATTAATGGACCTGCCAGCTCTGAGGGCTGATAGCACACCCGCAAAGGCTCAGCTGAAAAAATGTCATTTCTTATCCCAGTTGTTCAAGGCCTTCCCTTCCACGAGTTCTGTGA
The DNA here is from genome assembly GCA_902729485.2 of Mus minutoides. Taxonomy (NCBI): domain Eukaryota; kingdom Metazoa; phylum Chordata; class Mammalia; order Rodentia; family Muridae; genus Mus; species Mus minutoides. Next base: position 438,568 of record LR750035.1, on the reverse strand, counting down.
GCCTCCAGGGACATCCGCTATTTCATGTGGGGTTTTGTTGATTATAAGGGTCACCTTATTAGTGACAAATTGAAGTAGATCATTGAATTATTTAACTCAGAAACAATTTCTTTTGTCAGACAATGTGATTTGCATGGAAAGCATAAGCCCTACTCCCATTTTTCCTCTTTCAATTTTTATACTGCAATGTAACCATTTAAATCCACAGATTCACCACTCTAAGCAACCTCTTGTTTTAAATATCTGTTTTTATTTTATGACTGTTTGCTTACACATACTATGGGCGCCATGCGTATGTTTGTTGCCCTTATAGGCCAGAAGAAGGTATTGAATTCCCTAGAACCAAGGTTTCAGGCAGTTATGAGCCACCATGTAGGTCCTGGGAACCCAGCCTGTACAGCAAGTACTCTTTGTTGTTGGTTTTACGATTTATTTATTTATTTTATGTATGTGAGTACACGGCCACTGTCTCAAACTCACCAGAAAAGAGGACATTGGATCCCATTACAGATGGTTGTGAGCCACCATGTAGTTGCTGGGAATTGAACTCATGACCTCTGGAAGAGCAGTCAGTGCTCTTACCCACTGAGCCATCTCTCTAGCCCCTCCCACTTTATTACTCTTTATTTAGTGTGTGTAGCTGTAACAACATGTAAGAATGGAGGTTACAGGATAACTTGAAGGACCCTCCCCTCCTACTGCGTATGTCCCGGGACCAAACTCAGGTTCTCAGGTCTGGTGGGACTGCTCACTGAATGATCTCACCAGCCCCCAACATCATTCCACCTAGAGGTAACTAAAGGCTTGTGTCTTAGGGTTTCTATTGCTGTCCTAAAACACCATGACCAAAATTAACTTGGGGAAGGAAGGGTTTATTTCATTTTACAGCTTGCAGTTTGTCATCCCACAAACTCAGGGCAGGAACTCAAGGCAGGAACTTGGAGGCAGGAGCTGATGCAGAGCCCGCGGAAGGGTGCTGCTTACTGGCTTGCTCTCCGTGGTTTGCTCGCCTACCCTTTTGGGTTTTGTTCTTGTTTTTTTCAAGATAGGATTCCTCTGTGAAGTCCTGACTGTCCTAGAACTAGCTCTGTAGACCAGGCTGGCCTTGAAGTCAGAGATCCACCTGCCTCTGCCTCCCATTGCTGGGATTAAAGGTGTGAGTTGAGGAACCATCCAGTTTTTCAGCCTGTTTTCTTATAGTACCCAAGACCAACAGCCCAGGGATGGCACAGCTCACAGTGACATGGCCCTCCCCCATCAATCATCCAGCAACAAAATTCCCCACAGGCAAAATCGGTGCGCGCATTTTCTCAAATGAAGTTCCTTCTTTGCAAATGACTCTAGCTTATATCAAGTTGACATAAAATTAACAGGTACAGTTTTCAATAATAGAGTTGCTGGAGAAGGGAAAAAAATAGTTCTTCAGGGCTGGTGAGATGGCTCACTGGGCACAGCCTAATGCTGCAAAGCCTGGCTGTCTGAGGTAGTTCCCAGGACCTACATGGTGGAAGGGAAGACGTGAGCCCCAGCCTCATTGCAGAGGGCCACACATATGCACACCCCATACCTGCACAAAATAAATGAAGGGGTGTAAGAAAAATATAGTGCTTCAGGGCTGGACAGATAGCTCAGCAGTTAAGAGCACTGACTGCTATTCCGAAGGTCCCAAGTTCAAATCCCAGCATCCACATGGTGGCTCACCACCATCTGTAATGAGATCTGATGCCCTCTTCTGGTGCATCTGAAGACAGCTACAGTGTACTTACATATAATAAATAAATAAATAAATAAATAGTGCTTTAAACAAGCCCTGGTGGGCTTACTCTGTGAGGGAGCACTTGCCTAGCATACAGGGACCCTGGGATCTGTCACCAGCACCTTGCTGAGTCAAAGGCATGGAATCTGTAGCAATAGATGTAGAGAGCAAACACCAAGGGCCTGTGTTTTGACACTTTGTTTTGCCTATATTTGTATGTAGCTGCTGCTGATATGTATGTAGCAGCGGCAGAAACAGCTTTCTGACTCCAATGAGTGGAATCGGGGGGATACTCCAGACAGGAGTGGAGACACGGTTATTCTAGGGAAATGGCGGGCAGTTGGGTAGAATAATTTCAAAAGGATTGAAGACTAGCGATCCCAAAGTCATAAGATAGTGTTTTATCCTGAAGTTGTATTCCCTAGTGTGAATGAAGTATGGATGGAACTGTGCTGGGGCCCAAGTAGGAGCTGGCAAGATGGGGAGATGGGGAGATGGTGAGATGGCTCATGAGTTAACATGCTTGCCATCTTATCCCCAAAGCCCTGGGGCAAGGACAGCTGTACTCTAACCTCCAGGCATGTGCCTGTACCAACAGACATCACACACACACACACACACACACACCACTAACCAAGGCAAACCCTAACGGGGCACAATGATGTTACACCTGTGGGCCTGGCGCTTGGGAGTTTGAGGCAGGAGAATCCTTTGTTCAAGGTCAGCTTAGGCTACAGAGGGAGAGCCTTTCTCAAAACAAAACCAACAAAATGGCTTCTTCCAGTTGCCTGAAGAATATGGCTTAGACTTTCTTTTCTTATCTTTCCTTCATCTCTTCATTTCATTTCATTTCTTTCTTTTTTCTTTCCCTTATTTTGGACAGCATCTTACGATGTAGCCCTGGCTGTCCTGGAACTCACTCAGTAGTTCAGGCTGGCCTTGAACCCACAGAGATCTGTCTTCTTCTGCCTCCCAAGTACTGGGATTAAAAGCATGCACCACTATGCCCAGCAGACTTGCTTTTGTAAGTAACCCAGACCTGAAACCACATGATTCCACCCACTTGACCTGACACCCCTGTCAAGTTGCTGCCTCTAAACACTGTTAAGAATGGCGACTAAATTTCTGTGTGATCTTTGGAAGGAAGGATACAAACCACAGCAGGGCCTCACCAAATTGGAGCAACATCTAGACTTGCTAAAGGGACTGGGGGTGTAGTTCCATATAGCTCAGCCCTTGCCTAGTTTGCTCCAGGTCCATGACCAAGAAATAAACCAATGATAAGGCGTCATCCACAAATACATACGACAGTGGTGATGAGAACAGAACCCAGGAGAAGTCTAAGTGATTAGACACTCAAATGAGTGCAGGGTGCAAAAGCTCACGAAAGACAGCAGATCTGTGGCTTTCTAAAGCAGAGAATATAAAGACTCCCGTCAGCACTTACCAGATACTACAACGCCTACCAAAGGTTAGAGCAATGGATACAATGATTGCCTCATTTGGTTACTTTGTCCTAAAACTTACCTCTGGTAATAAATACTCCTCTAGCCAACTGTCTTTAAACTGACAAACACTGAAGGTAAAGTAACTACGGAGTAGAAGGATTGGGACTCCTCCCAGCTCTGGGTGCTGTTAATTACACCACAGCTGCTGCGTGTCACCTGCTGACAGATTTACTACAGCAGTAACTCTGTTTTCCCATCAGCAATGCCATGCCTATATTTTTAGCCCTGGCTTATTAGAATTGGGTGGGTGCCCTGTGATTCCACCCCCCACCCCCCCACCCCTTGCCTCTGAGCTGGGAATCCATGACTCAATGTCCTTATTCTGCTTAGTTTATTGTCTGCAGAGGAATTAGTCATTTCTGGGCGACGACAACTGCAGCCTGCAGTGGACAGTTCAAATCTGAATCACAGTTTTCAGCCGTAAGTATAGTCATGGTGTGATGTTCATGAGCAGGCAGAAATAAACAATCTGCCTCCTTTATTTCTGCCCCTTCCCCCAACACCCCTTCCCTTCTATCCTTTCATGTAAATGCCACACGCTGATGGTGACAATACAAAGTCCCCTCTCTGGGGCCAGCTTCTGTGGCTCAGCCATCTCTTCTTGGCAGTCTCCTTCCTGGTAGGCACTGCTTACTGATGGATCTGCTGAGTGCAGTCCAACATATTATCCTCCAGTGAACTTTAACTGAGATACATCTCATTTTAAAGCTTAAGCGCTTAAAATCATAGAGACAAATAGTGGTGCAGTAAGCAGAGGGGAGATGGGAAAGACAGTCAAACTTCAAAAGCAAGGCACAGACGTCAGAGAAACGACAAGATGGAACGAGGCGGTCTACTGACATGGGGAACCAGGCGGTCTACTGACCCGGGGAAGCGGGCTGAGGAGTGTCTGCCCGTGGATATGAGTTCAGAGAGTGCAATTCTAGACTCTTGGGTTGCAGGGCAAAGAGTCACATGAGGAACACATGGTTAGGAATAGAAACAGAAGCTGGAATAGCAGTGCATGCCTTTAATTCCAGCACTTGGAAAGCAGAGGCAGGGTAGATCCAGGTACGGTTCAAGGCCAGCCTGGTCTTGAGAAACATGGCGGGACCAAATGTCCAAACATCTGGATACGTGGTGACCTGACTCAAAGGGTCAAAAGGAGCCATGGTCACCTGCCCAAAACAGAACCCATGGTTTTTGGTGCGGTTTCTCTGTGTAGCCCTGGCTTTCCTGGAACTCACTCTGAAGACCAGGCTGGCCTTGAACTCAGAGATCTACCTCCCTCTGCCTCCAGAGTGCTGGGATTAAAGGCATGCACCACTACCACCTGGCTAATCTCTGAGTTTTCAAGGGAGTCTGGAGCGACTTCACACCTAAGAGCTGCACTATGAATCCCTTTCAAGAGGGAAGATGGGGATAGCTATCTCTTTTCCTTTTTGTGTTTTTAGTTATATTTTATCGTATCTGTGTGTGGTCATACTCATGGGTGTGTATGTATGTCTTGGCTGAGGCAGGAGGATCATGCGTTTGAGGCAAGCCTGGGCTATAAAGCTCAAGGCCAAAACAAACGGGTACAATCTAACCTGTCTCACTCTCCTTTAAGGCTGAAAGCACACAGAAAAGAGTCGCAGCGGCACCCTCTTGCCAGCTTCTACCGTGTCCTATTCCAGACCCTCAAAAAATCTTTTGCTTGGACTGTAGGTGACAGACTCCCAGGAAAGACTGCCTCCTGGGAGAAGACCATCATCTGTGCTGGTAAACTGAATCCTGGAGCAGGATCAATTACCTCCTGGGAGCTCACTGGTTCCTTCAGGCAGGAAGAACTGCTGTTACCACCTTGGCCAGCAGCTTAATTATGTAGCACTCTCTCTCTCCTCCTTGCTCCATGGGGGATTCTGGACCCTCTGTTCCCCTTCCCATTTGCACAGGTTAAATGGCTCCTGCTTCTCAGCAGCCCTCACCCCTTCAGCTGGCTGTTAGGGATAGGTAGCCGGGCCCACTTACACTCCTCGAGCAATCAGAGCTGACTGGAGGAGCTAAGGCACCCTTTCAAAAACCTAAACCTGCCTCTCCAAGCCATGGGGTGCCAAGGCTGCACCCTAACCCTGCAGAACAGGAGCTCCTGGTCTCTGCCTAAGGATGCCAGGTAAAAAGACACCCAGTTGAATTTCAGTTTCAGGTAAGTAACACAAACATTGCATAGGTATATAAGCAACACTTTGTGAAATAATATTCCATCAATTATTCATTGCTTATTAGAAATCTAAGTGAACTAACTAACTGAGCATCCTGTGTTTTTGTTTCCTAAATCTGGCACAGATGTTGGCCAGGTAAGGCCTGCTAGCAGTATCTTGGGACCACTGAGGGAGTGAGATGTGAAAGGAATATTGGTTTTCTTTTGCTTCATTTTCAGATGCTTAGAAGAGATGGTGCCCGGCATAGTAAGTCAGGAGACGTTGGTATCTACACATTTAGTTCCCTACTGGTTTATCAAATGTCTATTTAACATACCTTTTAAATGTTAAGATATATATATATATATATATATATATATATATATATATATATATATTGGTTTTTTTTTTTTGAGACAGGGTTTCTCTGTATAGCCCTGGCTGTCTTGGAACTAGCTTTGTAGACCAGGCTGGCCTCGAACTCAGAAATCCGCCTGCCTCTGCCTCCCGAGTGCTGGGATTAAAGGCGTGCGCCACCACTGCCCGGCAAGATATATTTTTATGTATATGAAGTTTTGCCTGCATGTATGTATGGGTACCACACACATGCCTGGTACCTGTGGAGGTCAGAAGAGGGTGTTAGCTCCCCTAGAAATGGCATTACAAATGGTTATGGTCTGCCATGTCAGTCTAGAAAGTGAACCCTGGTTCCCTACAAGAGCAATCATTATCCTTGTCTGCTGAGCCAGTTTTCCAGCCCCCAGTGGTCTTAAAAGCACCTGCAGAGTTCATATCTGCACATTTAGATAGAACAGTAAAATCTTCCTCTTCTCTGTTTTAGTAGTTTATTATTTTAAAGTGTTTATGTATGATGTGAGTATGTGCACACACGTGAAGTGTCCTCAGAGTCTAGAGATGTTGGGTTCCCCAGGAGCTAAAATTACAAATGGCTGTGAACTGCCCACTGTAGGTGCTGGAGACTGAAGTCAGGGCCCTGACAAGAACAACATACACTTTGACTGTATGATCTAGCTCTCTTGTCTATACCCCACATTTAAAAGTTAGCATTTCACAGTGTAGCCTGGACTGATCTCTGAATTGAGACCCTCTTCCTCTAGCCTTCCAAGTGCTAGGATGTGGGTGTGCACTGTTATCCCTAGCTAAAAATGCCATGTAAATGGAAGTTGCCAAGTTTAGGTGATAGAGTAGGCAAGCAATGTAAGCGGGACAGAGGCCTCCTGCCTTCCTGAGAGCTTTCCAGTCAGCTATTTCTGTCTCTAGCCAGTAATAGAATAAGTCCCTTTCCTTTAGTTTAGATTTATTCACATACTTATTTTGTATTTTTATGAGATAGGATCTCATGTAGCCCACGCTGGCCCACAACTTGTTAAGTAGTGAAACTCACTTCTCTTGCTTCTACTTGGATTATAGGTATACACCATCAAAGCTGTTCTAATTTTCTTTTTTTCAGACAGGGTCTTGTAAAATCCTCCTGCCTCAGCCTCCCAAGTGCTGGGATTACAGGTGTGTGTCCCACTCTTGGCTTCCTTTCTGTCTTAAGTTTGAAATTTCCTCATCTATAATTTGAGTCTGACTATTTTCTTCCTGGTCAATTTGCAGGAGCGTAGCAGTCAAACCTGATTGAGTGGGAAAGGTCTCTGAAGCCACCAGGACACACTCCATTCTTATAGACAGCACAGAGGCAGGGCCAGACTGATAGATACTCACAAGAGGCCTTTGGCTGTAGAGGCTAGCCATCCTCTGAGAGGCATTTGACCTTGGTTTTGGTCAAAACAGTTTATTCTCTTTCCTCATTGTCTTCTCTGAGCTTTTCCTGATAATTACACTTAGGAACAAATACCTATTTATAAACAGGTTTTGAACCGAAACCAAGACCTGTGCTATTCTGAAAGTCACACCCAGAGTGGGTGGCCAAGATCTTGAGATGCAAGCCACCAGGTGACTCTGGGAAGTGCCTCACCTACTCTGCTAAGGTTTCTCCTACCGTGAACAACAGAAACTAAACCTGACCCGTTGACATTTAGACTCAAAAGACACAGGGTGGCTTATGTGATTCAGGGGAAAATGGAAGACCAGCTCAGGAAAGGCAGGAACACAGAGACTCCTGGGGACTCATTTCTCACCTGCTCAGAGGGTCCAACCTGAGTCTATCTGACCCATTTCCTCATGTTCATCTCCATTCACCACTGATGTCAGGATCAGAAAGGACCTGAACAGCACAGTGTACAGCTGTCCCGTGTGACGGCTACTCTGGAGTGAGGGGTCTCAGGTTGATGTGGTAAATATTTAATGGTCCACACCTCTCCTTTTGCACATCTATCTGTGTGTTGCTGGGGATTAAACCCAAGACCCCACACGTACCTAGGCTCCACACTTCAGCTAGGATTTTTGGGTTCTTCAGGACCAGATGGCTGCTTTAACTCCAAACACATCCTCCTGACAGCACTGCAAAAGAAAGAAGGGCAGCCAACGATGAAGTATCCCCTTTACCAAGACCTTCTAACCTTTGTCCTTTTATAGTTCACAGTCATAGCTGGGTCAAATGCTCACCTCTGCAACAGGGAAGGCTGCCAGGCAAGTGCTGTGCTGCAAGAGAAGATCATCTTAGACCAGGGCTCCACCTCCTGGACTGTCAGGACCAACCTATAACTGAGCTGGTGTAAGCAAGAAGGGCTAACAGCTCTCAGAACCCAGCTTCTCAGTTGCCTCTTAGAAGTCATAGGACCCTCACCTGAGTATCGAGCTCAGCATGCCCGAGTGACCACAAGGTTATTGAAATTCTTTCCTTGGAGAGATGTCTATTCCCTCCCTCCTATGGTTCTATAACAAAACAAGGTATAAGTCCACCAGATTTACTCTGGGGAGCTATAAGCTTATTAGGTTTACCTAAGAGAATGGGGAGGGGTTATAGGCAGGAGCATGGGCGACATTAAAGCAACCGCACTAGACGGTCTGCACGGAGCATGGATGGCTCCCACTCTGCGGATGGCCTCCTCCTTCCCTGCCTCTGTCCTCTAGTCTAGCCCAGAGACCCAGAGACTACAAGTCACCAGGACAGGGTTGCGTATGACTGGCTAGGGAGGGGGGCAGCTAGATACTCAGGTGAGGGCTCTATGACTTTCCCCACCCCTTCCTTCGAAGAGGGAGGGCCAACAGTTAACAATCACAGCTATGACAATCTTTGGTGAGCAGCTGAACTGGAAATGGTGGGTGGCAGTCTGCCTCACGATAGCTAGCCCCACATAACACCATGCAAGATGGAAAGACAGTCCTCCCAAAGGATCCTGGGACTAGAGGCTAGAGTAAAGGAGATGGATGCGGTGTCATATCTTAACTGTGTCTGTCTATCTATCTATCTATCTATCTATCTATCTATCTACCTATCTATTCATTTGCAGCTAGCAAATCATCTTCCAGAAGAAAAAAAATTACCTTGGCTCCCAGTTTCAGAGGCTTATATGAAGGTCAGCCATTGCTTTGAGGCTCACAGGAGGCCTAAGACCTGGCGAGAGCAGCAGACAAGGCTGCTCATCCCAGGAAGTCCCCTTCCTCCAGTCAGCCCCCAGCCCCTCCGGTTTCCACCACCACTCCAAACCCATCCATGGATGAATCTACTGAGGAAGTCAGAGATCTTATGATCTAGCCACCTTCCCAAAGCCTCAGTACTGAACCCTTCATGGAGGGCCAAGCCTTCTTCGCTCCTTGTGCCTTTGGGGGAGTATCTTGTATCACCATCATACCACTAACCTTGCAGGACTGGCTATATCATTCGTAGGGCCCACCCAGGACAGATGAAAATGCAGGACTCCTTATTTAAAAGTCATCAATTATTGCAAACAAGTGTTTCTTTCTTTTTTTTTTTTCCCCTTGTTCCGGTCAACCCCGCTCGCTCTGCTCGACCCCGCTCGCTCCGGCCAGCCCCACTTTCTCCTGGCCGCCCCTGTACGGCCCCCCGCTTGTTCCAGCCAGCCCCGCTCACTCCGATTGGCTCCGCTTGCTCCGGTTTGGCCATCCCTATTCGGCCCCACTCGCTCCGGCCCTGCTAGCTCCGGCGTCCCCGCTTGCTCCGGCCGTCCCCGTTCGGCTCCACTCGCTCCGGTTGGTCTCTCCGGTCCAAGGATTCATTTCTTATTATTCTTCATAAGTACGCTGTAGCTGACTTCAGACACACCAGAGGAGGGCGTCAGATCTTGTTACGGGTGGCTGTAAGCCACCATGTGGTTGCTGGGATTTGAACTCATCACCTTCGAAAGAGCAGTCGGGTGCTCTAACCCGCTGAGCCATCTCACCAGCCCCAAGTGTTTCTTTCTGGCAGAGCCTTGTCTGGTTACAGGGGTCACATGTCTGCAAATCCCGCCTATCATCCTAGGAGACCACAGTTCAAAGTCCAACCTGGGTGCTCATTTGGTTGTATTCTTCATACTCATTTCTTTCTCCCCCCCCCCCTGCCCATTTGTGTTTAGACTTTGCAACAGCAGCCTGTTATTTGATCTTCAGAGTGGTCCCCATCTCCAGCTCATAGATGAGTGGTCCCCAACGCCAGCTCACAGATGAGTGGTCCCCAACGCCAGCTCACAGATGAGTGGTCCCCAACGCCAGCTCACAGATGAGTGGTCCCCATCTCCAGCTCATAGATGAGTGGTCCCCAACGCTAGCTCACAGATGAGTGGTCCCCAACTCCAGCTCACAGATGAGTGAGTGGTCCTCATCTCCAGCTCACAGATGAGTGGTCCCCATCTCCAGCTCACAGATGGGTGGTCCCCAACTCCAGCTCACAGATGGGTGGTCCCCATCTCCAGCTCACAGATGAGTGGTCCCCAACTCCAGCTCACAGATGAGTGGTCCCCAACGCTAGCTCACAGATGAGTGGTCCCCAATGCCAGCTCACAGATGGGTGGTCCCCAACGCCAGCTCACAGATGGGTGGTCCCCAACGCCAGCTCACAGATGAGGATTTGTTCATCTTATTTATCGTTAAACAGAACAAACAAAAGCCCCGATTATTTACCCCACTCATTTGGACTGTTCTTTGTATGCTCCTTTTAGTAGTCTCTGCCATGATCCCGTTATTTCTGTCTGCTGACTTTGTTTTTCTTAGCTTGTTCTTGTTTGTCTAAGACTTTATATCATGAAGTATTTATTTGCAATCTCTCTGATTTTGTTTGTTTGTTTGTTTGTTTTTCGAAACAGGGTTTCTCTGTGTAGCCCTGGCTGTCCTGAACTCACTCTGTAGACCAGGCTGGTCTTGAATACACTGAGATCCACCTGCCTCTGCCTCCTGAGTTCTGGCACTCTGATTTTTTAAATGTATTCTTTTAACATATTCATTCTCCACTTAGGATTGCCTCTGGTATACCCCAAGTGTTCTAATTATTTATGCTTTTGTTCGCTTTTGATCCTAGGAGTTTTAAAGTTTCTTCCTGGTGTCTATAAGGACTTGTAACCTTCCTTGTAGAAGCAAAGATATGCTAAAGACTATTGAACAAGTAACCCCAAGGAGTTAGCGTGTCCCCTGAAATCTCAAGCAAGCATGGAAGAGGCTGAAGCCTGGTGCTAGGCAGAGAGAAACTTGTCACCCAGGAAAGGATTGTATGCACTTCTGACAATCTGTCAGACCACCTTGCAGGGTAGACAGGGTCGAAATAATGGTGGAATGGGACCATGTTTGACCGGGTCTGCTTGGTCATACCTCTTTCTATCTATTTAAACCTAAACCTCATGTCAGCACCCTGAAGGACTTGGAGGCTCATTGGACCTTATTCCTTGTTTGTTCCCCTTCCCAAAGTGGTCACACTGAATATATCATTTTCTGTTTCACTTGTTGGGAATAAAAAAGGGGGGGGGGCCTGGGGAGGCCCTGGGGAAGAAGGGGGGAGAAATATGCCATGTCCAGCTAGAGTTCCTGTGCTCTGGGCAGGCAGACTCTGGGAGACTGCCAGGCACTTTCCACATGGCCCTGGGTGGGTATCTAAGCCTCTGACCCACGCAGCAGTGGGTGGGGGGCAGAGAAGGGGCAGTCCCTGACCGGGGACCCCGGGGCTGCCATGCCACCCTGGGGTTATAAGAGAGAGGGATGAGGGAAGGAGTTCCCAACACTGGCAAGAGTGGCGCAGTGGATCTAGATGGAGCAGAGACTCTTTATGGTTTAAGAGCTTTATTATAGAAATGCAGGGGGAGAGAGAGAGAGAGAGAGAGAGAGAGAGAGAGGAGAGGAAAGAAGAAGACAAAGAGAAAGGGAAGAGGAGAGAGAAATGAGAGGTGTGAGAACAAAGGAGTGAGAGTAAGAGTAAGAGAGCAAGGTGGGGGCTGAACACCCCTTTTTATGGTCTTCACTGTTGCTAGATAACTGGGGAGGAGTTTAGCCTGAAGGTCAGAAGCTTGGGCCATTGCTTACATGACCACTGACCATACTTCTCTTGTGGGGGCTGTGGGAGGTGGTAACTTAGGCAGGGGCCAGAGCTCCAGGAGCATGAGGGAACACCTACCGTGTCATGAAGGTTAATTATGACCATCGGGATTCAGACCTCAGCTCAACTGGATACCAGCCTGCAATTTCCCACATTCACTATCACCATCACCATCACAATTACTATTACCATTACACTACTACTATTACCATTACTATCACCATTACTATCACTATCACCATTACTATCATTACACCATCACAATCACCAACACTATCACTATCATCACTAATACTATCACCATTACTATCACCATTACTATCACTATTACACTATCACTATTACTATCAGTATTACTTTCACCATTACACTATCACCATTACTATCACTATCACTACTACTATCACCATTGCTATCACTATTACAATTATCACCATTGCTATCACTATTACAATTATTATCACCATTGCTATCACTATTACTGTCACCATTACACTATCACAATCACCATTACTATCACTATTACTGTCACTATCACTGTTACTTTACTATTGTCTCTTTAATTGGTCTACTGAGTACAAATGACTGAGACACACTTGTTAGAGTCGCCAGGACCCGAGTTTTGACTCTATAAAAACTCTGGTCACTATTTTGGCAAGCTGAGCTGGGAGAAAAGACATGTTTAAGGTGTCAACCACACAGAGGCAGGAATCCTTTGATTCTAGAAACTTTTCTTGTTTTTCCTCTTCTCACAACACAAGGGAACGTTCAAACTTTCATTTTAGGCTTAGAAGAAGTATGACCAGTGTTCCGTGGGCTTTCCTTTCCTCTGGTTTCAAGGGTTTTGTGATACATCAGGGTCCGGGAAGCAAGGTGGGAAGAAAGAGACTGGTGAGCATACAGTCCTTGACCTTTTGGAATAAGGAAAAGAGCTGACTGAGCATGCTATAAAAGGCAGTGGGCTGTAGAGTAACTAGAATACTATCTATAGGACAAGGAGCTGTGAATCTCCACTTAGAAGGAGTACTTTTTAAAATTAGAGTGAGTTTCCTGGTGTGTGTGTGTGTGTGTGTGTGTGTGTGTGTGTGTTTCTGGCACATAATTCATTCCAAATTGGCTGGGATACAGTTCTGAGAGGTTAATATGCTGTGTATGTAATCTCCATTTGTACAATCTCTGCAGTGTAAATATGGATCAAACAAAACAGGGTCACAAATAATGGTGGTCCTGGTTGACAAGTTCAGTCGGTGCAAGTATGGGCATCAAGTTACAGAAGTTACAGGTTTTGCTATTCCTGGGCCAGACTTGTAAAAATTCACTAACGGAGAGAAGGATGGAGAAGAGAGGAGGAAAAAGGAGGGAAGAGGAGAAGGGAGATGGCTCAGAAGTTAGAAGTGTTGGCCATACTTAGGGAGAATGCACACACCCAGATGTCAACTCACATCAGACTGAAACTCCAGTACAGGAGATCCAGTGCCCTCTTCTGGCCTCCCATAGAACCAGGTAAGCACACAGAAATGCATGCAAGCAACACACACACACACACACACACACACACACACACACACACACACACACACTCTTGCTAGTTCCTTTATCTGGTCTCTCTCTCTCTTTTTTTTTTTCTCTTTGAGACAGGGTTTCTCTGTGTAGCTTTGGCTGTCCTGGAACTCACTCTATAGACCAGGCTGGCCTCAAATTCAGAAATCTGCCTGCCTCTGCCAAGTGCTGGGATTAAAGGCGTGAGCCACCACTGTCCGGCTATCTGGTCTCTTATTGATGGCCTTTCTTCCTTACTCCTTTGAGCCCTTTGGGCTCTGTTGTACAGTTTGCGCTATTATACCGTTTGTAGTTTTCTTGACCTATTTAAATGACAGGGAAGGTTGAAGTGTGTTCATCTTTGGGGCTCTTTGGCATCATTAGGGTTCTGTTGAATTATTTGGGACATAGGGAAACAAGATTGTTGAATATATCTGCCTTGTAAATTAAATAAACCAAAATATTATAAATAAATAAATAAATAAATAAATAAATAAATAAATAAAAATATTAAGCCAGGTATGGTGGCACACACCTTTAACCCCCAGACTTGGGAAACAGAGGCAGGAGGATTGCTGTAAATTTGAGGCCAGACTGAACCACATAATGAGTTATAGTAGGTCAGCCAGGGTTACATGGTGAGATCCTGTGTCAAAACAAAAACAAAGGAGCAAACTAAAATATTGAGTGTGTTGTGCTTGGTGGCCCCTAGGGATAATTCAGGCTGGCAGGGTTTTTTTGTTGTTTTGTTTTTGTTTTTTTGTAAACTCACCTAATGTAGTGTGAACCAATGTGCTGGTATTGGAGTCACCAGGGGAATCTAGCTACAGTGGACACATGCCATTGTCCACCCCTGAGAGTCAATCCAGTTGAGCATGGTGGTAAGTGCCTTGGAGCTCAGCCCTTGGGAGGCCTTGGAGCTCTGACACAGTCAGTGTAAAGAAGCAGGAGGCAGAAACAGACCAGAGTCTGACCTCAACAGAGGAGTATGTTTATTAGCGCACACACGGAAGGGCAACCTCTCTCTGCGAGGGGAAGAAGCTAGCTGTGACCCTTCATAGGGGTGGGGTGCGGGCTGGGTTGTGAGGGCTTGGGTGCAGCCATAGGTGGGTATTTGTCTCCCTTGCAGTCTCTCCTTCCTGAGATTGTTTGCCTGAGGAAAGGCAGACTATCTGACATTCCTCAGGGGGGATGACCACTAAAGGCTGAGCAAGCCCAGTTCTAATCTCACAGGAGGCAAAGGCTAAGACTACATAAGGAAGAAAAAAGGAGTTACTCCGGTCAGGTAAGTCCGGTCAGGTAAGTCAGTCACTAGGCCAAGGTGATGCACCTTAAGTCAGGCTGAAGAGATAGAAGGAAATATTAGCCCTTTAATGAGATGATGCACTTTTCTTTTCCAGAATTCCCTCCTCTTCGCAGTCTCTCTAAATCACCATGAGGTGCTGTTGGGTCGGGTTGGCCTGCCTTTCTTAGGCCTGACTCAGACAACCAAAGCCTTTCCTTTTCCTTTGCTTCTCTCCTAATCTGGTGCTCTGTTCTGTCTGTCTGTCTGTCTGTCTGTCTGTCTCTCTCTCTCTCTCTTCTTTCCTTCCTTTTAATTTTTATATTTGCTTTACATTCCGATTGCAGCCCCTCCTTCTTCTCTTCCCAGTCCTGCCCTTACAAAATCCTTCCCCCATTCTCCCCTCTGGCTATGACTACTTGTCCACCTCTGTACCAGTTTAGTTCAAATGCTTTTTCTCTTCCTCCTCTTCAACTTCCTTCTCTAAATAGCTACAGAGATTTACAGATTGCCTCCTGCCTGGGGTTTTTCCTCTAATAAATGTGCTCTCAAGTTTCCTCTGGAGTCCATTCTTCTTTTATTTCTTTGTTTTGTTTTTGTTTGTTTTGTTCTTTTTTTTTAGACATGGACTCACTTTGTAGCCTTGGCTATCCTGGAGCTCACTGTGTAGACCAGGCTGATTTCAAATCTATCGATCCATCAACTTCTGCCCCCTCACCCTGAGTGCTGGGGTTAAAGTTGTACAC
This sequence comes from Mus minutoides, assembly GCA_902729485.2. NCBI lineage: Eukaryota > Metazoa > Chordata > Mammalia > Rodentia > Muridae > Mus > Mus minutoides. Next base: position 423,151 of record LR750035.1, on the reverse strand, counting down.
CACTACATGTGGTCCAAATTCTTTTAGTAATTAGACTAAGGACCTGAAGAGGGAATCCTAATTGTCCCAGTAACATGTGGTAACCACAAAGGGACTCCCTCAAATTTATATTAACAATTGCTTTGTGTCATTTTGAACCTAAAACAGCAGCCTACCTCTAACACCCCTGAAAAGTACACAGCAAATTTCTGGTCACTTCATTTTTATTTTTATTTTTTTCTGAGACAGGGTTTCTCTGTATAGCCTTGGCTGTCCTGGAACTCACTCTGTAGACCAAGCTGACCTTGAACTCAGAAATCTGCTTGCCTCTGCCTTCCAAGTGCTGGGATTAAAGGCATGTGCCACCACTGCCCGGCCCACTTCATTTTTTAAACTCACTGAATTTTAAATCACTATTTTTGGCATTCCAAATTTAATGTGTGTGTGTGTGTGTGTGTGTGTGTGTTTCGAGGATAATTTTTGACCTGTGACCTCTGTTTTTTCTCTTACCCTTTGAAAATGCAGTTAACTAAAAATAGAGGAATTAACTGTAGGATCTGAGACAGAAGATAAGGAAAACTTAATTTTGAGCTTCCTTCCTGATAGAATGATTTAGAGTCTGGCACTTTCAAATGTTAATTCTAGAAATGAGCTGAGAAAAAAAAATCTTGGTACAGGATTTACAAGAGTGGTAACAACGTAATTTACCAAGAAAGTTTAAAATAAAATCGGGTGATGTTAATGTGTCCTGAGCAAAGTTTAGATTTAACTAAGTGTTGAGAGACCTGAGAAATAAAAACTTCCGGGTTTAGTTTGGCTTCTGTTGCTGTAATAAAACACAAACCACAGCTGACTTCAGGGAGGGGTAGATTTTGTCTTACAAATCCCAGTCCCAGTCCACCATAGAGGGAAGTCAGGGCAGGAAATCAAGACAGGAACCTGGAGGCAGGACTGGAGCAGAGATCATAGTGGCCTGCTGGCTTGCTCCACGTGGCTTGGTCACCATACTTTTTAAATACGTACCACGACCACCTGCCCCAGGGAGGAGGAACATGGAAAAAGGAAGCCTCTCTCTTGCCCTCACCAGAAAGTCCCTCCTTCACTGGCATTAGAGCCTACCTCTTGTGGATTCTGGTGTGAATTGAGGACCAGGTCAGACATCCATTCTGGTGGACTGAACAACTAACTCCTGGACTCCTGGACCTTTCTGTTCACAGGCAGCCATTCATTGTTGGATAACCTGGACAACAATCTCAAGGCACTCTAATAAATCCTCTGTGTGTATGTGTGTGTGTGTGTGTGTGTGTGTGGTGTGTGTGTGTGTGTGTGTGTGTGTGTGTGTGTGTGGTGTGTGTGTGTGTGTGTGTGGTGTGTGTGTGTGTGTGTGTGTGTTGGCATCAGCATGGACGTTGGAGAAGCCATGTCTCTGGAACATAGCATTTCAATCCTATGGGCTACTTCCAAGTTCATATATACAGAGTAGAATATTCTATCAACAATATTCATAGAGATTCATTCTACAAGTTCTGTTACTCTGGAGAATGCTAATACTCCTGTGTTTATGGGTTTCTAATTGTACAACTATAGAGGACACACCAGTGAGCTGTGAGGCTCTTGGAAATTAGGATGTCCACACAGGTTTTGTCTTTGAATATGCTCAATGTATTCACACAAGTATTACTTATTTCTTTTCTTACCACAAATATTTCTTATAATACTATGGGAACTTGAATGAAAATGTGTCCCATAGTCTCATATATTTGAATGCTTGGTTCCCAGTTGGTGGACAACTGTTGGGAGGGGTTAGGAGGTGTGGCTTTTTTGGAGGAGATGTATCACTGGAGTGAGATTTGAGGTTTCAAAAGCCCATGCCAGGTCTAATCTAGTCTCTCTCTCCTCTCTCTCTCTCTCTCTCTCTCTCTCTCTCTCTCTCTCTCTGCCTATAGATAAGGATGTAAAGCTCACCTGCCATGTAGGACCATGCCTTCCTGTCTATATCCTCCCTGCCCCTAATTAAATGTTTTCCTTTCTAAGACTAGTCTTGGTCATGGTATCTCCTCACAGCAATCGAACTGTAACTAAGACAAATACTATGCTAATATAATAAAGTTAAACAGACATTTCACCCCATGGAGAATAAGTGGTCAAGCAGAAAACACCACTGCAGGCTTTACTGGGAGTCTTCTTTGCTGAAGATGTTCTGGAAGCTTGGCATCATGTCCACCATGACGTCCTTTGGCTGTGGCAGGCCAGGAGATGGCACTAGAGGAGGTCCAGAAGGTCTGGGAGAGGACTGCCCAGCAGCTCATGTGGACAGGTGAGCATGTGTGAGCTCATCAACAGTACCAGAAGCTCAACAGGGCCACACACAGATGCCAGTCCCAAAGGCCTCTTCATGAAGGGCATCAGCACAGAGGTTGGAGAAGCCACGTTTCCGGAACAGAGCATTTCAATACTGGGGGCTGCTTCCAAATTCTCATTTTGTCTCCTTTCATTGGCAGGGAGCTGTGTACTTTCGGGGCTCACAGCTTAGGGTTGGTTCACTAGTGCATCAGATCTGCCTTGGAGTTAGTTCATTAGCATATCAAGGCCTATCTTGGGCTCAGGCCCATATCTGAGCTTCTCTGTGGTGAGTCCATTAACGTATTAGAGCTTGCCTCTGAGCCATCAGAGCTGCCTGGTGGCAAGTGCCTATTGTACAAGCCTTACATTATTCCAAGTCATATAGAATGGTTTTTAAGTTACAGAAACTAGTTTCTCTTACGTTCCTAACAATTTACAGAACCCCTCCCCTTCAGCATTAGATTTCTAAGGCAGTGTCAAGATGTAGAAGGCAGAATGACAGGAGTCTGACCTTCAACAAACAGAACTATTTATTAGTGAGGGGCAGCCTCTCTCCCATGGGAAAACAAAGGGTCTACCAGGAGAAAAAACTTAGCTGTGACCCTTGTAGGCGCTGGTGAGGGCTTTGGGAGTGAGGAAACTGTTGTAGCTGTAGCCTATCCTGTCTCTCTCCTGCAACCTCCCCTTCCTAGAATTTTGCCTAAAGCTCAGCTGACTGTCACTACAGACCTGGCTTTCTGTATTGACCAACAAGATTGAGCAAAGTCACCTGTAATCTCATAGGAATCCCCACTCCACCACCCAGACACTCTTTTGTTTTGTTTGTTTGTTTTCGAGACAATGTTTCTCTTTGCTGGCCTCTGCCTCTGCTGGGACCTCTGCTGGGATTAGAGGAGGGAGAGCAGCACCCTGCATGGCTCACATAAGCATTCTTTTTTTTTTTTTTTAAAGATTTAGTTTACTTATTATATGTAAGTACACTGTTGCTGTTTTCAGACACTCCAGAAGAGGGCGCCAGATTTCGTTACGGATGGTTGTGAGCCACCATGTGGATGCTGGGATTTGAACTTATCACCTTTGGAAGAGCAGTTGGGTGCTCTTACCCACTGAGCCATCTCACCAGCCCCTCACATAAGCATTCTTATTAGCCTATGCATCCCTGGCTAGCCTGGAATTTACAGAGATCCACCTGCCTCTGCATCCAGGTGCTGGGACTAAAGTCATGGGTGGCATAACTATTCTCCCAAAGCAGAACAATTAAATATGCCCTGACACTGTGTGTCCTAAGCAGTGCCTTCACCGGTCACATAAGAAGCACTCTGTAAACAAATGCCTAATTTTCAAACCAATTAAACTTAAATGGCTGCTTGTTTTTATTTATAAAACTGTTTAGCTGTTATCTGTTGATAACATTTTGCAGAAATATAGATTCTTTTTTTTTCTTTTTTCTTTTTTTTTAAATTTTTGACAGAATTTCACTATGTCTGGAACTTGTTATAGTGACCAGGTTGGTCAGGAACTCATAGAGATTCACTTGCTCTGCCTCCGGAGTGCTGGCATTAAAGTTGTATACTCTCACACCCAGATAGAACTACAACAACAATCTCCCCCTCTTCTTCCTCCTCTCCTTTTTCTTCCTCCTCCTCTTCCTTCTCCTCTTCCTCTTTCTCCTCCTCCTCCTCCTCTTCCTCCTTCTCTTATTCTTCTTGTTTTGGAGTTTCTTTATACAGATTTGGATGTTTTAGAACTAGATCTGTAGACAAGGCTGGCTTTGAACTCACAGAGATCTATCTGCCTTGCCTCTGCCTCCCAAATACTGGAATTAAAAGCATGCATCACCACCCCCGGCTAGATGAAATTCTTGGGCAAATGGATGTATCTGGAGGATATCATCCTTAGTGAGGTAACCAATCACAAAGAAGTCACTAGATATGCACTCACTGATAAGTGGATATTAGCACAGAATCTTAGAATACCCAAGATACAATTTGCAAAACACAAGAAAATCAAGAAGAAGGAAGACCAGCATGTGGATACTTCATTCCTCCTTAGAATAGGGAACAAAATACCCATGAAAGGAGTTACAGAGACACAGTTTGGATCTAAGATGAAAGAATGGACTATCCAGAGACTACCCCACCAGGGGATCCATCCCATAATCAGTCACCAAATCCAGACACTATTGCATAGGACAGCAAGAGTTTGCCGAAGGGACCCTGATATAACTGTCTCATATGAGGCTATGCCAGTGCCTGGCAAATACAGAAGTGGATGCTCACAGTCATCTATATGATGGAACACAGGGCCTCCAATGGAGAAGCTAGAGAAAGTACCCCAGGAGCTGAAGGGGTCTGCAACCTTATAAGAGGAACAAAAATATGAACTAACTAGAACCCCCAGAGCTCGTGTATCTAGCTGCATATGTAGCAGAAGATGGCCTAGTCGGCCATCATTGGGAAGAGAGGCCCCTTGGTATTGCAAACTTTATATGCCCCAATACAAGGGAACGCCAGGGCCAAGAAGTGGGAGTGGGTGGGTAGGGGAGCAGGGCGAGGGGGAAGGTATAAGGAACTTTGGGGATAGCATTTGAAATGTAAATTAAGAAAATATCTAATAAAAAATCTAAAAAAAGAAATATAACTTGTATCAAAAGAAAACATTACATTTTTATCTATTTTTATTCTATGTATATAGGTGTTTTATTAATTGTATGTCTATATACCATTACCTAAATGCCCATAGAGGCCAGAAGAGGGCATCAAATATCTTGGGACTTGAGTTACAGACAGTGTTAGATTGGATTGTTGGAGGTGACATGAAAATAAAAGAAAGAGATAGACCTTTACAGAAGCAGACTGTCCTTTATTAGAACAATGACAGGCAGCCATCTCTCCACAGGAGTGGATACTTTTTATAGGGCAGAAAAATGGAATTTTTGAGGTGGAAGATCACATCTGAGGATCTGCTCCCCTGCAATCTCGCAGTTGTAAATACCAAAGAGGTTGGTGTGCTAACTTTCTTGTCAGGAGCTTTCCAGCTCCTAACTGCCTACAGATACTATCAATATTTCAAACCTCCCGTTTCTCAGCTTACTCAAAGATTTAAGGACTCGAGGATTTAAGGTCATTAACCCTTCAGATAGCACCATGTGGCTGGTAAGTGAACCTGTGTCCTCTGGAAGAGTAGCCAGAGTTCATAACCACTGAGCCACCTCTCCAGGGCAGACAGAATTAAGTTCAAGAATAGATTCCACATAAACCTGCTCTTGGAGTCACTCCTATACCTCTTAAATTAATTGAAGTTGGACATAACATGTTTTATTTACTCTAACTTCTTGGCAACATCACCCTTCCAGGAAGGGATCAGATCTCATTCCTCAGTGACAATTGGCAGTCAAAATTAGACCACCAGATTAATTGATGCATTCAGAGCAATTTGTTCAGAGAAAAGAGGCAATATTTTTAGAATCAGAAAATGGCACATGGTGCTTACTTTCATTCCAGCATTTAATAGGCTAAAGACGGAAGATCACAGGCTTGGTTTTAGCCTTGGATTCATAGAGAGACCTTGTCTCGAAGCCAACAAAAACGGAGTCACTTGTGCCTGCCCTTCCAAAAGGAACCAGAGCAAAGAGCATGGTGGCTCACACCTTTAATCCCAGTCCTTGGGAGGCACAGGCTAATGGCTCTGAGTTCAAAGCTAGCCTGGTTTATAAACCAGGTCAGTTCCAGGTCAGCCAGGAGCTCTTAGATCCTGTCTCCAGAAACCAAAACCAAAATAAAACAAAAGCAAAACCTAACAACAATAGCAACAAAGAATTAAAGCCAAAAGGTAATGGAGAAATAAGTCCTTCCGCATGGCTACCCACCACAAACTGAATGTCCCCAGCCTTGGTTTCTCCTTGCTTCTGTTTTCGAGGTTTGATTCTGGCGCAGGCATATTGCAGGAATTCTCACACCAAGGCCCTCAAGACCTAGGTCTGAAAATAGGACTGTAACTTATCCTGGCCAAGTTATTCTAAAAAAAGGACCAGTCCCAGGCTTCAGTTACCACATTGTTGAGACAACAGACCCCAAAGAACAGGAATTTCCTCAGGAATCTCATGCTGGGGCAGGAAAAGGCTGAAGTCTGGTGCCACACAGAAGAGGAATCTGTCTCCCAGGAAGAGACTTCACACGACTCTGCCAGCTTCTCAGATGCCTTTAGGGACAGACTGTAACTTAGACAGTGAGAGTCAAGAATGGATGGGTGGGGCTGTGGGTGGGACCAACTTTAACAGCACTACATAGCTCTTCTCCTCTATTTAATCCTGAACCCTACCTATGTCCGTATCGCAATACCATCTAAGGAAAGCAGTCACATTTGTTTTTCTATCTAATGAGGCCACGTAGAAGAAATCTTTCTCCGCTTTCAACTATTCCATCTCCATAATTGGCCTCCTGATGATAGAGGGTTGAACCTAGCTTATTATTGCTGCCAGGGCGGGGGTTCTAACCCTAAAACTGCCAGTAACAGGACCAAGAATGTATTGTTTCATATACTGGTACTGTCTTTGTAGTGTCTTGATAATTGGTTTCTAGTTTTATTTTACAACGATATAAGATATAAGAAGGCTATTTAAACATTTTTTTGTATTTATGGAGACTTCTCTTATGACCTAAAATATGATCTGTTTTGGAGAAAAGTTCCCTGAGTTGGTGAGAAGAGTTTGTATTCCGTAGTTGTTGGGTGGGATATTCTTTTTATTTTTTGAAAACTGTATGTTTTGTCTGCATGCATGGCTGTGTGCATGGTACATGCCTGGAGCCTACAGACATCAGAAGAGGATGCCTGATGCTCTGGATCAGGAGTTTCAGATGTTTGTGAGCCCCTGTGGGTGCTGGGAACTGAACCTAGGTCCTCTGCAAGAGCTGTCTCTGCCACCCCGGAATATTCTTTCTTTCTTTCTTTCTTTCTTTCTTTCTTCCTTTCTTTCTTTCTTTTTTTGTTTTGTTTTTTTGTTTTTCGAGACAGGGTTTCTCTGTATAGTCCTGGCTGTCCTGGAACTCACTCTGTAGACCAGGCTGGCCTTGAAATCAGAAATCCTCCTGTCTCTGCCTCCCAGGTGCTGGGATTAAAGGCATGTGCCACCATTGCCCAGCTCCTGGAATATTCTTTATCAGAGTCTTTAATTCGTGTATGGGAGTTGTTGCAAAAAGACTTTCCCAAGGAAGACATAAACAATGTCTACCCTTCCCCCTAAGGTTCCTAGGACAAACATGTTTCCAAAGAACACTCTGGAAAACCCCTCCATGAGGACATGTCAACAGCCACCAAGCCCGACCAAGGTGATCCTTCTGCAATAGGGAGAAGATGAACTCTCCAAGATGGAGGTTGCTTGGCTCCATCTCTGAACTGTGGCTGCGGGTGAGTCTTGGGGAGTGTGTGGGTATGTCTCCAACTATAAAATACAAGTGAGGGAAAGGCTGAAAATGGGAAACAGAGAAATATCCAAATGGACATGACTGTGGTGACAACCTATGATTGTAAACACAGCAAGGGGAAGCACCTTAACCTTTGTGTCCTTTAACCAAGCAATGGCAGTCGCTCTTCCACTGGAGCCTGTGGCTTTCCCAATCACAGGTTGCCTGACTTCTCAGTACTAGATACGAATTTTCCTCTGTGATATAAGTCTTAAGCTGTGGGACAGTGAAAGGCAGCCTGGTTTCTGGTTGAGCTACATTTAAAACCCTGGTGACCCCACATGCGATAATCCTGCAAGGGACAGTAGGGGTTTTGCCACGCTCCTAGACACCAGACTCCTGACATGAGGCCGAAGCTTTCCACTTCATAATTCTGTGTCCATCATTCACGTAAGGGCAATGCCCCAAGCCCCTCCACAGGTAGAAAACGTGACCACAGATCACATAGCCTCAAGACAGATCTCCATTCGAATGAGGTACCTAGAGGCCAGAAGGGCTTAGCCAATTAAGCTCCCCTTCCCAGACACTCCTCCCTGCAAAAGGTATTTAACCTCAGGCCTGCCCTGAGAAAGCAGGGTACATATTGTTTTATTCATCACAGCTCACTGCCATGACAATAAATGCCTTAAAACCATGGACTGTCTCTGTTCATCGGGATCCTCTGTGGGGAGCAATGGAGCAGGCCTTTGTCTAAAGAGCTGTGTCTAGTCTCACGCAGAAGGCCTCTCAGCGCTCCCAGCCACGGTCTCCACCAAGCGAAGTCACCCACCCAGCAATCCAGGGACTCTCTCCTCCCCTTGGGACACTGCTGGAGCTCACGCCCCTCCCCTTTCGGCAGGGCTAGATCTACCCTGCGGGCCCCCACTCCCTTCTCAGCTCTTCCATGGCATCATCCATCAGTGTCTGGAGTGCCCAAGGGTCTGAGAACCTGTTGTCCTCAGCCTCTGTACAGGTCCAGGGACCCCCGAGCCAACTCTGGCAGTCTCGGGGACCTCAGACTGTGCTCCCCAGCCCTGGAGTGTGCATCCTGCCTCCCCCAGTGGCCCGAGCTCTGGGGTGGACTCGGGCCACCATTTAAACCACATTGGGCCTTCAGTCCAATCAGAGAATTGGTTCTACCCATAACTACTCAAGCCACTATTGCACAGGCTAACATACCTTACCCGGCACTCTCATCTTGATGCTGAGTAGGTCTTGTGGTCTTAATTCTCCCCAGAATCCTCAGTAGTACCTTCTGACACTGTAGGAGCTAGCTCACAGGGAGGGGACTCTTTAGGTTCGGTCCTGGCTCCATTTCTTCAAGTCCTGCAACCAAAGGATGCAACCTCTTTAGCAATAGAGTCCACCGTGTGGTTCTGGAAGGCAACCCATCATTGTGGCAAAAGCCTTCTCTGTTTTCGGGGTTTCTAGGACTTCTGTGGCTGTGATGGGCATCCCTGGATTGCCAACTTGAATACACTCAGTGAGACTTAAAGCTAAGCAGGCTGCTAGAGGGAAAATTAGAAAGTTCATTTCATGAGGAGATATGCTACACCACTAAAAAGCCTAATGAATTTGCTGATTTATTCAAGCAGGGGCCCGGAAACTACGTGTGGGGATGCATTCTTAGGGCATGGAATGACAGTGGAAGGGTCAAAACGCTAGATCAGGTTTCTTGATATAGGTCCACTGAGCGGAAATTCTAGATTTAATATGGAAGCTTGAACATGCGTGGTGTCAAATGTGTGATTGGCTGATGCATTCATCAAAGGGTGGCCTACTGAAAAGAAGCTGGAGATGACGGATGTCCCTTGGATCAGTGTTGATGGAGGGGTTTTAAGGCTCAGGGAAACTGCAATGCTAGAGTGGGTATGCTGTGTAAGGCCTAGTTCTCCACACTGGAGGAAAGGAAAGCTAAGCCTGGAGTGGAGAAGGTCCATTAGGGCGTCTCTCGGTTATCATGTCTTGTGACTAAAGTCAGCAGCGAAACCAAAAGCAATGCAATACAGTCAGGGTGACAAAAGGCATCGGTCCTCCAGGAATGGATGGAGATAGGTATCTCTCCTCTGGGCAAAGATCCAAGACCATATGAGGTGCTTGCTGAAGGTAGAGAAAGTACAATGGGTAGCGGAGGGAGGTAGTTATAAATCCCATCTAAAGCCATGGGACCAGTTGCAGGAAGGAGGATTATAAGCGACACGAGTGTTTCTGTCATATTTTGTTAGTAATGTGTTTGTACAGGTATTTCTGTTTTCATTTGTTGATTTCTTTATTATAAAATACATAATCAATTAATATAATATTAGTGAGTATTGTATTTACGTTATGAGACACTAAAAAAAATCCTTTGAGAAACATTACCCTACCTATTCTAAAATACATAACACATTTTCAGTTGTACATGGGATGGTTATATCATGTTTCCTATAACTATGATCTGGTTATTATTTTCATTTGTAGATTAAGCATGACATAAGGAGATATGACTATGTGTCAGGTTGACAAGAGTGGACTTATTTTGTCTATTCTTGGCTGTCAACTTGACTATATCTGAAACTAACAAAAACCCAAGCAGCTGGGCACATCTGCGAGGGATTTTTCTTGATTGGATCATTTGATATAGGAAGACCCCGCCCCCAACTCTGGGTCACCCCTTCTCATGGCCGCTGATAGAAAGGATTTGGAAGAAAGGAGTTTTTGCTTCTTGTCTGCTCACTCTCACTGGCAAGTTCATATATCGACTACAGAGTTCATATATCATATTCCTTTGCTAGCTTCAGAGCAAACTTCATTGGGATTCTGGCGTACATTGAAGACCACTGAGACATCCAGCCTCGTGGATTGAACAACTATTAGATTCTTGGATATTCTCTTGGGAGACAGCCATTGTTGGACTAGCTGGACAGCAACCTGTAAGCCACTCCAATAAATCATAAATATATTAATTCTCTCAGTTCTGTCCTAACTCAGTGGTTCTCAACCTTTCTAATGCCAAGACCCTATAATATAGTTCCTCATGTGTGTGGGGGGGTGAGTTTCAATCATAAAATTATTTTCATTGTCACTTTATAACTGTACTTTTGCTACCATTAGGAATCATAATATAAATAAATATCTGTATTTTCTAATGGTCTTAGGCAACTCCTGTAAAAGAATTGTTTGGTCCCAGAAGGAGTTGCAATCCACATTGAGAACGGGTGCTCTAGAGAGCCGTAACATACAGCAGCCAACACTTCTTATGGCAGTAACCCAGTCCTAGCACCGGTTTTCCTACTTGTACTGGCTAGTTTTGTGTCAACTTGAGACAGCTGGAGTTATCACAGAGAAAGGAGCTTCAGTTGAGGAAATGCCTCCATGAGATCCAACTGTAAGGCATTTTCTCAATTAGTGATCAAGGGGGAAAGGCCCCTTGTGGGTGGGACCATCTCTGGGCTGGTAGTCTTGGGTTCTATAAGAGAGCAGGCTGAGCAAGCCAGGAGAAGCAAGCTAGTAAGGAACATCCCTCCATGGCTTCTGCATTAGCTCCTGCTTCCTGACCTGCTTCAGCTCCAGTCCTGATTTCCTTGGTGATGAACAGCTGTATGGAAGTGTAAGCCGAATAAATCCTTTCCTCCCCAACTTGCTTCTTGGTCATGATGTTTGTGCAGGAATGGAAACCCTGACTAAGACACTACTTAACCTTACCTTATGGCTTCTGGGAGCACCTACCTACTTTTAACTTTGTGAACTCTTCAACATTTACAGGCCTAAGTTATTGTGAATTTTTCTCAGTCACCTTGGTGTGTTGACACTGTGGCTGCATCTGCATCTGTGGCCTCTCCATCCACCACAACTGGCTGATAAGGAGGCCCTGGCCGGAGGAACCTATCTCTACCCACTCACATACCTTTCTGTAGGACAGGAAGGTGCCCTGCTTAGCCTAAAGAAGTAACTGCCCACCTCTGGAACAGGCTTGATTTTCTGCACCTGTATTATATAAGAAACATTAAACATGAGTCTTTTCTATCAAATACTATAAAACTTGTGTTTGAAACTTAGGGTTTTCATTGCTGTGAAGAGACACCATGATCAAGGCAACTCTTATATAGGACAACATTTAATTGGGGCTGACTTACTGGTTCTGAGGTTCCGTTCATTATCATCATGGCAGGAAGCATGGTAGTGTCCAGGCAGGCATGGTGCTGGAGGAGCGGAGAGTTCTACATCTTGTTCTGAAGGCAAACAGGAGAAGACTGTCTTCTAGGAAGGTAGGAGGAGGGTCTCCAAGCCCACCCCCACAGTGATATGCTTCCTCCAACAAGGTCACACCTCCTAATAGTGCCACTCCCTGGGCCAAGCATATTCAAAACACCACAGAGACCAGGAATTAATTTTTTTAAAGTCTTTCCCACCTTATAAAACTTTTATGCAAATGCTTTGATCCTTCCTAACCAGTAAAACCTTTGTTTACACAAAGGCACGTCTACCCTACCATAGTCTTTGTTTTTTGTTTTTTGAGACAGGGTTTCTCTGTATAGCCCTGGCTGTCCTGGAACTCACTCTGTAGACCAGGCTGGCCTCGAACTCAGAAATTCACCTGTCTCTGCCTCCCAAGTGCTGGGATTAAAGGCATGCGCCACCACGCCCGGCTCCCACCATAGTCTTGATCAAAGTAAAATTTCATCAGTGTGATGGTACACACCTTTAATCCCAGCACTCTGAAAAGCTGAGGCAGGTGGCTTTCTGAGTTCAAGGCCAGCCTTGTCTACAGGGCTAGCCTAGTCTACATAGTGAGTTCCAGGACAATCAGGGAAAACATAGAGAAACCTTGTCTCAGTAAACAAGCAAGCAAGCAAACAAATCAGCGATGGCCTCGTCCAGATGTTTCAGTTGGATGGTGGCTGCTTTCTTTGTGACTCCAAAATTATTTCTAACAACTGTTTTTATCCTGTTGCCTCCCGTGAACTGCTCCTCATCCAATGGCACAGAATTTGATTTTCTGTCAACATTTTTCCTCAGGAATTTAGGCTTGAAGCAAATATTGCCACATTTGCCTTCAAGTGATGCAGACAGACCCCCTCTCTGCACTGCTCCCCCTGTGTCTAGGCTGCTCTCACACTTACAGATTCTCCCACGCTGGCTGTGGTGGTTTGAACGGGAATGGCCCCTATTGCTTGGCCCATAGGGATTGACTCTATTAGGAAGTGTGGCCTTGTTGGAGGAAGTATGTCACTGTGGAGGCGGGCCTTGAGGTCATATATGCTCAAGCTCTGCCCAGGGTGGTGCACAGTCTCCTTCTGCTCTTCTACATCTGGATCAAGATGTAGAACACCATGTCTGCCTGCAAACCCCCGTGCTTCCTGCCATGATGATAATGAACTGAACCTCTGAAACTGTAAGCCAGCCTCAATTAAATGTGTAACTTTATAAGAGTTACCATGGGGGCTGGAGAGATGGCTCAGAGGTTAAGAGCACTGACTGCTCTTCCAGAGGTCCTGAGTTCAATTCCCAGCAACCACATGGTGGCCCACAACCATCTGTAATGGGATCTGATGCCCTCTTCTAGTGTTTCTGAAGACAGTAATGATGTACTCACATACATAAAATAAGTAAATCTTAAAAAAAAAAAAAAAGAGTTGTCATGGTCATGGTATCTCCCCACAGCAATAAAACCTTAACTAAGACACTGGCCTAAGGCCCTTAGATTCCCCCAAAGCATTTCCTACCTCACAAAGACCCTATTCAAAAAAGGGCTCAGCAGAGTGGCTGAAGATCCATGCCAGTCTCAGGTTCTCACTGAATGCAGTTCCCCCTTAGGTCTCTGCTAAACACCATCCTATCAGGCCCTGTGAACTGGGCATTGTAAGCAAGGTGTAAGGAAACTAGCCCACTCCAAGGGTAGAAAGATTAGCTTGTTGTGGGACCAACAGCCAGGATGCCTCAGAGAATAGAGAACAGCAGCCATTGGGAAAAGCTATATCAGTTTTTTAGGGAAGGTGGTAGTTGTCAGAGGGGACATTTAGACCAGAACAGCCTGAGGGTTGGCATGGACACTTTGATCTATTGCGGGCTTGTTTGCATTAATCAGGAACTTGATGCATTTGTCCAAGGCAGTTAACCATCAGGGTGGATGAGAAAGATGACAACTTATCTGGTATCTTAGTTAACTTTTACTTAAAAACAAATTAATTGAGGCTGGCTTACAGTTTCAGAGGTTCAGTCCATTATCATCATGGTGGGAACATGGCAGCATCTAGGCAGACATGGTGCTGGAAGAGCAAGTTCTACATCTTGATCCAGAGGTGGCAGCAGGAGGTTGTCTTCAGCAGGCAGACAGGGGGAGGGTCTCTTCTGCCCTGGGTAGAGCCTAAGCAAAGGACCTCAAAGTCCTCCCTCACACTTCCTCCACCAAGACCACACCCATAAGGCCACACCTACTCCAACAAGGCCACGCCTCCTAATGGTGCCACTTCCCATGGGCCGAGCATTCAAACCACCACATCGGGTAAACAGAAACCTACTTTGCAGATGCTCGAGGAATACTGGGTTTAGTTTTCTGTTTACCCAACAACAGTCTTTCTGTTTATTGGGTCAGAGTCCTGCCTGGGTTAGTAAACTAAGGTTTAGAAAGGAAATGAAAGCTATTATGAAGAGGGAGAGAAAAGAGGGAGGGACTAAGAATATGGGGAGCTAGGGAGATGGCTCAGCAGCTGACACTGCTTCCTGCTCCTGCAGAGGGACCAGGTCAGTCCACAGCACCCACAGCAGGTGGCTCACACGGACCAGTCTGTAACTCCAGCACCCTCAGCTGGCCTCTGTGGGTACTCATACACACAGTGTGTGCACACATATGCATACACACACACATACACACACACACACACACACACACACACACACACACACACACACACACTAAATATTAAAAAAAAGAAGAAAAAGAAAAAAAGCCAGGCATGGTGGCACACACCTTTAATCCCAGCACTTGGGAGGCAGAGGCTGGTGGATTTCTGAGTTCGAGGCCAGCCTGGTCTACAAAGTGAGTTCTAGGACAGCCAGAACTACACAGAGAAACCCTGTCTCAAAAAGAAAAAAAAAAAGAAAAGAAAAAAAAGACTTCCCCATAATGAGAACTGAATAACCAAGGTAAATGTAGGAAGAGGAATAGAGAGTGAAAACATGAAATATTTTTTAAATATTAAAGTAAAATAAATTAAAGATTATAGCGGGAAGGTTATTACTGTAAAAAGAAAAAAATTGCACTGTAATGTGAAAGGCTGAGTGGGCACAAAGAGTTTTCTAACAAAACTTTTTTTTTTTTAACAAGGAGGAGGCAGAATAAAGCACTTTGGAATCTTGCCCCATAGAGTTGGGGGTAGAGGAGTGGGGAGAGGCAGTGTGGGAAGGTGACAGATATCACTAGCAATTTCCTTTCTTCATGGATTATGGTATTATCGCCCTCTGCTGGCCATATTTAGTATTGCAGTATGTGAGCTGGGCCTGTTCTCTCACCCTCTGGAGTTTCCCCAGTCTTACCTTTCCCTCCAGGGTGGTTAAATAAGGTGTTGAGCAGGGGATGTCTCCCAAGTGGAGTGCTCTGGTATTTGGGGAAAGCAAACAGCTGAGATCTGTGTGGGAGAACCAGTTTATGCCTTCACAGCCCACTCAGCATTCAATCTGAATAAATAAAGCTCAGGATGCTCTCACAATCGGCTGGAACTTCAGAGCGCTCGCTCCCTAGCAGCGAACCTCATGGTAGGTCTGGCTCTAGAGGCTGATCCGCCCCAGACCCCAGGCTTATGGATACCTGTCTTAGTCACTGTCCTATTGCTGTGAAGAGACACCACGATCAAGGCAACTCTTAAACACAAGAGCATTTAACTGGGGGCTTGCTTACCATTTTAGAGGATGAATTCATGATCATCATGGTAGCTGAGAGCTACAAGCTACATCCTGATCTGCCAGTCTCAGAGAGGGCAAGACACTGGGCCTGGTGTGGGCTTTTGAAACCTCAAAGCCCACCACCAGTGACACACCTCCTAATCCTTCTAATCCTTCTGGAACTGTTCACCAACAGGGGATTAAGCACACAAAGATGTGAGCCTATGGGGGGGGGGGGTTGGGCATTTTCATTCAAATTACTCACCTTCAGAGAAGCTTTTCTTATTCTTTTTAAATGTATTCACTTTACCTCCTGCTCACTGCCCCCCCCCCCTTTCCCGTCATCCCCTCTCACAATCCTTCCCCCATCCCACTTCCCCTTCTCCTCTGAGCTGGTGAGTCCCCCTGGGTATCCCCTCACCTTGGCACTTCAAATCTCTGCAAGGCTAGACACATCTTCTCCCACTGAGGCCAGACAAGGCAGCCCAGCTAGAAGAACATATCCCATGGACAGGCAACAGCTTTGGGGATAGCCCCCACTCCAGTCCTTTGGGACCCGCATGAAGACCAAGCTGCACATCTGCTACATAAGAGCAGGGAGGCCTAAGTACAGCCCATATGTGTTCTTTGGTTGGTGGTTCAGTCTCTGAGAGCCCCAAGTGTCCAGGTTAGTTGACTCTGTTGATCTTCCTGTGGAGTTCCTATCCCCTTTGGACCTGCAGTCCTTCCTCCTATTCCTCCACAAGAGTTCACAAGCTCCATCCACTATTTGGGTGTGGATAACTGTATCTGTCTGAGTCAGCTGCTTGGTGGAGCCTCATAGAGGAATAGATAAAGAAAATGTGGTACATCTACACAATGGAATACTATTCAGCTATTAAAAACAAAGGCATCATGAATTTTGCAGGAAATGAATGGAACTTGAGAATATCGTCCTTAGTGAGGTAACCCAGACCTAAAAGCACATGCATGATATGTACTCACTGCTAAGTGAATATTAGCCATGAAATACAGGTACCATGTACACTTCACAGACCCAAAGAAGCTAAGCAAGAAGGAAGGCCCATATGAGGATGCTTGGATTTCACTTAGAAGGAGGAATAAAATAGTCATAAGAGGAAGATAGAGGGAGGGAAATCAAATGGAGAGGGAATGGGGAAGGGAATGTGGGGCGGGGATCAGGATCTGGTGTGGGGATCAGGATCTGGTGTGGGGAGGGACAGGAGAGATGGCCAAATGGCCATGAGAATGAATAGAAATCTGTAACTGATGATGCTGGGGAGGTAGGGGGGGGTGTCTCCAGGATGAGACAGAGACCTGGCATAGGGGAGGTGCCCAAGAACCAACGGGGGTGACCTTAGCTGTCACTCATAGCCTTAGGGATATGGAACCTGAAGAGGCTCCCTCCTTCCTATATCCAGGCAGGAGCTCCAGTGGAGCTATAGAGACATCAACCCACCCACAAAACTTTCAACCCAAAATTTATCCTGTCTGCAAGAAATCCAGGCACAGGTGATGGAGCAGGGACTGAAGGAATGGCCAACCAATGACTGGCCCAACTGGGGACCCATCCCATGGGCAAGTATCAGCTCCTAACACTATTACTGATACTCTGTTATGCTTGCAGGAAGGAGATAACTCAGCTTTCACCCACTTGAGTATGTATTCACAGTACCCTTCACAACAAAATCAAACCTCTCGTCACCTGAATTTTCCAGCCTGTCAGTGACTGGCCCTCTCCCCTCTCTGTGACAGCCTCACATGGCTGGAGTAGCCTCTCATGGGTGACCACAAGCTTCCTAACTTGCTCCTTATTATCAGGCGTGGATGGAAGTTCAGTCTTTTCTTGGTTTTTAAGACAGGGTTTCTCTGTATAGCTCTGATTGTCCTGGAACTCACTCTGTAGACGACCAGGCTGGCCTTGAACTCAGAGATCTGCCTGTCTCTGCCTCACAAGTGCTGGGATCAAAGGTGTGTACCACCACTGCCTGGCTTGGAAGTTCAGTCTTAAAGAATAGGTTTTCTCTCAAAACAATGGCCAGCCACAACCCTCCTTGGAGAGTAGTAAAATGGATGTGCTATTAACAGCTGGTCCCTCCCTCGAGAAGAGGAGGTATCTCACCAGAACGCCCTGATGGTATTTGAGCTTGTCCTGTAGACAGGTCTACCAATTGCCTGTCTTTCACCACGGCCACCCGGCTTACCTTTAGGATGAGGTTTTTGCTTTCCTTTCCCCTTTCTTATTTATTTATTATATGTAAGTACACTGTAGCTGTCTTCAGACACACCAGAAGAGGGCGTCAGATCTCATTATGGATGGTTGTGAGCCACCACGTAGTTGCTGGGATTTGAACTCAGGACCTGCGGAAGAGCAGTCAGTGCTCTTAACCACTGAGCCATCTCTCCAGCCCTACTTGCCTCTTCTTGCTCCTTCCTCTCCCAGGAGCCTTTTGGTTGGTTTGCCTTTTGACAGGGACTCCTTATGTAACCAGGTTGACTTTGAACTCTCAACCCTCCTGTTTCATCCTCCCAGGACTAAGCATACAGGTATATGCCACCAAGCCAGCCTTGTAATTTTCCACTTGTTTGGTTTCATTGTTCACTTGTTCATCTGAGACAAGGTCTCATATACCACCTGGCCTCAATAGTAGCTGAGGCTAGCCTTGAACTCCTGACCCTCTTTCTCCCACCTTCTAAATGTTAGTATTCCAGGTGTGCACTGTCACACCTTGTCCCAGCTTCTAGTTTTAAAATGAATCCACAACCCAGGAACGTTTGTCTAAACTCTTTAATTAAAATGTGCTGTACTGTGAAAGCCGGCGTGTCCAGAAAGTATTCTTGTGTGCGGTGGAAACAGCTTCGACTAGTTCTGATGGCTGAGCATATTTTGATAATGAAGTTTTTAAGCAGCTTCTTGGTTTTAGTTCTATTTAGAATATTTATATGGTTTTTAAAAAAGGGGTATGCTGTTCATTATCAATCAAATTATCAATGCAAGACACGCTGAGGAGATTAAAAGAGAGAATCAACGGGCACACATTCGTGTTCTCTTCAGACTTCAGGATTACAGCAATCTCTGAACTATATCATACACGCCTCAGCGGCGGTGGCCAGCCAGTCCAATTCAGACAGGAGATTAGTGTCGGTCTCCAACTCTCTTGTTTCTGTGGGTCTCAGCGTAAATGAGATAGCTCAGTGAAATTAAGACACTGCCGATCTCATTTCTAAATTAATGTTCTTCCCAAGAACCACAGGAACCTCTTGCTTTATATAATAAGCAATATATTTTCAAGGACTAGCCTCTAAAAGTAGGTGCATTCACAGAAAACAGGTTCCGCATGAAGTAGGCTCTTGTATGGAGGTGCCAGGGAAACATGCCACTGTTTACTGAAGGGTGACACATTTCCTTTGTAGGAGCACCTGAAATACTGGCCACAGTGGGTAGCATTCTCAGGGCCCAGGCTTTAGAACATAGGATGCAGCTGTGAGGATGCTGCTTAAGGATGCTAGGGTTAAAAACAAACAAACAAACAAACAACAAAAACAAAACTGACTAGACTCCCCGACCCCACCCCACATCGCTTAAACAAATAAGGTGTGTTAGTGAGATTAGCTCTGTGTGAGAGTCTCTCTTTTGGTATTGAGGATCAAAGCCAGGAAGTCACACAGGCCAGGTAAGTGCTTCCTAGTGAGCCAAACCCCATCTATACGAGATGAGTTTATTACCGTGAGCTCATGGAGACGACTTTGTGGAGCTGAGTCTTTCTTTGCAGCCTCACGTGGATTTCAGAGATTTAACTTCATCACATGTGCATGGTGGGGTGGCAAGGGCTTCTGTCCACTGAGCTCTTTCAATGGCCCTGCCATGTTATTCTTTTTTTTTTTTTTTTTTTGAAACAAGGTTTCTCTGTGTAGCCCTGGCTGTCCTGGAATTCACTCTGTAGACTCAGAAATCTGCCTGCCTCTGCCTCCCAGGTGCTGGGATTAAAGGCATGCGCCACTGCCCAGATGTTATTCTTGATAAGAGTGAGATTAGAAACAATCCAAATGCTCAGGATGAGCAGTGGCTGAGATGTCACCACCAATGAACCAATACATTTTTCCCCCTTTTCCTTTTTAAGATGGGATAATGCTATCTAGCCCAGGCTGATCCTCCTGCGTCCATGACACCCAGCTACAAGCATACTCTCTAAATGCTAGGAGTGCTTACCAGAGTAGCGTGGAGGGCTCTTGATATCATTACCTACTAAGATAAGCAATACTTTAAAGGGCGCGAAGAAGATAATGCAGCCATCACTACCTGTAGCAAGGAATACCGGATCACCTGCCCTGCCATCAGCTAGACAACTGTGTTCACTGCTGGGATCTGGACGAGCTCAGCACAGTGATTCTCAACCTTCCTAATGCTGTGACCCTTTAACACAGTTCCTCCTGTTGTGGTGACCCCTAACCATTATTTCCATTGCCGCTTTATTACTGTTATTTTGCTACTGTTGTGGATCATAATGTAAATATCTGATATTTCCAATGATCTTAGGCAACCCCCGTCAAAGGGTCTTTGGACCCCAAAGGGGTTACGAGGTGCCTGGGAACTCCTCAAACAATTTTGCTATTATTTTGTTTTGAGGCAGATTATCACTATGTAGTCCTGGCTGCCCTTGAACCAAGGACTATCCTGCTTCCGTCTCCCCAGTCCTGGGTACTCAGTGGGACTCCAGCTCTTCACCATTTAAACAGAGAGTGGCTTCTGGTGGGGACCCTGGCAAATCATCAACCCTTGATTTGTCTAGTAGAGTTCTCCTTGATGCTGGAGCCCTCTTCTATTCTCTCCTCAAATCTTTTCAAAGTTCAAGGCGGGTTTTCTTCTTGAAAATAGCAACCTCAGGAGGGGAGCAGAGTGCTCCGGAATGGCAGGAGTTCCCGGGCACCACCACCGCCTGGTGAAATTTGAGGGTTTCTACAAGAAGCCGCCCTTAGGCTAGGATGCTTGGCTAGGCAGGTGGTTCAAAGACTTGGGGATGGGATCTGGGCGCCGCATGCGCCTCACTCCGCCCCCTCTTTCTTCTCCTCCAGCACTTCCACCGACAGTGTCTGCTCCCCGGGATCGGGGCCTGGACTCACACGGATCCTCACCGAGGGCTCCGGGGCCCCGGCTGCCTCACCCGTGCTTTCCTCGGGCTTTGCTGAGGCTGGCGGTGGAGAGCTCGGGGCTGGGGGCTCTGGTGGCCCTGGTGGCTCCGGGGGGTCTTTGGGCTCTGGTGGCTCCTGGGGTGCGGGTTGGTCTGTGGTTCCAGAGCCCTCCTCTCCCCCAGCTTCTTGGGAGCTCTTGGCCTGAAACCCAGAGAGTATGACACATGAGGCGTGATCTTCCAAGAGGGCATAGGAAGATCTTGCAAGCCAACTTGCCCCCACTTTCTGGGGCTTCCAAGGGACAGGGTGCACAAAGGGTGAAAGCAAGTGGCCTGGCAAGGCGGCATCGTGGTTGTGTAGGAGAAATAGTATAGTATCAGCAAGTTGAAGTTTGAGGATGAGAGTCCAAGCACGTTTGGGGAATTTGTTTTGTTTAATGTCTCCATATGTAGCTCAGGCTGACCCTAAATTTGGTGTGGCATGCAAGTTGGCCTCAAACTTAGGATCTTCCTGCCTCAGCGTCTCCTATACTGAGATTGCAGGCGTGGGCTACCATGCCCAACTCCTAGGGATAGTTTAGGGATCATATTCCTATTCTCTCAACATAATTTCTTATTTAGGGGTTGTTTGCGAAAGGGCCTCATTATATAGCTCAGACTGCCCTGAATCTATGTAGCCCAGGCTGACCTCTCTATGTAACCAGGCTGAATCTCTCCATGTAGACCGAGGCTGAATCCATAGCTATCCTGCCTCGTCATCTCACCTATGGGAGGTACCAACCAGGTTTCTCTATCCGGTTTGAACCTGTCTCTGTCAGTTCCCACCAAAGAAGGCCTGCTGCTGTAAAGGAGACAGAAAGTCCCAACACTGAATGTGTGGGGGCGAACTCTTGGAGGTCCCGGGCCTTCTCCTTGAAACAAACCTGCTAAGGGGCAAGAGCCAGGGCCCAGCCATGTTACCTGTTCCAGCAGCTGCTGCTGTCGCGCGGCTGCCTCCAGGGCAGCCAGTTCTTTGAGCCTGGCTCTCAGGTGGGCGAGCTTGCCGCCCTTGGCTCCTCTGGGGCCCATCTTTCCTGCAGCAGCCAGGGCAGCATTGAAGAGCTTCGGGGTGCCCGCACGCGGGGGCAGGATGAGCACACTCTTCTCCTCCTTGGGTTTGTTGTTGTTTCTTAGCATGCGCCTGAAAGAGAGCCACACCCACGTCCATTTCACATGCGCAGCGGTAGAATTCCCGATCTGCGCCTACGTAGAACCCTCCACGTAGCTATGTGCTGGTTGTGGTTGGTAGTGTTGGTGCTGTCTTTGGTTGGTGATTTCAGGGAGCTGAGTGCATATGATAGATGGATGCTTAGAACCGCCACAATGGGGTGGAGCTTACTGTCTGTGCCATAGGGATGAGAACCCTGAGGTTAGCAGTGATTGATTATAACTTGTCTGAGGTCACACAGGACAGACTGAAGGATACAGCTATAGTTTGGGTGTGGTTGGACGGTATCTCCAAGGGTTCATAGGCTCATGGTGAAACTGGGAGGGAGATAGCATGGAACCTTTGAGAGGCGGGACGTGCTGGGAAGTCTTTAGGGTCCTGAAGGAATGATCTAGTTCTCACAAAAAGGGTTGTTATAAAAGTCATCCTGGTCCCCTCTCTGCTTTACCTGAATAAAGGCTGGGATTATTATGCCCCTGAAAATGGGGGAAATTGAAGCTCAGAATAGGGGCAGGGACAGAACTCGCTCCAGGTGGCCTGGAAGTGGCAGAGGCAGAAGCAGAAGCGGGATCAGGTGTGACCCAGCACCCTGTTTCTTTGAATAAGGATAGAATTTTCCATCAAGAGAGCCTGTGCCTTTTACTAGGGATTTTTTCATGCTATCAACGTGTGATGAACAGCTTGGCTCAAGAATAATTGAATTTTGCCTGCAGTCTAGTGGGTGAGGCTGCTAATTGGCAAATTCATTCATCAGGGTGCCAGCTCAGTGTGTTTGGTTTTTGTTTTTAAATGAGGCTGCTGCTGGCTGTTTAGCTAATCAGAGCCAATGGGCTTAAACTGTGTGGGGTGATATTAATCGCCTGAGATTTGCATTTCTCCCTGGCTTTCCTCAGGAGAGACAAGCGTCTCTGCTCACCAGCAGCCCAAGCGCTGTCACCTCTGTCATGTGAGTCCATAATTCACGCATGACAGGCAGCAGGGAGGCTCCGTGTGGTGCTAAAGTGACAAAGAGCAACGGACGGACAGATGGGACAGCTGCTGGGTGCTCAGCTTTGAGTCATGGCTGGCAGACCTGTCTGCATGAGTGGAATTCTCCATGATCCAGGCAGGCCTCTGCTCTGGAAAGTGCACGAGGCAGGAGAGTGGGGACTAGGATATACATATGAGAAAAGCCCATTCACAAAGAGGTGTCATTGGGAGTGTTACTTTGAAGAGGATCTGGGATTTTGATCTATCTGGCTGGCTGCCTCCTTCTCTCTCTCTCTCTCTCTCTCTCTCTCTCTTTCTCTCCCTCTCTAAATATATTGTATACATATTTATTTATACATTTGTATATATACATGTATGTGTACATATATATGTATGCATATGCGTGAATGTATGTGTGTGTGTGTGTATGTATATATATATATATCTCCACATGTCCCCATCATAAGGTCCTTCCTCACCATAGGCTCAGAGCAGCCAGCCAGGTCAGGCAACTATGGAATGAAACCTTTGAAACCAAGAGCTCAAACTTTCCCTCCTTTTGCACTGATCTGCTCAGGGGAAGGGTGTCACCTTGTTCGACACCAGCTACAGCACACACTAGGATCCAGTCTATGGCCACCCTGTGCAAGTCTGTGGTGATCACAGGGGTCTGCTATTAGAATCTGAGCCAGACTGCTGCTCAGACCACGCCCACCCGCAGCAGCCCCCTTTCTTTCCAAAAGGAAAGAGCAAACCCTTTACCCAGGACCTGGTTGTGAATCTTTAACTTCCTAACTGACGCCTCATGCCTGAATTCCAGGAGAATCCTCATTTCCCCAAAAGGCTCAGGTAAAGAGCTCCTCCCATGCTGCTGTCTGTCTGTCCATCCATAGTGTTAATAACTCTCCTAATCTTTCTTAAAAGGAAAATCTGCCTCCGTGATCCCAGGCTGGAACCTGTCTACCAGTGAGCACCGATCTCCAAGTGTTAACCAGAGGAAATCTGCAAACACAGAGCAGGGGCTGGGTAGGAGGGAGGTCATCTCTGTACTCAGGAGGAAGACACAGGACACGCAGGTCTTCAAGGCAGGTCTCTGCTATATAGGGAGTAAATTATAAGATAGCCTGGACTATTAGATCACACACACACACACACACACACACACACACACACACACGGACTATTATTACATTTTTAACATGGCTGGTGTTGTCTTACTGTGTTTTGTCTTGATTTGTTTTGAGACTGGGTTTTACTAGGTTACCCTGGCTGTCCTGAACCTCAATATATAGACCTGGGTAGTCTTGAACTCACAGAGATACACCTCTACCTTACCCAGTGCTGGCTGTGCCACCATGCCTGGCTCAGACTAGCTTACTTAATCTTTACATCAGACAAAGTAGGGGATGGTTACTTCTATTTTATAGGTGCAGAAACTAACCCTAGAAAAGTCAAGTAAATTTTGCAAATTCACCCAGCCAGTACATCACAAAGAAGGGATTTGGGTGTCACCAGCCACCCACACCTCCCTCGGGTTTCTATACCATAGCATGCCGCTCTGTTTGAAATCTCATCTGAAGGACTAGAAAGCAGAAATCTGCTCTTCTAAAAACAAAACAACCTATTGCCCAATACAAAAGTCAAACATACATGTGCACACACACACACACACACACACACCCCTGCATTGCTATTCAGAGTTGTAAAGCATTGGCACTATGCCAAGTGCTCACTGTGGAGGAGGGGAGGGGAGGGGAAGGGAGGGGCAGGAAGGCCGGCTGTGACTGCAGCTGACAATAAGCTACCATCCACAAAACAGGAAGAAAGAAACCAGCCAAGGGCCTGCCTGTTTTTGAAAAGAGGCGTGGTGGCGCACGCCTTTAATCCCAGCACTTGGGAGGCAGAGGCAGGCGGATTTCTGAGTTTGAGGCCAGCCTGGTCTACAGAGTGAGTTCCAGGACAGCCAGGGCTACACAGAGAAACCCTGTCTCGAAAAACCAAAAAAAAAAAAAAAAAAGAAAAGAGGAAAACACAGATGGAAGATGAGGGAGTCAAGGAGGTTAAGCCAGACCAGGTGGCACAGACCTGTGAGCCCTGCTCCTTAGGAGGCTGAGGCAGGCAGACGGAGATGGCGGTGCTCATCCGCCAGACTACAGCAGGAACGACAAGCCTGGCCAATGGAGCAGAATCCTGCCTCAAATACAAATCAAATATGACAAACTTAAAGGCTGGAGGCTCCGGGATAGAGCATCCGCCTAGTGTGCGCAAGACCCTGGGCACTAAAGAAAGCAAGCAAAAATATCCCCAAACCTAATGCATTTAGCTCCTTATAGGGGCAGGTGACAGGCTAAGGCAGACTTGTGACACTCTCCTGAGCATACAGTTTTGTGCTTCAGGGGTACTGTTAACATTTTATATTCTCAAAACAACAACAACAACAACAACAACAACAACAACAACAAACAATCCTGCCAGTCATGGTCAATACACACCTGAGATTGTCCTCATGAAGCCGAGATGGAAAGTTCACTAAGCTAAGCATCGTGGCGCATGCCTCTAATTCCAGCCCTGGAGAGGCAGGTGACTCTGAGTTCCAGACCAGGTAGGGCTACACAGTGAGACTCTGTCACAAAAATATCAACATCAACTATAGTCAGATGGGTATAGCCTTAAAACAGAAGGCAAGCCCAGCAAATAAACCTAGCACATTACATGAGAGCTAGTCAAATATTCTTGTTTTCTTATGAGGTCTCCTGGACCCTCTTCTTCTGTTTGAATGCCCAATTATCCCCTGACTGGTCAACATAGAACTGATCAGCCAATGATTGAGCAGGGGAGAGAATAAGCTGGGGGAGGGAGAGGGAGAGAGAGGACAGAGGGCACAATAACATCGTGCCTACACCCCATCAGATCCTATGCTGGGGTTCCAATCCAGAGTCCCAGGCACACAAGGCAAGTTTTTGTTGCTGAGCCATACATACTCCAGCCCTTGACCCACATAACTTCAATATTTTACCATAGATATTCCAGCCAAAGGCAAAAATAACTTTTATCTACTCTGCTTGAAAGTCTTGCCTTCTCACAGTGGATGGGTTAAAAATTCTGAAACATTGTATCATAGGACCGAACAAATGAATAAATAACACAGAAGACAGCTAAGTGTCTTGGTGTCAGGAAAGGGGTTTATAAGTGTAGAAAGAGGGCTGGAGAGATGGCTCAATGGTTAAGAGCACTGACTGCTCTTCCGAAGGTCCCAAGTTCAATTCCCAGCAACCACATGGTGGCTCACAACCATCTGTAATGGGATCTGATGCCCTCTTCTGGTGTGTCTGAAGACAGTAACAGTGTACTCACATAAATAAAAAAAGAAATGAGTCACTCCCAGGAGCCCATTATTTTAAAAAAAAAGTGTAGAAAGACAGATGATTAGAGCCAACTCTAGGGTTGCTCTGAAATTGTCTTATAGATCTACCAACTCATCACTATCTACAGAAAAATCAATATTGATATGCATGTGCTTACATATGTAAAATATTCATATTGATATACACAGTATATTCACATGTATATATTGATATACACTTAACTGGATTCACGAGGAAACCTGGTAGCAATAAGTACTCCTTAGGTTCAGCTCTTGTTTCCATTTTATTTTAACCTCATTATTTTAAGAAATATAGCCCTAGCTGGCGTGGAACTTGAAGCACAGACAAGACTGGTCTTGAATTTGCAGCAATCCTCCTGCCTCTGCCTCTGCCTCTGCCTCTGCCTCTCTGCCTCTCTGCCTCTCTGCCTCTCCGCCTCTCCGCCTCTCCGCCTCTCCGCCTCTCCGCCTCTCCGCCTCTCCGCCTCTCCGCCTCTCCGCCTCTCTGCCTCTCTGCCTCTCTGCCTCTGCCTCTGCCTCTGCCCTTGCCTCTGCCTCTGCCTCTGCCTCTGCCTCTGCCTCTGCCTCTGCCTCTGCCTCTGCCTCTGCCTCTGCCTCTGCCTCTGCCTCTGCCTCTGCCTCTGCCTCTGCCTCTGCCTCTGCCTCTGCAATTATAGGCATGAAACACCACACCAGGCCTAGATCTCAGTTTCTAAAATCTATTGGTGAGCTGGATCTAGACAGAAGCACACATGCCTAGCGTGGTTAAGGCACCGGGCTCCATCTCGAACCGTCTCCCACATAACTCCTCCAGACATTTCCCACTAGAAGAAGTTTGGTTCCTTGAAGAAACTGCCCTTTCTAGGAGGGCAGTGTCGTGGGAGGTGGGGAAACCCAAGATTAGCAGGGCTGTTTTAGTGTGCCATTTCTTCCTGTGCCTGGAGACACAGGAAATGTTGACTTGTAACAGGACATCAAAGGGTAACAAAAGTCAGCTTGAAGAGGTCTCATTGGCCAAACGAGAGCAACTGGAGCCTCAGAATAACTGTAATAGGTGTTTCGTAAAACAAAGTAATGTCTGCCCATGGAATAAACACACCTGGGAAGGTAGGGGGGCTTCACTATAGCCGAGTGGGAGCCACAGGAATGGGGGACCAGAGGAGGTTAGACAGAGATGGCTCAGAGAGACCACTGAGGAGCAAGGTGTCTAGGGGCAGACTAGTGCCCACCAAATGGCAGGTACAAGCTGGGTAGGAATATAATATGTGCCTGCAAAGAGAGACCCCAGTAATTGCTTGTCAAGTACCAAGAAACTGTAACTTTGAAGCACAGAAATCCTGTTCCCGAGTTTGAGAGGAATTCATTACCTGGGAAGAACCCAGACATTGTGTCCCCATATGCTGCTTGGAGGTCACATCGGCACCAAGTGCAGAACCAAAAAAGCCATCGCCAGAAAACACCAGACATACCTAATCCAAGGAGTATTCTAAACCTTGGCTGAAAAGAGATCAAAGCCATTAGAGATAGCCACTTTAGTAAGGAGCTGTTCCGGGTCAGAGGAAACAGGACACTGGGCACATTATGCAAGACGGGGCCTTTGACGTGATCCAGGAAGGAAAAGGAAGCTACCAGACACCCCACACAATCTGAACATGGATTATTGATGAGAGAACAGAACAGTTTCTGTAGCAAACGCCCTGATAGTCACAATGGCATTACAGCGATAGGAGAGAACCTTCTCCCAGTCACTACTCAAAACCTGAAAAGAAAAAAACCAAAGGGAATCTGTACCTGGCCTTCTTCCGAAGTAACTTCTGAGATTCCGGGTAATGCACCAAAATTTCATTCAAATCCTTCTTGTCCAATATGAAGAGGTTGGTGAAGCCATGGGCCACCACGTTGGCCGTGCGCCGGTTGCCACCCCCGACAGCCAGCAAGCTGGAGTAGAAAGGTAGGGAAATGAGGTCCTTTGGAGGCTATGGTTTTAGAGAAACTGTTTTAGGTTTTTGCTGCTGTTGTTTTGTTTCGAGACAGGATCTCACTATGTAGCCCTGGCTGTCCTGGAATTCACTATGTAGACCAGGCTGGCCTCGAACACTCAAGAGCTCTGCCAGCTTCTGCCTCCTCAGTGCTGGGATTAAAGGTGTGTACCATCATGCCTAGAATTGTTTAGGGTTTGCAATAGAATATTACTGTTTCTTTCAGGCTGATTTCCTATGAGCCTCCCTGGTAACTGGAACTATGGGTGTGTGTCAGCCAGTGGCTTGGCTTTTGTTCTCACTCATTCAACTATGCATTTCCTCACCACCTTCATGGCGAACCATGGCGACACTGATCCCAGGAGCTAGAGCTTTACTCATTGTGGTTTCCCATGAGCCCATCCCCAGCCTTTGCTCAGGGTGCATTTGATACACACACACACACACACACACACACACACACACACACACACCTCCTACCACCACTGACCTTATCTCTCCAAACACGGATCCAGCCTTGAGTGTCACCAGTATAGCCTTCCCATCTGGGCCGCCCAGCACCTGCACCTGCCCCGCCTGGATAATGTACATCTCTCGGCCAATCTCCCCCTGGAACAGAAAAGGGCTGAGTCCCACACCCCACAGCCAATGAGGCTGCTCTAGCCCTGCCCCACCAGATTGTATGGTGTGGTTGGGTCGATTTCCTCTTGGCCTCCATCTTCTCTTCTGAATGTTGGGTACAATGCTGTTCTGCAGCTCTCCCTTGTACTACCCATGGTCCACACCCGAGTGAGAGTCTATATGCCCAGTGCCTCAGGACTTGGCTAGTGTTTGTGGAGATGGGAATGATGGTAACCATCAGGAGGCCCACGGGCCCCAGGGCATTTTCTGGGCTGTTGTCGGTGTGCATGCTTCCCACAGATGAACCTGCTATGGTAAGATTATGCTCTATCAAGACCATAATGCAAAGTCAAGCCAGGACTGGGATTTGAGCTCAGACAGCCTGACTTCAGGGTGCATGGTTGCCATGGTTGATCTCTGTCCCCCAAACCTAGGCTCTGTCTGGTGAAACCCTAATCCCCAGGACCTCCCAATATGCCCTTATTTGGCAGATGACCTACTTGAGTAGATTGGCCCTAATCCTAACTTGCACTCTTAAAGAATACATCTATAGGTGGAAGGGAGCCAAAGAGAAGATGCCCATCTTGTTACTTGAAGAAATGGGCCAGTTGGTCTGCCAGCCCCATCACACAATGGCTCAAATCCCAAGTTAAAAGCAAAGGAACAAACAAACGAATGAATGAATGAATGAATGAATGAAAGAGGAGACAAATGAATGAGTGACTGTGGGAATGGATGAATGTATGGCTTGCTCTGGATTTAGTCAGAAACGGGAACCTGCCATACACCTTCCTCACCCTGTCCTGACGGACACCTGTCAATCACACCTGTCATGATTAAAATGGGTGACAGTAACCCAGTCACACCTTGACTTACTCTACATGGTCCCAGCACATTGCACACACTGGTGATCTGGTATTCCCTTCTCTGCTCTGACATCTGGGGTCAAAGTCCCAGCGTCTCGGGAGTCACGGAGGAATCAACAGCAGGGGGCGCTGCTCATACACGCTCCCCAAACTCCATGCCAACACATAGAAAAACAGCGACAGCAATTGTGTCACCCTATGAGGGAGGCACTGTACCTACACTTCATCCACAAGAAGAGAGGAGAAGCCACCTACCCAACACTGCACCCCAAAGGAAGTGGCTGTAACACTGACTGTATAAAGTGCTTCACTGCTCCCAGACTTCTCCCAGCCCCCAAGGCAGCAGCTTTAAATGCTCAGCCTTCTGAATTCCACTCTCCTCCCCTGGCTCAGCAGGTCACTTCCAGAAACTTCATTGCTACATAGCCTACTGCCCAACAGACATACTCAACCTGCAGCTCTCTGAGCCACATTTGGCTAGGGATAGCTATGGGTGTTGGCCCAACACAAACCTATAAACTGAACTTGAGGGATGTCTTAGCAGGTAAAAGATTTGCTGGTGATCCCAAGGAACAGAGTTTGATCCCCAGAACCCACAAGGTGGAGGGAGAGAACTAAATCCTTCAGGTTGTCCTCCAACTTTGACATGGTCATGGTTGCATAACACCCCCCAACTACCCATAGCAAATAAGTAATTTAAAATGAGGGTGTTGGATGGAGGCTGGCGAGATATCTCAATGGTTAAAAGCACTGATAGCTTTTCCAGAGGTCCTGAGCTCAATTCCCAGAAACCACATGGTGGCTCATAACCATCTGTAATGGGATCTGATGCCCTTTTCTGGTATGTCTGAAGACTGCTATAGTGCACTCCCATTTAAATCAATCAGTCAATCAATCTTAAAAAAAAAAAACAACAAAAAAAAAACAAATGAGGGGCTGGAGAGAAAGCTCAGTAGTTAAGAGCACTTAATACTCTTCCAGAGGACTAAAAAATTATATATATATATATATATATATATATATATATATATATATATATATATTCTTAATATATAAATGTAAATGTATTAATTTATATGTTATATAATCATATATATATATATATATATATATATATATATATATATATATATATAAATTTTTTATTTTTTGGTTTTTTGAGACAGGGTTTCTCTGTAGCCCTGGCTGTCCTGGAACTCACTTTGTAGACCAGGCGGGCCTCGAACTCAGAAATCAGCCTGCCTCTGCCTCCCAAGTGCTGGGATTAAAGGCTTGCGCCACCACACCCGACCTTCTTTCTTATTTTTATTTTATTTTATTATTATTTTTTAAGCCAGGCATGGTGGCACACACCTTTTATCCCAGCACTCAGGATATAAAGGCAGGAGGATTTCTGTGAGTTCAAGGCTAGCCTGGTCTACATAGTGAGTTCCAGGACTGCCATGGCTATATAAAGAGATCCTGTCTCAAAAATAATAGTAATAATTTTTAAAAAGACTAAATCCACTTGACAGGGGCTAGAAGCTACCAAGTCTTACAATGTTTTCACTCCATACACTCACCCAGACTTACTAATACATCTGTACAAAAGACTTAAAATTTGCCTACCCCCTGCCCCTGGTGACCTTGCCGCCGCCACCTTGGACCCCTTAACAACGAGCACCAAGGGCTTTCGACACTGTCAAGAGTCAGAGATTCTAACATATATGTTTCCTGTGTGGCTCAAGGCAATGAAGAGAACCTGGTGTGGGGTGGAACAGGGAGGTAGGACCTGTGGTGTCCAACAGGGAGGGCACCACCTGTCCCTTTAGTGACAACCCCTACTCCTCCCACGCTGACTCTTGCTGTTATAGAAAGAGGGACCCAGAGCTAGTCAATGTTCAGTTTCATCCAGATGTTTGGATTTTGATGTGAAATCTTCCAACTTTTAAATGTTAGGGATTATTTCCACTTAAAGAAATTCACAAAAACACTTCAGGGCTATAAACCACCCACAGGTCTCCAGTTGCAGCTGTTAACTTGGCCTGTCCCTTCACCCACTTTCCTGATGGCAAGAATGAGACCCTGGCAGCAGGTTTGTGGCTTCGAGCCCCACCACCCCTTTTCTGCAAGGTGGGCTCCTCTGTGTGAAGTGAGCTTTGGAAACTCTTGGCAGTACCCAGGGCTCCTCCGCATCATGAGATATCCTCCCAACCATGCGGGCACACGGCCCACACAGCTCACCTTCTTGCACACATAGTCATTGGGAAGGTAGACAACAGAACGAAGCCGCTTGAGCATGTCGAAGATCATCTGCCGGTCACAGCCCTGCCCAGATGGAGGAGGGGGGGGTCTGTCAGAGGAAGGCAGGAGCTTTGTCCCAGATCCCCCCTCCCCAGTGGGAGGGCACCTGTGGGGTACCTGAAAGAGGGCCACTTTGCTGACAATGCTGTAGTTCACATCAATGGCCAGGTCCAGTCGCATCTTGTCTGGAAGCTGTACCATCAGCTCTGACTCGTCTGGGAAGGAGACCCAGCAGGGGTCAGAGTTCAGACCTGGACCCCTCACAAACCGGCACACAACCATGTGAGGCCCTGCACTGGCTCAGACAGCTCAGCTTCTCCTGCCGTAGGGAGCTACTTCAGAATCTGTGAGTTCCCTTGTCAGGAACACCATCCCCTCCTTTCCAAACTCCTACTCAACCTTCAAATCTAAGGACTAAAGCCGCCTCCTCCAGGAAGCCTGGCCTTGATGTCTCTATCCAGCTTTTGTGTCAATAATCTCTACTTGTAGCACTGTGACCTCCTACTTTAATTAACAACAACAACAAAAAAACAAAAACAAAAAAAAAACAGCATGTGCGCGCAAATGCACTGCACCATGGTACACACGGAGAGGACAGAGGACAACTTACAGGGGTCAGTTCTCTCCTACTATTTAGATCCTAGGGATTGAACTTGAGTCATCAGGCTTAGCAGCAAGCCCCTCCACTGACTGAGCCATCTCACTGGTCCACCCACCACTTTATTCATTTGGAGACATGGTCTAGCTGTGTGGTTCAGCCTTGGGTAAAACTTAAAGCAGCCCTCCTAAGTGCTGGGATCCTAAGTGCCTACACCTTGGATGGAGCTGCGTCTCAAGGTAGGTGGAGCAAGAGGAGAGTGGCTGACCAGAGGACACGCCCCTTAGGTTTTCCAGAGACTTCACTGGCCTTGAGAGGTTTCTCTAATATCAATGGCTTGGGGTACAACCACCAGAGAATCCTCAGGACACACAGAACAAGGGAAGAACTGGTCAATCTGGGAATCAGGTGAAGGCTGGCTGGGGGATGTAGAAGGTTGGGGGCTTGGCCAGTCTTACCCAGCATGCCTTGCGAATGCCAGGTGTACTCATACCAGGTCTTGACACGGTTCTGCACAGACCTGGGGATCTTGTAGAAGTTCATGTACTTCACTGTACTGTCCATGCAGCTGCGGTAGTAGGTCTGCCCCGCTGTGGCGGCCCCCACCACATCTCTCATCTGGAGTGAGACAGCAGTGAGGGGAGGTCAGAGAAGTGGTGGGCTCAAAACGGACAGGACACAGGTTGGATATGTAGCAGTATAGAAGTCAGGGACCTATGCTTGTGGGTAAGCCAGAGAGAGAAACACAGATGGCCATACATAAAGCCAAAGACACTAGAAGCTGGTGCAAGGTTGCAGACCTCTCTGGCCATCTCAGGTTCCTGGCACAATGTTGGGGTTGGATGTCTCACTGTGTACAGCTGCTCTCCTCCAGGGTGGAACTCTGGCCAACCCCCTTCCCCCCGCCCCCAGTACTGCTTCTCAAGAATGGGACCCTTCCAAGATTGCTTTGAGAACTCTCAGCTATTGCCTCAGGCCCAGACTAGAACACAAGTCACACATCACATCAGAGACCCCCAAAGGGTTTGCTTACAGGGAACAGCCCAGGTTCGAAGCCTTTGCGAAAGCCATGTAGCCACCTGGCTTCCTGTGCTCTCCAAAGGGACCACTATTCAAACAGGAAAGCCTCAGGCAGTCCTGGGATACAGACAGCCTCTGGTCCCAAGTCAGCCTGAGTCTTCCCTGAGCTCAGTTCCCCAAAGCCACAACGCACAGAGAAGTTTCCAGCCAGGGCTGGGGGAACTACAGGTGATGGATGTGTGACGTGGCTGCTGTCACCTACCTGTCCAATCATCACAGAGAAAGCGAAGACACCAGTAAAATAGTTCAGCAGCTGGAAGACAATCTCAAAGAGCGTCTGGGGGTCGGGCAGTCCTCCGATGGTGATGAGCGTTTTCACAGCCCAATAGTAGCATCGAATGTAACTAGTAAGAGGTGGAAAAGAGACCTTGGCCACTACAGGAACTGCCGGGCTGATCTTGTGATCCTGGTTCGGACACCCATAGGGATCCCATACAGATGCAAGAAGATGGCCCCTCCTCTCAAGTGTTACCTGGGGTGGCTGAGGCTCTGCCCCAGCCTTGTGAGAACATGTCATCCTGGGACGTACATATGGAACTGATGTCTCAGGAAACACCTGGCCACAGCTCCAGGATGAGTCCTTCTGGATATCAACAGAGGGAGGCCAGCAGGGCCAAGCAACCTGACTGACTTCCCTGGACCTTCCCACCTATGCAGGGCGCCACCAAAAGTACGGGCCCTAGAGCTACTTTCTAACATGGACCATCTCCAGTCGGCCACCTCCTCCCTAAAATGGACACAGCAGGGGAACATTCTTCCCAGGCAACTGTGAGGATGAATGAGCTGGAAGAGTGACCAGACCCTTATATCAGCCATCAGGACCCACACAGGGACTGTACCTGCCAGCACTTGCCTATGTAATGGGAAAAGCATCCAATGTGCATTCCTGCTGGGAGGGAGCAGAGACTGTTGGATTAGTGGTGGTGGTGGTAGTGTGTGTGTGTGTGTGTGTGTGTGTGTGTGTGTGTGTACACGTGCGTGTGCGTGCTGCGTGTGCGTGCTGCGTGTGCATGCGAGTGCCCATGCAGGCCTCAGACAAGCTGGGATATCTTAGATAAGGCTCCTTGTCTCCAGTTGTCTGGACACACCAGTCTGCCCTGACATTTCCTACTATACCAGTACTGGTCACCAGGGGGCGCCTGGATCACCATAGGTAAAACTAAGCAGCCCCTCCTGCTTCCGGTTCAGCCATCTAACCAATCAAACCGTGGAGGGAGCTGAGTGTTTGTGCAGCTGTGCAGTGAAGCACACAGAAAGAGGAAGAGTGGTGTCCTCAAAGTCCTGGCTTTCCCCTAAATGTTTCTAGTTGGCGTAATCTTCCCCTGACAGATTGGGATCTCCTGGAGTAGGGCTCTGCCCCTAACACCCTCAGTGCTGCAAGCTGGGACAGAACACAGTGGACTGCCATAGGCAGGAACTGGTTTTCCAAGGCTCCTTGCTCCAGCACACAGCAGATCCTCCCCTGGAGGGTGGCAGCTAATTTTTAGTTTATCTGTAGTTATTTGCAATTTATGGTTATTTGTAATTTATAATATAATTAATTTATAAAATATAAAATACTACAATACTTTATAGTTATGATTTTTATATTTTATAGTTATATTTTATGTAGTTATAACATTTTATGGTTATAATTTGCAGTTATTGTTTATACTATTGAACTTCTTGAAGAATTTTCTTTTTTTTGTTTGTTTTTTGTTTTTTTTGAGACAGCGTTTCTCTGTGTAGCCCTGGCTGTCCTGGAACTCACTCTGTAGATGGAACTCACTCTGTACCAGGCTGCCCTCGAACTCGCCTCTGCCTCTGCCTCTGCCTCTGCCTCTGCCTCTGCCTCTGCCTCTGCCTCTGCCTCTGCCTCTGCCTCTGCCTCTGCCTCTGCCTCTGCCTCTGCCTCTGCCTCTGCCTCTGCCTCTGCCTCCCAAGTGCTGGGATTAAAGGCGTTTACCATCACTGCCCGTCGAGAAGGGGGTTCTTAGATTACAGGCATAGATTCCTTTGAGCAGCTGATATAGTCTCAGAATTTAGCTTATGTTTCTAGGCTGGGCTATTACTGTTTCCAGAGGCCAGGTTGTGCCTTCTTCCGGGCATGGCGGCTTTCACAGCAGGAGCAGGCACTGGCCAGGCATGTGCACCAGCCAGAGGCTCACTCATTGTTTTGTTACCATTCTTCCTCACAAGAATCCTTAGTCACTTCCTAGCACTCAGGAAGCTAGTCAGGCTAGAAAGCCCAATGGCGACTTGAGCTACAGAGTGAATTCAGGGCCAGCCTGGGCAACTTAGAGAGACTGTCTTTAAGATGCTTAATTAACTACACAGAAAGAAGGCCCTGGGTTTTGTCTCCAGAACTTAAAATATGTATAGTTCATAAAGAAGCAATGAACCCAGAGGCCTGAGATTCATGTATAATGATGTGTTCTCCGTGTGTATATATCTCTGTGTGTATGTGAGTGTGTGTTTGTGTGTATGTGTCTGTGTGTGTAATATACACAAGATTTGAAAGGTGTAAGAGGAAGTTCGTCACTGTCTAGTGAACTCATGCTTAACACAGCTGTTACACACAGCAGTGATAACTTTGTCACTGGGATTAACCAAATATATTTACTGTGATGGTGTGTATATGCTCGGCCCAGGAAGTGGCACTATGCAAGGGGGTGGCCCTGTTGGAGTAGGTGTGTCACTGTGCATGTGGGCTATAAGACCCTCATCCTAGCTGCCTGGGAGTCAGTATTCTGCTAGCAGCCTTCAGATGAAGATTTATGAACTCTCAGCTCCTGCTGCACTATGCCTGCCTGGATGCTGCCATGCTCCTGCCTTGATGATAATGGACTGAACCTCTGAACCTGTAAGCCAGCCCCAATTCAATGTTGTCCTTTTAAGAGTTGCCTTGGTCATGGGTGTCTGTTCACAGCAGTAAAACACTTAGACAATTACTAACATTAATGTCGCCTCCTTTTGTGTCTTTGATATACGGCTGCTAAAGCATTTCAGGTCACATGCACGAGGCACATCACGCTGCTACTGTGCAGCTTGCATTAGGCAGTGGGGACCCAGCCAGGGCTTTCTGTTTGCTGTCCATTATGCTGGATACATACATATGCACAATGCACGTGCAATTCTTTGCTGACTTGGAAGAGAAAAAGCAGGAACACGTTCTCCTGTTATATTTCATCAATTCTAAGATTCAACAGTTGCACAGCATACCACTGAGTCAACTCTGCCTTTGTGTGCACGCACACCTACGTATTGGGGACTGTACCAGAGCCGTCCATGTACACGCTAAGCGACAGCTGTCCTCCCACTGAGCAGTATCCTCAACACAAATTCAGCTTTTTGTACAAAAATAAATACCATGTTAAACGTACACGTGGATTATCCATATACCTCAAATTTAGAAATGCTAAAAATCTGAAAAAGTAGGCCGCCCACAGGGAGGTAAAAGAATTACAGTATCTCACAGATGCTCTGAAACTTTGCCACTTCCACCAGAAAGCTTCTTTCACTGGCCCTGAGGGGCATTTCCATTTTTTTCTATATGACGAATGACATTATGGGGAATACCTTTATCCACAGTCCTTGTCACCTGCCCTGAATATTTCCACACACTAAAAGCTATGTGGTATATTTGGTGACCCTACAGGACTTGGTATGTGAGAAAGATCTTTCTATTTCTAGCACAGCAATTTTCAACCTGTGGGTCATGACCCCTTTGGGGGGGTCACATAGCAGAGATTCGGCTCATCAGATATAGTATGATTCATAACAGTAGCAAAATTACAGTTATAAAGTAGCAGCAGAGTGATTTTATGGTTGGGGCAGTACAACATGAGGAACTATATTAAAGGGCCACAGCATTAGGAAGGTTGAGAACCAGTCGCTGTTCTAGCAGGTCCTGACACTAGCAACTCCCAGGAGACCTTGGCTTAGGAAGAAGATGGGGAAGGAGAACTTGGCTTTAGAATGTTGGCGACGAATGACTCCTCAAGGAGGCTTGGCAACACAATAGCCACAGGACACCTTTCTAGGAACCTTTCTGTTGTAACTGTAAAGGACAAAAATATTACCTCTGTGATGCCCTGGGGGAAGCCTGGCTCACCTGTTCCCAACTCCATCATAAACCCAGTGAGTTGAACCAATGCCCTGGAAGGCTGATGCCCAGTAGTAAAGGCAGGAGTTGAGGTGCAAGCTGTACAGCAGGTAGGCTGTGGTCCTGATGACCCTGCAGAGGGAGAGAGAGTGTCACAGCCACGGGTGACACCTCGCCCCAGAAGGTGGGGCGGGGCGGGGCGTTGGGAATGAATTTAGCTCCCCCAAAGCCCACCTCAGAGGTTTCCCTCTGTTGGAGCTACATAACCTCACCCAGCCAGTTATCCAATCAGTGGATAACCAGTCTTAGCCACCCAATCAGTAATTAACAGGTCTCAGCCACCCAATCAGTAGGAAGGGGGTTGGGGGTGGGGGCTTGGAATTGAAACCACAGGCAGCAGAGCAGTGGTGGGGCATGCCTTTAATCTTAGCACTTAGGAGACAGAGGCAGGCGGATTTCTGAGTTCAAAGCCAGCCTGGTTTAGAGTTAGTTTCAGGACAGCTAGGGCTACACAGAGAAACCCTGTCTCGAAAAACCAAAAAAAGAAAGGAAGGAAGGAAGGAAGGAAGGAAGGAAGGAAGGAAGAAAGAAAGAAAGAAAGAAAGAAAGAAAGAAAGAAAGAAAGAAAGAAAGAAAGAAAGAAAGAAAAGAGACTTGCTCCCCAAGTATAGCCAAGTTAGTCCTGGGCTCCACCTTGAACATTTGTTTTCTACCAACGTGTTCTTACAAATGGTCCTTCTGTTAGAGCTAGGGTGGGAGCTTCAATTTCCTGTACTGACATAGAAATGCTGCCTTGTCACCAAATCAACCTGTGAGTGCCCTTGTCACAGTGGGGGTTAAATAGGACATTCCTGATTTTTACTTAAAACCAACCAACCGCTGGGCGGTGGTGGCGCACGCCTTTAATCCCAGCTCTTGGGAGGAAGAGGCAGGCAGATTTCTGAGTTCAAGGCCAGCCTGGTCTACAAAGTGAGTTCCAGGACAGCCAGGGCTATACAGAGAAACCATGTCTTGAAAAACCAAACCAAACCAAACCAAACCAAACCAAACCAAACCAAACCAAAACACAAACCAAAACAAACCAAAACAAACAAAAAAACCAACCAACCAACTAACTATCCTTTCAGAGAGGAAGCTGGCCCAGGAAGTGGCGTGCATTCTGACAGCCATGGGGCATGGGGGAGGGGAGCAGCTGAAAGGAAGAGGCTAGGGGGTATGGTGTGTGTGTGTGTGTGTGTGTGTGTGTGTGTGTGTGTGTGTGCATTGATGTGCGTGCATATGTGCACATGTGTGCATGGGGAACTCTTACCTATAAACGTAGGCTTTGCTGAGGATGGCTTCCAGGCGGTTATTAAACTCAAAGAAGGCCATGTACTAGGAGAGAGAAGAAGACGTTAGGACAGCCCTGTAGGCCAGCTCTGGGCCTGGTGGAGACATGGCTGCACAGCCCTTGTCTTCTACCCTACCTGATGATCACCAGTCTTCTTTGCCCTCTTTCTCCAGGTAACCAGTGTGATCATGGTTACCCCTGTTGGTAATTTCCCCCATTTACTGTCTTTGGAGAAGAGCACTAATATCATGTAAGGGGAATAGTAAGTTTAATTGGTTAGATAGATGTCTAGGAGATCCTGAATGTTCTGAGTGGCCATCTGCCCGGATCATATTCAAGGGCACTTGTCGGATCGCCACCCTGAATCCAGCAGATCCTCCTAGGACCCTGGGTCCAGCCAGTGAGTGGCAGAAAACAAACAAACAAACAAACAACTGGAATCACTGATAAAACAGGCACCATGCATCCAAATCAGACCTTGGGGCACAGCCTTACTCCTGTTACCTTGGGGGAGTCACCCAGTCATTCCAAGGACCAACTTCCCCATCTTCTGAATGGAGTCTGTTGTAAAGCAGGAGCCCCTTCCCTGAGAAGCTCTGAAGGGATGGAGTTGGAGAGAGATCGCCTACATTCAAATCCA
Organism: Mus minutoides; assembly: GCA_902729485.2. Lineage (NCBI taxonomy): Eukaryota > Metazoa > Chordata > Mammalia > Rodentia > Muridae > Mus > Mus minutoides. The sequence goes on along the minus strand of LR750035.1, from coordinate 383,378 downwards.
GACTCCGTTCCTGACTAGCTGTGTGTCACTGGGTTAAGTTCCATAGCCTCTCTGTGCCTCTTTCCTCATTTTTAAGATTGTTAAGAACAGTATTCATGGGGGCTGGTGAAATGGCTCAGCGGGTAAGAGCACCCGACTGCTCTTCTGAAGGTGATAAGTTCAAATCCCAGCAACCACATGGTGGCTCACAACCATCCGTAACAAGATCTGGCTCCTTCTTTTGGAGTGTCTGAGGACAGCTACAGTGTACTTACATATAATAAAATAAATCTTTAAAAAAAAAAAAAGAAAGAAACTCTTTAAAAAAAAAAAAAAAGAACAGTATTCATGTCATGGAGTGGAAGAACTAATATCAGTAAAGTCTCTGGATCAGAGACTAATGAGAAATGTCCCCCAAATTACCAGCAATTATAATGACCTTCTTAGTAAGACATGCTTGTAGAACACCCACCTCCCCAGGGTCTCCTCTTGGGGACACCATCCCTTCCCCAGCTGGCAGCGTTCAGGTCAAGCACAGAGGAACCGAAGTCTTTGGGGGACCTGCCAATCTTACCTTCAGGCAGCGGGGCAGGCGAAGGAGAGGGTTCACGCCAAGTTTCAAGTAGAGAAAGTCCAAGGGCAGGAGGCAGAGTAGGTCCATCTAAAAATCCCAACAGACATCACAGGGGATAAGACACAGAACCTCAGGGGTAGGAGAGCTAAGGGGGGCGTGTCTCTCTCTGCTAGAGAGCTCTGTCAGAATATTCAGGGCAGCGTCAGAAGAGAGGGCACAAGATGTCCCACCAACCCTCTCTGTGTGGCTTCATAATCCACATTGCCCACCTCCAGAGCACTGTTCCCAGCCAACACAAGGGACTCTGTGCCGCCTAATTGGAAGCAGAGGCACGGGCATGGCAAAGTGTTCTGTAAGAGCCACCCAGTCTGGGCTGTCTCAGAAGACTTATGGCCTAGTGGGCACTCCCACGGGAGATAGGACCAGCCTCCCTTAATGTGACAGGAACTACATAACACAGGTCCCCAGATACCTAGTGGCAAACCACTCAGCACTCCCCTCACACACACACACACCTTAAACCGGCGAGACTTCAGGTAGTTACTGCGCATCTCCTTCTTGTCTGTCTAAAAGAAGGAAGTGCGACATGTCAGATCAAGCTCTGACCAGAGAGGAGGGGTGACCTCACAGACATATACACACAAGATACAATGTCCAAAAATCTTAACTTCTACAATGTTAAATCTTATTTGGCCAATTGTGTACTAACCCCTTTACGTGGCACTCAAAAATCTCCACTGTGGATTAGTTCTACTTCACCCAGCTTAATAATTAGCTTCAAAACACTATTTTCTTTTTTTTTTTCCTTTAATGATTGATTCTTTTTACTAAAAGATTTATTTATTTTTCTTCATGTGTATGCGTTTATGTGCCTATGTGTCGCAGGTGCCCACAGAAGCCAGAAGAGGGTGTTAGATCCCCTGGAGCTACCCGAGGTGGGTGCTAGGAACTGAAGTTGCATCCTCTAGAAGAGCAGGAAGTGTTCATAACTGCTGAGCCATCTCCCCAGAGCCCTTGACTCGTTTTTGTTTTGTTGTTTTGTTTTGAGACAGGGTCTCTCTATGTAGACCAGGTTGGCCTCAAATTTACAAAGATCCTCCCTGCCTTTGCCTCCTGAGTGCTGGGATTAAAAGGTGTGCCATTATGCTCGGCTCCCTCTTAAGTCTTAATCAGTATAATGAAGTGGTTAAAATCTTTCTTGGGCTGGAGAGATGGCTCAGAGGTTAAGAGCACTGACTGCTTTTCCAGAGGTCCTGAGTTCAATTCCCAGCAGCCACATGGTGGCTCACAACCATCCATAATGAGATCTGACACCCTCTTTTGGGGTGTCTAAAGACAGCTACAGTGTACTCACATATAATAAATAATTAAATAAAAAACTTTCTCTATTACTTGTTGACTCCTTATCACTCCCTACACACACACTCACACACACTCACACACACACACACACACACACACACACACACACACACACATTAACTGCCTGATTTCTTCCATGAACACTTAACAGCAAGGCAAAAAGCTCTAATCCAAAAGAATAGGCCACTTAGAAGCTGTTTTAGAGGAGAGCCCCCACCTTTGCTGTAGAGTAGATTCAAACAAACAAACAAACAAACAAACAAACAAACTTTGCAGTGGTGAAGACCGACCCAGGGAGTTGGGCAGGTGCTCTAACACTGAGCTGGGTGTGTTAGTACACACACCTAGGCCTCAGTGTGAACTACGGAAAGAGACTTGCTCACCGCAATGGGAACTGGGGTGCCTGGTTCTCTTTCCCTTTCCTTTCTCCGACAACTTCCCCAACCACCAACCCCTACATTTTTTTCCCTCATTCCGGTCAACCTTGCTCGCTCTGGTCTGCCCCGCTCGCTCTGGTCGGCCCTCTTGCTCCGGCTGGCCCCGCTCAGCCCCACTCGCTCGGGCCAGCCCCACTCGCTCCAGTCAGTCCCACTTGCTCTCTCCAGTCCAAGGATTCGTTTATTATTATTATTCATAAGTACGCTGTAGCTGACTTCAGACGCACCAGAGGAGGGCGTCAGATCTCATTACGGGTGGTTGTAAGCCACCATGTGGTTGCTGGGATTTGAACTCATCACCTTCGGAAGAGCAGTCCAGTGCTCTTACCCGCTGAGCCATCTCACCAGCCCCAACCCCTACATTTTTAAAACAGGAGTTCACTACTCAGCCTGGTCTAACCTCAACCCAGCTCTTCCTGCCTCAGCCTCCGGAATGCTAGGATTACAAGTCTGTGACCACCAGAGTCACAGTTAGAACTGTGGTTTCCTCACAGGTATGGGGCTGGCTCATATAGCAGATCGTCTCCGTGCCCTTTGCAGGATGCACTCAGCTCCCTGAGTCCCCTGCATCTTCTAGTTCTCACAGCAATACTTGTATCGCATTGGGGGCTGCTACCACCCCGTTCACAGACAGGGATGCTGAAGCCAAGATGGGGATGCAGCTAGAATTTGAAGCAGGTACACCTGCCCTAGATGCCGTTCTCTGGACCACTTCTATAACTCAGATTGTCTGGGGACCAGTTCATCTTTGAGTGGTATGTAATGTACATAGTGTGTTCCACGTGCAAGGGGTGAAAGAAAAATAAAAAAACAAACCACTGACAGCTGCTCACGGGATCTTATTCATTCACCGCTCACAGCACCAGAGGTCATTCTCCTGAAGGCCCTGGCTGTAGGGTCTGCCCTGGTTCTCCCCCCACCCCCTGCTCTGCCCATGACTCACAATGATGTCCCCGCCTTTGACAAACTGCAGGCGCATCTGGAACACGGTGATGTCCAGGAGGTAGATGAAGTCACACAAGTAATCCATGAGCAGCCAGAAGTGGATGTTGTCTGCCCGCTGGTACGGGAAGGCCCAGCGCACAGGGATCAGCCAGCAGTTCCAGTTCCAGGCCAGCACCACGAAGAACAGCCACAAAATGTACATGAGGTCTGGGGGGTGGGGGAGACAGGGATAGGCTTGAAGGACAGCAAGAAAGTGCCCCCCACCCCAGCAACTGTGTGTGGATTTCATCACTCGGAAGACAGACAAACAGTTGGACGGACAGGTGGGTGGATCACTTGGTATCACTGCAGATCACTAGAGATCACTTGGTATCTTAGAAATCCAGTGAACACCAAGAGTCCTACCCCTGAGTGACTCCCTGTTTAACTTTGAGGAACTTCCTTTCTGGCACCTCTCATGATATTTTTGAAGTCACAGGGAATCACCAGATGAGAAGGCAAGGGACTCCAGTGTAAACTGTGAAGTGTTGTGCACACATGGAGGGTGCTGGGCTGGAGGATTATGGAATGGGCTTACAGAGGCTCATAGGAATTCACTTCAGACTCTGATGAACTCGGTCTTAACTCCTGCTCAAAGCAGGGGTCCCAGGAAGGAGCCCACATGGCCAAGGTCAAGGTGAGGAGTCTAACTGGCTGTGTCTTAGGGTAGCTCACATTCCTCTGTGCCTCAGCTCCTTTGTCTGTAAGATGGCCCATGTTTCTAGTCGGGGACTTGTGTTAAAGAATCAGGCAAGGATGTGTAGAATCATTTTGGGAAGTATAAGGAAGGAGTCATGGACCAAGGATGTCCGTGGTGCTGGACTCTTCCCTCTCCACCTCCCATATTGCATAGGAGGGACTTCCTCCAGGGGAACTCACTGGTCAGAGGGTCGATGCTCTGGGGGAACCGGTACATCTTCCAGGGCCTGCGCTTGAACTTGCAGCAGAGCATGTCGCAGTAGTGTTCCTCTTCTGCCGCCTCTGCCTCTGCCGGCTTCTGGGCTGGGTCTGGTTCTGGGGCCTTCTTGGCTGGGGCTGTGGGGAATGACCTTCGTGACTATCTGACTCAGCTCTGAGGCTAGGGGAAGGGTCCTGCCCACAGAGCTGGGACTTGAGGGCCTCCCCACTTCCTAACGTACAACTTGTTTATATACTCTGGGTGCAGAAGGCCAATATGCTCCTCTGGAGTGAATTCCATGGCCCTTTCTTTCTTCTACACCAGTCTGGAGTCCCCACCAGCAGTTCTTCCTAGACCCCAGCTCTGTGTGTGTGTGTGTGTGTGTGTGTGTGTGTGTCTGTCTGTCTGTCTGTCTGTCTGTCTGCCTGCCTGCCTACATCTGTGTCTGTCTGTCTATATTTGTCTGTCTGTCTATACCTGTCTGTCTGTCTATATCTGTGTCTGTCTGTCTATATCTCTGTCTACATCTGTCTGTCTGTCTGTCTGTCTATATCTGTCTGTCTGTCTATATCTCTGTCTATATCTGTCTGTCTGTCTGTCTGTCTGTCTGTCTATGTCTGTCTGTCTACATCTGTGTCTATCTGTCTGTCTGTGCATTGGCAGACCCTTTTGCTCCTTGGATGGGTGGAGTATTTTGTGCCTATGCTCCTTTCTTCCGTATTCAGAACACTGAAGAACTCAGCATAGGGACATGTTGATTCAGACTTTTCAGAATAGGACTCACTTCCCTTCTCTGACTGAGACTCGGCCTCTCATGGGTCTGGGGTGCTTGGTGACAGATGCCTTTACCCTTACGTGTCCAAACACAGCTTCCAGTGTTAGGAGTGTGAAGTCAGGCTCTGTTAACATGTCTTGGGCACTTGAGTCCCAATATACAACCCTCGTCAGGAAAAAAAAAAAAAAAAAAAAAACCCTTAGAAACTATCCCTGACAAAAAGCTTGTGCATTCGGCTAGGTGTGTTGGTGCAGGAGGCAGAAGCAGGTGAATCTCAGAGAGTTCGAGATCAGCCTGGTCTACAAAGTGAGTTATGGGCCAGCCAGGGCTACACAGCGAGACCCTGTTTTTAAAAGAAAAGAAAACATGTTCATTTTCCTTCTCTGTCTCTGCTTCTCACTATGTAGTCCAGGCTGGTCCCAAATTTGTGATTCTCCTGCCTCAGACTTCCAAGTGCTAGGGATTCCAGGCATTTATCACCTTGCCAGAAGACTTCTTAAAAGAAAGGGACCAGGGGCTGGTGAGATGGCTCAGCGGGTAAGAGCACCCAACTGCTCTTCCAAAGGTGATAAGTTCAAATCCCAGCAACCACATGGTGGCTCACAGCTATCCTTAATGAGGTCTGGCGCCCTCTTCTGGAATGCCTGAGGACAGCTACAGTGTCCTTACATATAATAAATAAAATAAATCTTTAAAAAAAAAAAAAAAAAAAAAAAAAGAAAGGGACCTTTGGCGACCATGCTGGCTCACACCTGTATTTCTAGCCTTTGGGGGCATTGCCATGAGTTCCAGGCCAAGCTGGGGCTCCTGAGTGAGTTCCAGACCAGCCTGGGTTATAAAGTGACCAATTCAGGTGACCCCAGCAAGGCATGGATGCCTCTGAACATTAAGACCATCTGCTTCCAGAGTAGCAAAACTGAGATAGGCACACCAGTCACCATGCCCTGTGGGAGGCCAAGTTCACCTTTGACCTTCTTCCTCTCCTAAGTACATACCTAAGCCCCAAGCTTTTCTCATATACCCCAACTGTTTATGCCACCCTCCCCAGTAGTAGTTCATGGGGTTCCGTGGGCACCCCAGCCACCTTGGCCTGTGGCCATCTCTATCCCCACTCACAGGGCTTGGGGCTCTCCTCATCGGAGGTGACGTCAGGGTCAATGAGCTTCTCCTTCACCTTCTCTGTCCGTTCCTTGAACATCTTCACCAGCTCCTGGAGCCGGTCGTTGATGATGGCACTGTTCTGGCTAGCGGTGGAGGCTGCTCGGTCCTGGCCACTGTGGGGACACAGCAGAGGATGAACAAGAGACAGGAAGGGTCCCCAGGACCTCAGCCCTGGGCTGGGTAATGTCTGTGCCTCCTCCTCCAGCAGAGCCCAAGGAAGGTCAATCCACCATTCCTCTGACAATGTCGGACCCACTCCAGTCTCTTAGATTCTGAGTAGCTGAGATTATAGTCCTATGTCAATATGCATGGTTGAAGTTTTCTCTTTCTAGTTTTGACGAGAACATCTTGTAAGCTACATGGAAATAGAATAGCAAAGCCACTGTCACTTGGGTTCCTGAATGATTGCATGAAACAGAGCCCTCCACTGACCTGAAAATACACAAGTAGTTAGTGCTATAATTGCAGCATAGGTGACATCTTGTCATTTTAGCCACTGAACCATCAGGGCCTGTTTGTCACAGAATCTTAGCCTACCTACCTAATACAAGAGTCTCCATGTTGACCTCCTTACATGTTCCCAGGGTAATTTTTATTATTATTTCTGATTCCTACCATATTTTTCTTACATTAAAACCAGACCCTTGTCCCTCGTCTGCTACATAAAACATAATTTCATTGTAATTAAAATGTCATCTGGACTGTGTAAGATTTGAGGATTTCCTGAGCCTATCTTTTCTAAAATGTCTACAACTCTGATAAGTACAAGATGAATACAATTACAGAGAGAGGCCAGGAAGATGGCTCTGCAAATAAGTGTTTGCTGCACAAGCCTGAGGACCTTCATCCCAAGCCCAGTGGACCAGTCAGAGAGAACTGACTCCACCAAGCTATTTTCTGACTTCTATGTGTACCATGGCACATATGTGCTCCCTGACATCATACACACACACCAAATAACAGCAAATACATTTAAAAACAAATGAATACAATTATGGATAGAAAAAGCCAGAAGGGAGAAGGCAGGCTTGCTTTTAACACAGGTGTCATGGCTGGAGAATATGGTAAGGTACCTCCGGCCAGTGTCTAAGGCTGGGCACTTAACATCAACCAGGGTTACTGAAAAAACTCCAGGAAAGTTTGACAAAGTCCTGGGGACAGTTAGATGCCAGGGACCCAGCTTCCTGTGCCACTACGGTGGTCTCTAGTCACACCCTACACCCCAGCTATCACAGTCACCAGTAATGCTATGGAAATGCAGGTTTCCAGGGCCACTGTCTAGAGCTGTGTGGAGCCTGGGGATCTGATTTTAAAAGCTCCAAGGTAGGGACCTACAGCACAGCCTGTGGTCTTTCTCTATCTGCGGTCGTTTTTGGGGATCGGTGCCAAGATCTTCAGTGGGGGAGGAAGGGGATGTTTCTGCCTAGGCATTCTTTCCTCTCTGATCCCTGCCGGCCTGAACACATCTGGCCTAGAGTCCAAGTCCACCCTGCTAAGTCTGTAGAACCCCTGGACCAACCAGGACAGTCCTGTCCTTGAGAACTGGCTCTGCCTCAGTGCGCCAAAGGATGAAGTTTACCTAGTTTGGGGTTCTGAAAGTGCCCCCCCCCGTTCCTGCTCCTCTCCTTGTCTGCTCGTTCCAAACCAGTGTCTTGAGACTCAGCGGTGGCTCTACTTACTCAGCCTCCTGTGGGGTGGTGGGGTCTGACCAGGCAACCACTGGGGACTCAGCTGGTGACAGGGCCTTGAGCTCTTCGGTTTCGTCATCCTGAGAAGGTAGCTTCTTCCTGTAGAGACCCAGACAGGTAAGGATCCTTCAGAGAAGGCAGGCTAAAGGAAACAAATGGCTGCCTTGGAGCTGGTTTCTGGGAGGTGAGGGGGCCTGACTTGGGACCTCCGTCTGCACACCTCTCAATGGCCTGGTCCACAGTGAACAGCAAGGACTTTGATCAGGCAAACTTGGAGTCCGACCTCAGCACAGCACTTAAAGTCTAAGCTACTTCCATTGCTTCTTCTATGAATGACACTGGATCTACCCAATGAGAGAAGCTTCCTCTATAAATGACACTGAATCTACCCAATGAGAGAAGGAGATATTTGTCCCTCAGTCAAGTCTCTGCCTAAGTGTCCTTCTGCCTCTTATTCTGATCTGAAGTCCCCTGCCTCTTTATCATGCCTCCCTCCAGCTGTGACACAAAACCATGGAGTCCAATCGCCAGCTCATAGTGTGACTTTGAACAAATCCTTCCTTCTTAACTCTGGGCTCCCTGAGAATGAGACTGGAGTTATCTGAGGAAGCCCCTGTCATCCAGGAAGCCATGACTGCTGCAATCAGAGCCACTGGTGTCCTGTCTGATTAGATCTGAAGCTCCACAGGCCAGAACCTGGGTAGCATGAGCTGGAGCTGGGGGTGCCCTTGGTACTATTTGACATCGGTGTCCTTGGGGCTAATCCTCTGGACTTTCCCACCCTCTTCCTCAAGAGTGGGGATGAGTTGCTTTGTGGAAGAATCCCCAAAAATCTGGGAAAGAAAGACAGGCATTTCTTAACACTATGAAGAAAGCCATCCCCAATCAGAGACAGATCTGCTTAGGGTGGTACAGAGCGAGTCAGTAGAGAGACACAGGATGGTATCTGGTGGATGCAGGTCAGGGTAATACCTAGGGATGATTCTCTGTGCATCTATGTATCTCTGGGTGTGTCTGTGTCTGTGTCCGTGTGTCCCTGTTTCTTGGTTCATTTTTCTTTCTTTTTTTGTTTTGTTTTTATTAATTAACTTATTTATTTATTTATTTACTTATTCACTTTATATCCTGCTCACTGCCCCCTCCAGGGGCCTGTCATGTGGTCTGAGCTGGTTTCAAGCTTTCAGTCCTCCTGCTTTAACTTCCTGAGTGCTGAGATTAGGTGCATGTGCCATCGGTACACAGTTTAGAAAAAAAAACATTTTATGAGTTAACGACTACAGAAGAGAAGAAGGGTCATTTCCTAAATACTTGTATTAGCACATAAACACAAAATGCCCAGGGCTCACACATGGACCAAGGATCTCAGAACATAGATAGGCATGTTAGTGTATGACGACAACATGTTAGCCCATCAAATAAGGTCAGAACAGCAGGGAACAAGAAGATGAGGGCTTAAGGCTTAAACTCGAGTGTTATACCCCAACTGGGGATAACATGGCAATGCACATGGGTGGACTTGCATAGGAGGGTCAGCCTTTAGGACACAAACAATAAAAGAAGTTGGGACATGTGTGACTGTTTACCTCCACAGTCCCAGCACTTAAGGGGCAGAGCAGGAAGCTTGTGAGTTCAAAGCAAGCCTGTGATGAGACACTGAGAGAGAGAGACAGAGACAGAGAGAGAGACAGAGACAGAGGGAGATAGAAGGAGAGAGGGAGGAAGGGAAAAAAGGAAGAAAGGGAGGGAGGGATGGATGAAGGGAAGAAGGAAGAAAAAGGGGAAAAGGGAAGAAAGGAAAAGGAGGGGAGGAGGGAAAGGGAAGGAGGGAAGGGGAGGGGAGAGTAGAGGGGAGGGGAGGGGAGGAGAGGAGAGGAGAGGAGAGGAGAGGAGAGGAGAGGAGAGGAGAGGAGAGGAGAGGAGAGGAAAGAAGACAGTGTGGCTATAGAGTTTGCCCAGCTCTGAGGACAGGACACTGTGCTGAATGAACTCAGTTCCACTATGATCAGCTTGGGGCACACAGGATAGATAGTTTGGCTGCAGTCCTTAACCATGACATTGCGACAATACAGCAAAGCAGCTTGGTTTAAAAGTGAGACCCTGGATACTGTCTGGGTACTGGAACAAGATGCTTCCGTGGGTAAGGGTGCTTGCCGTGCAAAACTGGAGGTTCCGTCCCCAGAACCTCGTAAAGGTAGACGGAGAGAATCCACAGCACAAAGTTGTCTCTGACCCCCAAATGCAGGCCATGGCACATGCTCACACTAAATAAATGAACGGATGCCATATAAACTTATTTTTAAATTGTTAAGACATTCTGGGAGCATGAGCTTTTGACTAGGATGTAAAGTCCTGAATTAAAAAGAAAAAATAAGAGAGGAAAAATAAACAAGATGTAGGACTCTGGCAATTTATAAAGCACACTGAAGCTTTAGGAAGCAATGTGCTGCCAAAACATGGACTGAAGCAAGATTTAAAAAGGGGGCAGAAGCTAGTTGTTACATTAGTGTATGTGTGAACAATAGCATTTGCTACAAAGCATCCCTCTGCCCTGCAGCTGAGACTGCTTCTCCGCACCGCAGGCAGAGGAGGTCTGAGTCCTGCTACTTCCCATCTGACTCATCTGTCAAACGGGCTAGGGGCACAGCTCAGACAGACACGCAAGCAAGTCATCATATGTAACCTGTGGGCTGCTGCAGCGGCACCGGGAACTGTGAGGGTGTCCGACTTGGCCGGAGACGGTGGTGGTCTCTCAGGTGGAGGGAGTGTCTCCTCTGGGATGAGGGGGCCACTGGCAGCATCCGTGTCTTCTACCTGGAGCTCTGGGTGCTCCTTTGTGGCTGGTACTGGGGAGAGTCAGAGAGAGAGGCCAGGTCCTAGGGCTGTCTTTGAAGGGTTTCTCCTCACCTGGGGCCTCCCAGCCAAGCTCCATGCAGCCTGAAGCCCTCTGTGTGTCTCCACCACCCCAAACCCAACCCCAGATGGAAATTTAGCCTAAATGTTCCAGAAAAAAATCTCTCTCTCTCTCTCTCTCTCTCTCTCTCTCTCTCTCTCTCTCTCTCTCTCTCTGTCTCAGCTTCTCAGCACATGAAAATCAGCAGTCATTTGAGGAGGCTGGGACTAAATGTTACACGGACAGGTCCATCTGTTCCCCTCTGAAGGTAGAAGAAACCATGACTCCCAAACCTGTAGGGAAGGGCAGAAGCCAAAGCCTTGGATTCTTGAAGAGACTCCAGTTCAGATGTATTTGCTGTCTTGGCCATGTATTATCTAGGGACTTGCTTTGGAGGGTATTTACATCTATAGCAGGAGCACCCAGAGGTCACCTGCTGCCTCTTTGGACCTCTGAAAAACCTGAATCAGGTACTTCCTGGGAGGAGCCGGGGCATGACACCTTCTAGGCTACAACACTAGAATCAGGGAGTTTTACAGGCAGCAGGCTACAGGCCTTCTCCCCACCAAGGCTGGGAAGTACTCTGAAATAACTGTCCCTGGGATGTTTCTTTTCGTGGCCACCACGAGAAATCCAGTGCACAGCTTACAGCTATACAATGGGAAGAAGAAGGGGCCTCAGACCTGGGAGTTTATTTTACTAAGTCATCAGCCCCCCCTGAGGAGGACCACCAAGAATGGGAAAGGTTTAAAAAAAAAAGTTGGAGCAGATCATTTGCTATACTGACAGAGGTCCTCCAGGCTCAGGGGAAGATGAGACCTCACCCACTGCCCACTATTCCCCATGGAAGGAGAAGAGGAAGGACCCTAAAGGTTAGCCCTCAGGGTTCCATTACAGCTCCCAGCATGGTCTCAGCTCTAGGCCCAGGATTGCCAATATGCTACATCCTCAGGAAGTCTGACTCAGGGATCTAGGCAGGGGATGCCCCACCCCCACCCCTGCTGCTCTGTTCAGGACTCCACCCATCACTGCCCTCCCCCCCCCCCCCCCCCCCCCCCCCCCCCCCCCCCCCCCGCCACCACCCCCCAAAGAAGAAACAGTCAGGCGGCAAAGGGCAGCTCAGATGAGATAGTTTATATTATATTGATTTCTAGACTAATAATGCTAGAAACAGGACCATTAAAATGTTAAGTGTTTACTGTGAAGCATTTCAATGTGCTTATAGGTCAGCACTCCCTCCCTCGCTCCCTTTTCTTTCTTCTTTTGAAGTTTAAAAAAAAAACTGCATTTATTAGCTGGGTGGTGGTGGTAGTGGAGGCTCATGCCTTTAATCCCAGCACTTGGGAGGCAGCAGCAGATGGATCTCTGAGTTTGAGGCCAGCCTGGTCTACGAAGCGAGTTCCAGGATAGACAGAACTAAACAGAGGAACCTTGTCTTGGAAAAAGAAATAGTTTATTTATTATGTATGGAGCGGAAGTACACGCTGATGTGTGTGTGAGTGTGTGTGTGTGAGAGAGAGAGACAGACAGAGAGACAGAGAGACACAGAGACACAGACACAGACACACACACACACACACACACACACAGAGAGAGAGAGAGAGAGAGAGAGAGAGAGAGAACTTGTGGGAGTTGGTTCCCTTCCTTCCCTTCCTTCTATCATGTGAATTCTGGGGATCAATCTTAGGTCTCCAGACTTGGTGTCAAGCACCTTGTCCCTCTGACCCATCTTTCTAGCCTGCCTTCCTTCCTTCCTTCCTTCCTTCCTTCCTTCCTTCCTTCCTTCCTTCCTTCTTTCCTCCCTTCCTGAGTCTCACTATGTAGCCCAGATTGGCCTTAAATTCCCAATCTTCTTGCCTCAGTCTCTACAGAGCTGGTTTAGAGGTGTGCCCTGGAATTCTTCTCTGTAGACTAGACTGACATAGAACTCAGAGATCTGCCTGCCTGTCTCTGCCTCCAGAATGCTGGGATTAAAGGCATGTGTCACTAGTGCCCAGCTTCTGGTATTTGTTTTTAAATGTCAAGTACTCACATCTATTCTTCCTCCCCCCGCCCCCCCCCCATGGGTCTCGCTGTGTTGGCTTGAGCTGGCTGTGTATTCTGGCCTCTTGCCCCAGCTTCCTGAGAGTCTGTGACTGTAGGCTCTCACCAGGATGCCAGGGTGTGTTTACCTCCCCTGCAACTCTGCGGGGCAGTTGTTACTGTTTCCATTTTTTTTTTTTTTTTTTTTTACCAGTAAGGGAACTGCAGGGTAGGAAAATTCAGAGACCCGCTGCAGAGTCAGCCCCAGCTCAGGAGTACTAAGGCATCGTTGACAAACAGGAGTTTTGTGGTGTTCCTTTTCTTCTGAGGCATGGTCTTGCTATGTGACCCAGGCTAGCCTCTAACTCGAGACCATCCTTCTTCAGCCTCCCGAGTGCTGGGATTACAGCTGGGCACCACTACATCAGGACCCAGAACAACATTCTTGTTGAACCTCTTAGATTCCACCTAAAATCCCGTGTCCTGGCCTCACTGTGCCAGACACAGCCTCGTGGTGCTCCTGGGAGTATTTCCTAGCTGGAGCCGTGATTCCAGACCCACAGACCAGAAAGGGGGAGCCAGAGAATGAGACCAGGACATCACTGTCACTCTCCCTCCATCTTGATTACAGAGGGGACCAGTTAATTCAGTGCTCTGTGTCCTTGGCAGTGTGCATCTGGGCTCCAAGCCTTCAGCAGGTTCTGTATCTCATGAGTAGCCCGTGAGAAGCACATGGAAACCATAGCTCCGTTTTCCCCGTGCTTGTGGTTATTCCGACTGAGGCTGTCTTCTGTTTCTGGCCTTTATTTTGAGACAGCCTTGATTCGTAGCCCAGGCAGACACTTAACTCAAGACACTTCTGCGTCGGCCTTCTAAGAGTGCTAGGAAGATAGGCAATTAGCTTTACCTGTCAACTGGACATATAGCTCAGGCTTGTTTGAGAGAATTCCATTAGGAGTTGCCTCCGTCTGATTAGCCTGTGGGCATGTCTGAGAAGCACCTTTCCCCCCCCCCCCCCCAGTGGAAAGGGAATATCTCCTTTTATTATTTATTTATTTAATGAATGCATGAATAGTCTGCTGCATGTACACCTGCATGCCAGAGGAGGGCATCAGATCCCTTTATAGATGGTCATGAGCCACCATCTGGTTGCTGGGAATTGAACTCAGGACCTCTGGAAGAGCAACCAGTGCTTTCTAACCACTGAGCCATCTCATCACCCACCCAGAAGCATTCTCTCAATTGCTAATTGGTATGGAAGCTATCTAGCCAAGCAAGTCAATAAGAGCGAGCCAGTAAGCCAAGTTCCTCCATGGCTTCTGCTCCAGGTTCCTGCTTTAAGCTCCTGCCCTGGCTTCCTTCGGTGGTGGACTATGACCCGGAGTGTAAGCTAAAATAAACCCTTTCCTCCACAAGTTGCTTTTGTTCAGCATGTTATCACTATTATCAGTGGAACAAACTGTTGACACCTCTGTCTATGGAAGCCATGCCTGTTTTTTATTTGACTGGCCATTAAAAGTTTTCCTATTTAAAAAATTAAAATAAGAAAATCCACTAAAAGAGGTCTAATAAGTAATGACAGTCAAGGTCAGGGGTCCTGTGGAGCAGTAGAGTTGACCCAGCTACTGGCAGACAGAGCTCAGGCGTCACCCCTCACTGCAGGCATGAACTCACCCCATGCAATGCCCATTGTGATCCAGGAAGAGGAGACAATGACAGCCACAACCCTTTCTTACAGAATGTCCTGTCCCTTCTACCTGCTCCTCTCTCAGAGGCAGCCTGGCCCAGTGTCAGCACAAAAGCCAGTCATATCAAAAGGAAGAGTGGGCAGACTGACTTAAGTCAAGGCAGAAAGGGACAGAGGCAGCTGTACTCCTCGAGCACTTTGTCATTAGTCAGTGAGCAGTGGCAACCCAGGGACTAGTTTGGGCAGGCCCTCAATCTCCGCTGAGCCCAAAGAACCCCTTCTCCTGGCCTGCCTACACCTACCTGCTTTTCCTGCCTGCACCTGCCCACTGCTGCCT